>CM033362.1:6968359-7528521 GCA_019395295.1 Osmanthus fragrans
GGGAGCATGGGTTCGAGTCGTGTAGAATATATCACTTTGGTCTTTTCAAGCCATGCAAATGATCGGAGTCTTGCTTACCATCTCAATGTGTATGCACATAGATATATCGTGGTTTATTTGCCCAAGTAATGTAGTCAGCATTGGTCACAGGATTTGGCCAATTGCTGCTTCGAATTATTCATTCTTGGTTCACTGGGAGAACAAGGAATTCTGTAGATGACATACCTAGTAACATATAGCTGTTTTAGGGTCTCTGGATGATATTTATGAAAATTGAAAATTAAAAAATATACAGTGTGTTTTAGGGTTGATATCTTGTACATTGTTACTAGTAAAAAGTGTAACATGACCATGTTGCTCGTCTATACTACAGTACTTCATGGTGCCTGGGCTAGGCTAGGAGCATTCATTCTCATAAAGGTCCTCAGATTCTCATGGTAACTCACTGGGGTTACTTCATTCTCACATAGTTTTCTCAATTAATTAATAATGGCTCGAATGGTTTTTGAAAAGTCAAAAGTTGTTTTTGAGTTTTGAACATATTTGAATAATTTTCTTGAAATTCTTTATTTGGTTAGAATAAATTTCAGAGGAAATTGGTTTAAGTTAGCTTCATTTGAAAGTTCTTCTACAAGTAGTAGAACAAAAATAAAAGTTCACCCCACATGGTCAGGAGTTTGAATCTTCCTACCAACATTTTTTCAGTTGAGCTTGTCGTACCGGGCTTGTCTAGTGTGGTTAACCTGATTGGTGTGGTTTGCGGGCTATTACGTTGGTCAGAAGGTTTATCCAGTGCGCACCTGAAGTGTAGCGGTTGCGGGTTTCCCCGTCATTAGAAAAAAAAAGAAGTCCAACCAAAAGAGGTAAATAGTTCTTTTTAATTTTCAAATACAACTTAAATACTAATTGGTAGAAATTATGGTTAAATTTTAATCTAAGTTAAAGTCAATAATTAATTTTAACCATACATTTTATGAGATCCACGACTTTTTAACTACATATTTCATCAATTTTTATTAAAATTTACTAAAAATTTAATTTTAATTTCTATCAAACAAGTGCTTAATTTTAGATTTGACGTGAATTCAATCATATAAATGCCACATGATGTACATAATTCGTTTTTATTAAAACTGAAACTTCCAATTTTAGTTTATTTTACGAAAAAACTTAAAATAAAAAAAAATAAAAAAAATTGTTCATAATAAGGAAAGTTAAATTATTGTGAGATTTCAATTAAAATGCGCGAACCAACTTTCTATTTTTTTTTTCAAGGAACCAGATTTTTGCTTCTGAAATGTGAATAACCAAGCTTACTATAAAATTAGACGGTAGTAGCAAACAATGTTTAAATCCATAGAATTGATTCAATCTTTGGTCTTCCCTTCCATAATCTGGCTTCATTGATTCATTAGATAGACAAAACATTTGATTACTGATTGCATGAATGGATAAATCCCTTCGATCGATCTGCAAAGGAAGATAATTTGTAAATGCTAGATATACGGGAAGATTTCACAGTAATTACACCTCTTTTCTCCGAGAATATTAGTAATGGAAGAATCTTCAGGTTCATGTAAAGACGACGTAATAACAATATAGAAGTTATTTGTATAAACCCTCAAAGATCAAATTTACGATCCAAGGGGAACACGAAAAGGACACCAAAATACAAAATAACATCAATTTAACACAGTAAAAAGAAAGTATTGATTGTTCAAGCCTGTTCGAACCAGGTTGCCCAGTTAGCTTCACTCCCAACCCGGGGCATGCTATTAATCTTGGAAAATTTATCAATTGTGAAATTAGCTCCACACATCACCCCTTCACTGTCAATTCTGGGCATGGCTTTCATTTTATTCATTGGATGCTCATAGTTCATCAATCCTCTTTCACTGTGGTACATGCACCCTTCAACATTCACCCAAAACTTGAATCAGATTTGTGAAATATTCTTAGTTTAAATTCAAATAATAGATAATTCACTTACCAGCTGGGAATGGAGCAAATGATTTTCTACAGCTACCTTTAATGAGATCCACATTGTCAGAGATAATAAGAGAACCATCATCTGCTATGCCCCAATAAAGATTCAATCTTTTATCTGCACCCTGCCCACGTAAAATCAAACAGATCATTAAATAGTCGACTCTAAATTTATTGAGGATAAGGAGCACTTACAAGGGCTGAAAACACAGTTCCAGTCTTGTGATCATAGATCACAAATCCGAAGCTGCCCTCGAGATCTTGAAGGACTTGATGGGCCGGGATTGGGATCCGGTCACGGAGGGTCCGATAAGCTTCGATCACAAACATGGCCTCATTTCCACCTTTTGATAGCCCATACTGCTTGTTAAGGTTGCTCAAGTTGTTTAAACTCCCCAGGAAAATGCAGTATATCTCATTTACACCACAAAACAACCTGCAATATCTCAGCCTTGATCAATATATCCACAGCCATTTCATTCAAGCTATGGTCTGTTGGGAATTTACTTATCATGCACAGCGGAAAATTATATAAATTTCAATTCCCATCCAAGGATCTGCTTTGTGTTTAGATAGAAACTGTGATAGGAATCATACCTTTTACCAGATCTGCAAACTCCTTTGTTATTCCTGTAGTTCCAGCAATCCCGATCTGCCTCCCACAGCTGTCCAATTGTTCAGCCTCCAATGAAATCCACACAGGGAACAAGATTGAGAGAATTAGGGTTTTTACTTTTCTTGTGCTAGCAAGAATAATGAAAATTCATCTCCTATTTACAAACCCTAGCAGCTTATTTATATAAGCCCAAAAGAGCTTGGCCCGTCCTACAACTTAACCTGGCCCAATATTTAATTAATCCAATTAATTAAATCCGGTCCATGAATTAATTAATCCAATTAATTACTTCGGGCCTACTAATAAGCAATCCAATTAATTAATTATCCAACTCTTGTCAATTAATTAATTGGCGGATCTCAATCTTCTAGTTCTCCTTTTGTGTGTGACCCATTAGGTTCCCAATCACGATGCCTAACGACGTGAATTATTATTTTGATCTAATCAAAATCGATAAATCAAAACACCCTTTTGATTGATCTCTAATTCACATCTGTTGTCCCAGATTGACATCTAGCAATGTGTCAGGGCAATACATGTGATGGGAAATGTCACGTGGTATGACAAAACCAAACTCGTTCGTTTATCCTGAAACTATAATCCCTTCGTCAATATGATCCGATCAATTACGAGATATGGATTGTGTCAATCTCGATTATCGATCATATCTTTCATTCCACTTATTAAATCAATGTAAGTCGAAAACTCCTTTTCGACTTATAAGTACACCTTGGCCAAGGATTTCGTTATCAATTTAACTAGATGAAATGTAGATCATAAACTCTTACTATCTAAGAGCGACGAATCCTCTATTGATCATTCATAACCTTCATATGATTCTTGACATACCCGAACGATGCCGTATTAGCGACCCTTGACAGAGCAACTTCCAACATCACCAAAGTATGACTGTCCCCACATAAGGTACTATAATGATCTCAAGTCGAAGGATCAATTCCACTACCGAACGTTAGAGATTAACCACTGACACTCAGATAGTTGTCCATGTGGAATCTCTTAGCGGGTCTCCAATGTTTTATTCTATAACAAAACATTCACGTGTTCATTTAAGTGTCACTACACTTTGGCTTGTGAGATCAGTTACTTACTTCACAAGTAAGGAATGCCACACGTGGTGGTCTATCCGTAATAACGATATCCGTATCTCGTTATTACTTACGACCACGGATGATTTAAGATTCAATCATATGTAATTTGTATCTCACAATCACAACTCCTTGATTAACAAATTACCGAGACTTGAATCTACGGACTCTATTATTTAATATAATAGATCTTGCCATAATAAATGCATTAAACATATATCAAAAGTACTTATACCCAAAGTTGATTGGACCTAGGGCATAATACTTACATGGTCCATATTATACAACTTTCAGATATATACCTACAGGAAAAGGAATTTAAGAGAGAGACAGCGAGAGGGAGATCGATATGCAAAAATATAATACGTGGGGTGTGTTGAGATGGTTCAGTGTGGTACCAGATGTTCAAGAAATATTATAAGTTTGTTTATGTTAATAGTTTAAACTTTTAGATGATATGATTGAACAACTACCTCTTTTTCGCCATGAGTGGGCTTTGAGTCGGGGCGCAAGCCAACAATGCCTTGTCTACAAATCCAATAGAGAAGCCATTGGTTGGATGAGAAGCCAAGAAATCCTTCAATGTCTCCTCTGTACTCTTAATCGTTCCACAAGCATCTAATGAAGATGGGCTATTCAATTCCTTTGGTGGATTCACCAAACCATTCTTGAATATTGCCAACATTTTCTCTAAACTATTTTCCTCCTCTTGTTCTTTCCTCTCTAACAACAACCAAAACCTTCAAAAGTCAACAAAAAGTGGATGGAAAATGTAGGAATGGATAATAAAAGTTTGTGTTTTGTTGGGTATTTAATATTTATAGAGAGCCAAAATAGGTGGCAATGATATTCAATAGAACTTTCATAGGCTATATATGTATACATATATTTGTATCTATATGTATTAGAATGAATGGATGGTTAAGATTTAAGAAACACAGTTTTTCTTACAATTCTGATCCACAAATGACAAATCATAGGTGACAATGACACATATCCGAGTCAGCAAATCTATTTTTGTCAGATGGAGGAGTGGAATCCTCTGTTCACCCTTTTCAAAACATATATACATACGTGGAGAAAGGTCATACGGATAAAATTGATTTATTATTTGGTGAAATTTTTTGTTACTATTCATCTGAACAAGCCGAGCGCATTTAGATGAAGTAAATGTAGAAAAAGAACAAGCAACTAATGGACAGGAAGGAATCTCAGGAGCGTTTTTTTCGTGTTCCAATTTTGAATTCGTTTTATGTTTTGTGTTTTGGGAGTCCATTTTGAGATTGTTGAAAACTCGTTCTTTTTATTATTTTGAAAAAATATTTCGCAACTCGTATTTTTTGAATTTTGGAAGATTTGTGAAGAAAATAGCCAAAACGTAAAAAAATTATTTTCTGTTTTTTTTACAAAATTTTCAACCGTTTTCAGAAACTCTTTTTGAAAATGGGAAAGAGAACACGTTTTCAATGTTTTAGAAAATCGAAAACAGCAAAGAGAACGCCCCTTTAGTATTCCGATCATGATTTTTATTTTTATTCTTAGATGGAAAGATACTTCCCTTTTGGGCCGACTGTAGGGGAAGAGGGATTCGAACCCCCAACACCGTTGTGCATTCAGAAAGTTGCAATAATAACATAGGTCCAATACTTTTTGCTATTATGAATTTCAAGCCCAAAAAACTTCACGAGCATTAGCCTATTATCATTTTTGGATTTGTCTAAGAGTATGTTCTATATGACATGCTTCGATTTTGACATTAATTATTATTAAACGAGTATTAGTTTTGATTTGTTTATACGAGAATGCTTTATGTGACGCACTTTGATTGTAACAAAAGTGATCGTTAAACCAATATTGGATTCATGATTAGACAACCCTTTTTTTATGTGCGGCTTTATCACACCAAACTACCTTCTCTTCTAATCTCAATTCAAAATATAAACTTCTAGGCGAAATTTCAAGGTAAGATTATATTCAATGGATAAGGTATTAGTAGATCTAGTCGAAAAAGCCAGAAGCACGAGCCCTTACTATACAACAAAGAAACTTTGAGCATGTTTGGCATATCGAATTAAACCATATAAGGTGTTAAAGAGTGAATTAGAGTGGGTATTGCTGTGTACATCGTTTTTGGGAGGATTGACGTGAACAATATACTTTACTTTTCTATTCAAAATAATTTCATTTGCAGTATTTTTCTTAAACTAAATGAATAATGGGGAGGTGGGTTTAGGTTGACAAGAAAGAAAGTGCAAATAGAATGAAAAACTTGAGAATATTACTTCCCCTATATTGACAATCAATTTGAGATGAAAAAATTGGGAGATTGATTGGTCATTAGATGAAATAATACTAGGTAGACAATAATCTTAAGCTTCTTAAAAACATGAAAATTTGACACAGTTAAAATCTTGCAACAATTCCTGGAACTATCAATTGCATGATCGAGACAAAAACCAGATTGAAATGAACCAAAATTAACACAAGAAGAGAATAAATATGAACCATAATATTTTGACACTCAACTTCCCTTTTTTATTTCTTAAATAATCAGAAAACAACTTGCAAAATATCAAGTATCACTCCTTTATTGCACGATGCTTCCAGAGCTGCTTTACAGTCTCGAAAAGAATTCAACCATTGCAGTCAAAAAACAGAAAGCTTTACAGATCAGGGCGAACAAAGTGGAAAAATGTACATTCCCAACTGCATATTTTATTTCCTTCTGCAGATTCAATATGTTTTTTTTATTCAATGTAACAATGGAAGGAGGAAGCTTATAGAGGACTGGGAAAAGAAAACTCTGGAGCCAAATGCACAGCTAAAATTGCAGCCAAGTTTTACACATATAATTAACGGTACCAGTAGTTTAGTTCAGACATACATGACGACAAAGCTTCTTTTAGTTGGGGATTTTCCGAGTCCATATGAAGTGCATCTTCATACAAGCATCTGGCCTGCTGCAGTAACTTCACCTTCTCTCTACTATTCCTTGGACGTAGTTGAGATCTGTGCTGCAATGCTGCACCCCATCTGAAAAGAGCTGCAATACGTAATTCCTTCGATCAAAAATTCAAAATCATCTTCTAGTTAACAAAAAGGACAAAGTGAGTTTCTTTTTGGAGAAATTATGTTATTTGATCGAACAACATGAAAGCAAGACTGTTAATAATTTTTGGTCCTACTTTAGTGATACTGGACTCCTTTTACAGTTCAGTTCTTGGAGAAGCAAGTAAACGAAGGACAAGGGATATATCAACGTACATATTGCACGAAATAGCACCAAAAGGTACTTATTTTCTATTTCTTAAAACACATTAGAACAGTTAAATATGGAATGTTATTACTGTTAAAACAGGTGAGGTATACCATCAGGTGCATAAACATTGCTTTTAGACATCATGGCATCAAATTTATCTATTGCAGCCAAGAACACCTTGTCGGCATCACGAGCAGCACCCTGAAATATATAAATACAAATAAAGGTCAAATATAAATTCAAGTCAAAACTAAAATAAAAATTCCAAATCAAATAATGATTGCAAAGTTAAATAAGGTTAACAGGTTAATCTTTTCGTTGATTCATTTTTCATGTCAAAGTCAGGTGGAGTTACCGGTCCAATATCTGCTATCAATTGTGCGCGAAATGAGAGGGCAAGGCCCCAGTTATACAAGGCTCTCAGATCATTCCCGTCAATTGACAAGGCCAACCTGTACTTTCTCCCTGCCTTAATTAGTAGTTCTTCACATTCTTCGCACACATCGGAAAGAGCAGATGTAAGTTTGTCCTTATAAACTAGCTGATCATCAAAATTGTCGAGTACTTTTCCCACCCCCTCGACTGAAAGGGGATCATTTCTTGCAAGTAGGGATCTGAACTCTCGGCTGATCCTCAGTTTTAGTTCGCCGTGAAGAAGATATGCGTTTCCCAACTGCCCGACTGCCAATAAGCTCATTGGTCTCATATCTATTGCTTTTAATAGTAAATTGGCAGAATTATAAAGTGCATTCTCAGCATGACCATCAACAATAATTTTCTGCCTTAAACATTCCTTAGCTTCTTTCATAAAAATATTTGCTTCTCCAATGTACCTACTGAACTCCAAATCATCAGCAAGTACTGGAGACGAAGGAGGAGAACCATTGTCATGATTAGCGAAGGACCGTTTCTCCTCTTGAAAAGAAGATCCCTGATACTCTCTTTCGCTCTTCTCTCTGCTTTCAGAATACAAAAAATTTTCATTCATACTTCTTGATTTGTGTTCATGCCCAAAAGAAGCAGCTGTTCTTACATGTTTCATGCTGACGCTAAAATCGAGAGAATCGTATAAACTATCACGAGATGCCCTTGTTTCAATTTCATCTATGTCATCCGTTTTCAAATAAACTTGTTCATCATTTAGATATCTCGACATTTTATTCCGATAAACGTACTCTTTCTCATTAAAAACTGTTTCAGCAGTATCATCTATAGCAGCCAAATTCATCTTCTCATTCTCAGAAACTATTTTCATTCTTCTTGTCCTATTGGCTAAACTATCAGTGCTATCTTGACTTCTATCAGTTTTATCGAAAGGGTTAGCCGATAGACCCAAATTCACATTTCTCCTATTTCCATTTAACCAAGATTTCAAATTGCTTCCTTTGACAGACCCAGCTAAGATGTTCTCTGCCCTTTGACCATTGCCCTCTACATCCATTAATTCTCTCTTGCCAGTCTCTTTCATTTTACTGGACTTTGAATCAATTGACTTCCTTCCCAAAAAACCACCAAAAATTTGAGAGAAATTTAGTCGATTTTCACCCAATTCTTTTCTTGTCCTACTTGACTTCTGATTCAAAGCTGCCTCCTTTTCTTGGTAATCAACAAATAAATTCTGTATACAATCATCAAAAACTGCTCTTGCATTCAAAAATGATAAATTAATCGATTCAATAGCATTAACATAGCCTTCCAAATCACTCACAGTAACTTGATTACACTCCACACTTCTTCTGATATTATTCTTTAAATTCAGAATCTTCTCATCAAAACCATTAAAAACATCCCCCAAAATCCTTATTTTCTCAATGGAACTTCTAACAATTTCATCTTTAAACTTTTTTTTATTCCCATTTAATTTCAACTCATTCATGTGACCCCCATTGACCAACCCAATTGAAAATCCAACTGCAAATACAATAGCACAAGCTGGAAATACAACAATTGAAGAAACCTTAATTCTAGAAATTGCCAGAGCACAAACAAAACCAAATAGATACACAAAGACATACTTTTTGTCATCAATTCCAAGGGAATTCAGAAAACTGTGAAGCTGATTTGACTCCCCAGAGTGAACTGAGTCACCACTGAGCAGAAAATCATCCCAACCACCATAACTCGACGAGCCAGACGACGAAGCAGAGCATAAAGTAAGAGTCTTGAAGGTGTAAATGCATTTTCGTGAACAAAAGTTCAGAAATAATTGATTTTTATGGGTTGTTGAGAAGAGAAAATTTGAGGTTCGGGACTGAGTGATCAGAAGGAAATTGGGTTTGTTGGAAATTAGGGTATGCATTTCCGAATCGAGTAACAGTTTATGTTACATTGTTCTCGTGTACACGCACTTTAACTGCTGAAATTCTCGGATGGATGTACTGTTTGATTCTAGTTTCCACGATAAGAGGGCAATTTGGTGAAAAAGCAAAATGGACATAAATATTTTTGTCTAGTGTGTTTTAAAATAAGAGGTAAATCAATATTTTGTAAAACTTTATATTTGTTTTTTTTTGCTAATTTAAAAATATGAAAGTCTTTTTATATCCTCTTAACTAACTTTGTAGACGAAAACTGCTATCATGAATAGATGTGCTAACTAATAGAAAATTGCAGAATGATGAAAAAAATGCAACACAAAAACATTTGGAGACTTCGAGCATAATTAAAGTGTAGTGTAGTGTAGTGGCAATACAAAGAACTCCAATTTATTGTTGAAGCCTTGAAGGTAGGGTGAACATTAACTAGAATCAAACTTAACTAATCGATTTGGTTTGAATCTAGTTGAAATTGGTTTCACTATGGGTCTTAGAATCGAGAATCCAGTGATTTAATTTGATTCCCAATTCTAACTAATTTTTTTTTTTATTTTTTATAATCTATGAATAAATCGTAATTTATATAAATTCATATGTATTTAAAACAATTGAGATTTTTTTTTAAATTATAAATCGTGAAAGTGAAATAAGAACATTCATTTGATGGTTTACATTTTAAATTTTGTATGGAAATCATTTTACCATATGAAAATAAATTCTAGGGAAATCAATTGTCTAGAATTTATTTGTATGAAAATTATTAATTAAATGTATTTAATTAATTTAGTTTTCAACCTATAAAATATTATACTTGACCATTTTTTATTGATATGTAGATGAGAGAGAAATAAATGATGAATTACTTGAAAATAAAAATCATCAAACCCTAAAGAAAATATTTTCATTGTTTTGAGGAAAATATGGTCACAAGACCAAAAGTTGAAAAATATATTTCATGGAAAAATTGTTGATCAAACCCTCCAAAAGTAAGAATTTTGGTGGGAAAATGACATTTTTTATTAAAAAAAATATCTATATATATAAATAAAAATAAAGCCAGTACGCTTGATTGTTAGCATGAAATTTGTATGAAAATTATTAAGTAAATGTGTTTGATTGATTTAGTTTTCAACCTAGAAAATAATATATTCTTCCATTTTTTATTGGTGATAGATGAGAGAGGGAGATAGCTATGATAGAGAAAGAGAGATTGAATTACCTGAAAAATAAAAATTACTTGTAAGTAATTTGTTAGCATATAAATTTGGAAAATAGATTTTGAAATATATATGAAAAATTATATCCCAGGATTACTGCAAGTGTGTAAATATGCATTATATCACAGGGAATTAGATTTTAGTAATCCAATGTGTCAAACTTTATTAAGGAGAAGCCATGTTATGAGACTCAACCTAATCTCTTATCAATGGAATAGGTCAGGAACAAACACAATGCCGGTGTCGTAAATTTTCTCTCTACACAGCTTGCAAAGCATTGTGCCCACCTCAGCCCATGAATTACAGTAATAAGAGGAGAAGGTATGAATCTATATGGGAGCCAAAAATTAAGTTACTGTAAACTAATTTCACAAATATAATCACTTTCTTAAAGTAATTTTAAAGTTAAATGTAAACGCTCTAAATAATTTTGTTTTTAATAAATTCTCAATTTTTGAAGTCGACAAAAAAAATAATTTATACTTTGTCGCTACATTTCAATATGTTTATGTAGAATCGATACACGAATATTCACCAAAAGTAGGACGAAACTTTGGCATTCACCCCAACTTATTGGCTCGATTTGTGTATAATATTATTTTATTGAAAAATGTGTGGTGGAAAATAAGAGACAGAAAAATGTATTTTGAAAAATGACCAAACAAGGGCTAAATCAATTCTTTGCCTTCCCCATAGTCGAAGGTGTGTAGTGCACTATTCGCTTTCAGTGAAGTAATAGTTATTCACATCAGGCAAGTTCGGTCGACCGGAAGAAACAGCGGTCGACTGAAACTCTGTAGTGTTCAAAACCAGAAGCCGCAAGCAGTTTCGGTTGAGTGGTGATCGACCAAAAATTATGGTTCGGTCGACCAAACTAGAGTTCCAGTCGACCAGAATATGCTGAAATTCGGTATTCACAGATTAAATACCGTATATGCTGTTGGTAATCTAGAAATCCGGTAAGTTGCATAGGATATGCAGTTATAATAACTACGATAAAAGCAAATTCAACATACATATACCATACTTAATACGATACACGTACAGAATGTAAATATGAACAAAGAGAAATCGCAGAACGAGTAATAGAATCAAAAACTTTTAACCCGAGGCCTATGTTGCACACAATTTCCTTAAAACATATTCGCCCCCTCACTGTTCGTGCTTGAGGTTTACAATGAGCGTTCGTTTCCCAGGATACAACGGTAGAACCAGTGCTTTCGAGCACCACAGGAACCACTCCGACAAACTGAACTAGTGTTCGAACAATATCACCACCAAAGAAAACGACCAAAGGAACTGGACAGAGACAGAAAGATGCACTGAACGAAAAAATGCTTTGTGTAGATGAATAATTCTTGTGTCTAGGACTGCTGGAAATGGCTCTTATTTATAGAGTTTTTTCCCTTAACTCTCAAAGCCATCCATAAGTCATTGGCATTAATATTTGGAGTTTTGGAAAACCAAAAGTCATTTCTAGAAAGCAAAAAAATTCCAAAAACTTAGGACCGTCTGAGGGGCCAATTTTTGGTCAATCCGATCCGACATTCGTGTGCGTATGTCATACTCGCATAGGAGTTCAAGATTCGAAGCCTATTTCGATCCGTGATTTACACCCCCTACGCGTGCACGTGGAGAGAGCCTCTATGCTTCACTTGATCACACCCTTCTAAAGTGCAATCCTTAGAGCCTCTATGCTTCACTTGATCACCCCTTGCGCGTGCATGGGACAAATGTTATTTTCCATTTTCCCACCAACATAACTCATTTCAAGTGGCACACTTTGAATCTCAATTTCTCATTCACCTGAGCATCAATTTTGACAAGTAAGTATATGGTTTCGATGTACTCACAGAGGAGAACTCAAACCAACTTTCATCTTCCAAAATAGCCAAGCGGGTCCTGCTCAAAATTATCTCCAAAGTCAGCCCATTAACCATTTTTTCCAACAATCCCCCACATGAATGAAAATTGGGAGCGACTCATGCACGTGACACGTGACGACTTGGTGATATAGTTCAATGGTTGAAACCTACATAAGCTAGGTAGGTGTTACCCTTTGAACCTTCCCTTGTGAAAGCATATTTACTTTACTAGCTGACCAGTAGACACGATGTCCTTGAACTGTTCTGCCGTTTATGTAAACGATGATACACTCCACACAGGATTCTTCCTAACACATTTCAGTTCTCATTATTATGTTCGTTTTAGCCATGAACATACGCCTAGCTCTGTAAGAGTTCACAAGAATTGTGCCACACACAATTCCCCTAGAAGCGGCCCCACTTCTCTCTCACAGAGGTGATTTCTTATTTCAAGTAACGCGCATTACTTGGCTCGATTTCCGACGCATAAGAATCATTAAAAGCCTGTTGCTTATCCTCCTTCTTTACGGGCATCACTGTTGCATCACAGGAATGGACATGGGGTAATATCCCCCACAGTGATTACATCAAGTTTTTACAATTTGGTTGTCCCTTTGAACCTAGATCTTGGGATCTCCAGTCAACCAGGTTGAGTTTTTCTTTGTATTGACTTATCCATTCAAGGGCTTAAGTCTCATTCCTCTGATGATTTCTCAACTAACTCTCGATTTAATTCTTTGGTTAGCGGATCCGCAATATTATCTTTTGACTTTACATAGTCAATCGTGATAACTCCAGTTGAGAGTAGTTGCCTTATGATATTGTGTCTACGACGTATATGTCTAGACTTACCATTATACATGTTACTCTATGCCCTTCCAATTGCTGATTGACTATCACAATGGATGCAAATTGTTGGCACAGATTTTGACCATCTTGGAATATCCTCTAAGAAGTTGCGTAACCATTCAACCTCTTCACCACTTTTATCTAGAGCTATAAACTCAGATTCCATAGTGGATCGAGCTATTACTGTTTGTTTAGAGGATTTCCAAGAAACAGCTGCACCTACCAATGTGAACACAAATCCACTCATGGATTTTGAGTATTTCATATCAGATATCCAATTAGCATCAATATATCCTTCAATGACCGCTGGATATCTGGCATAGTGCAATCCATAATTACAAGTCAATCTTAAGTACCTTAGTACTTTTACTATTCTTTTCCAGTGATCAGCTCCTGGATTACTCGTATACCTACTCAGTTTACTAACTGTGTAGATTATGTCTGGTCTTGTACAGCTCATTAAGTACATCAGACTTCCAATAATTCTCGAGTATTCTATTTAAGAAACACTTTCACTTTTATTCTTAGATAGATGTTGACTCGTCTCTATCGGTGTTCTAGCCATGTCAGTATCATCCGTACTGAACTTTTCTAGAATTTTGTCCATATAATGTGACTGGCTTAGAACGAGTCCATCTAATGTTCTTGAAATTTTGATTACAAGTATAACATCAGCCAAGCCCATATCTTTCATGTCAAATCTTGAATTTAACATATTCTTGGTGGATTTGATCATCTTATCGTTGCTACCAACAATAGGCATGTCGTCAACGTAAAGACATAAAATGACATAGCAATTTTTCGTGTCTTTAACATAAACACATTTATCACACTCATTGATTTTAAATCCAACTCCATCATGACACTATCAAATTTCTCATGCCATTGTTTTGGTGCTTGTTTTAAGCCATATAATGATTTCACCAATTTGCAAACTTTCTTTTCCTGTCCTGAAGATGAAAACCTCTCGGGTTGTTCCATATAAATTTCTTCATCTAAATCTCCATTCAAGAAGGTAGTCTTAACATCCATTTGATGCACTTCAAGATTCCGCAAAGCAATAATCGCAAGTATCATCCTAATAGATGTTATTCTCGTTACTGGAGAATATGTTTCAAAGTAATCAAGGCCTTCCCTTTGTCTGTAACCTTTTATTACTAACCCGACCTTTTACTTTTCAATAGTTCTATCTGTTTTCATTTTCCGTTTGAAAATCTATTTGTAGTCTAGTGGTTTACTTCCTGAAGGAAGATCCACTAGCTCCCATGTATGATTTTGCAAGATGGAATCTATTTCACTTTTAATGGCCTCTTTCCATTGAGGTCCTTCTGAGGAGTTCACAACTTCTTGATAGTTTCGATGTTCACTTTCTAGTATATAGGTCAGAAAATTTGGACCATAGGATTTTTCTGTCCTTTCTTTTTTGCTATGTCTTGGTTTAACCTCAATCTCCTCTTCTAGTTTTTGGTCTGACTATCTTCAATCATAGTCTCATACGTCCGTTTAGAAGAGTTTGCCTATTCTTTGGACTTATACGGAAACACATGTTCAAAGAACGAAACATTTCTCGATTCCATTATCGTGTTTTTGTGTATATCTGAGATTTTCGATTCATACACAAAAAACTGATAAGCATTACTGTTATGAGCATATCCAATGAAGATGCAATTTACAGTTTTCGGGTCTATCTTCACCTTCTTTGGTGTTGGGACAGCCACTTTAGCGAGACACCCCCACACTCGTAAGTATTTATAGGAAGACTTTCTTCCTTTCCATAACTCATACGGGGTCTTTTCCATTTTCTTTCGGGTACCTTATTTAAAAGGTAATTTGCTGACAATACAACCTCTCCCCACATGTTCTGAGGTAACCCAGAACTTACTAGCATTGCATTCATCATTTCTTTTAAGGTGCGATTTTTCCTTTCAGCAATGCCATTTTGTTGAGGTGAATAATGTGCGGTGGTTTCATGTATTATTCCGTGTTGTGTACAGAATTCACTAAACGGTGCTTCATACTCACCACCTCGATCGCTTCTCAACACCTTAATTTTCTTGTTAAGTTGATTTTCAACTTCCGTCTTATAGAGAATGAATTTCTCTATCGCTTCATCCTTGCTTTTTAGCAAGTACACATAGCAGTATTTTGTGCTATCGTCGATAAAAGTAATGAAATACTTGTTGCCACCTCTCGTTTGTACAAATTTTAAATCACATAAGTCACTGTGAATTAAATCAAGTGGTTCAGTATTCCGTTCAATTGATTTGAATGACGACCTTGTCAATTTTACTTCAACACAAGTTTCACACTTATGTTTCGAATCAACATGGAACGCGGGTATGTAATTCAAGTTAACTAGTCTACGTAAAGAATCATAGTTAACATGTCCTAGTCTACCATGCCACACATTGGAAGACTCAAGCAAATAAGCAGAAAAGTTCACTTTATTCATTTTTGGCTTAACAACCATTACATTTAGTTTGAACATATCATCGGAAACATACCATTTTCCAACAAACATTCCACTTTTGGACAAAATAACTTTGTCTGACTCAAATACAATACGAAATCCATGCTTATTCAAAAGCGACCCGGACACTAGGTTCTTGCGGATTTCCGGCGCATATAGCATGTTGTTAAGAGTCAATTCTTTTCCTGAAGTCATCTTCAGAACCTCCTTTCCTTGTCCATTGATTTCAGAAGTTGCTGAATTTTCCATGAACAACTTCTCTCCATTATCAATTGCTTCGAAGGCATTAAACATCTCTTTATCAGAGCACACACGCCTTGTAGCACCGGTGTCAATCCACCACTCCTTCGGGTTAGAACATACCATGTTTATTTCAGAAATGACGGCTGCGAGATTCATCTCCGACACGTCATTTGCCATGAATAAACTACATTTGCTTCCTTCTTCTTTGGCATTCTGCACTCCGAAGACTTGTGACCTACTTTGTCACAGTTGAAACATTTTTCTTGAAATTTCTTTTTAGAAATTCCACCTTTTGGTCCTTGCTTGGTCCCTTTGCCACCGAATGACCCAGCCTTACTTTTGTAGGCCTTACTACTTTGACCATGCTCTACCACATTGGCTTTAGCAACATCAGGACTGAACCACTTCTTCTCCGAACCTTTGTTGTCTTCAATTCGAGGTCTAACAATCAGTTCTTCGACGTTCATTTCCTTTCGTTTGTACTTCAGATAATTCTTGAAGTCTTTCCACGCGGGGGACAATTTTTCAATAATTGCTGCCACTTGGAAAGTTTCACTCACAACCATCCCTTCGACATGAATTTCGTGAAGAATCATATGGAGTTCTTGCACTTGACTGATTACTGGTTTGGAGTCCACCATCTTATAATCCAAGAATCTGCCGACAATAAACTTTTTTGCCCCGACATCCTCAGTCTTATATTTCCGGTCCAACGACTCCCACAGCTCCTTAGCACTTTTCATACTACTATACACGATGTATAGCGAGTCTGCTAAGCTGTTCAATATATAATTTCGGCACAGAAAGTCCGAATGTTTTCAAGCATCAACCGCACTTATCACTTTAATATCTCTTTCACCCTCATTGAGTATTGGAGCAGTTTCAGTCAAGAATGTCTTAGAACAGCATTTTATGCTGCCACCTCTTGAAATTCAAACCGTTGAATTTCTCTGATTTTTTCCCATGGTTAACCGGAACGTTAGCCACATGTTGGCTCACAACACGACTTGGCACTTGAGCCACAGTCTGAGCCACAACAGAGCTAGGCCCTGTAGCCATAGCTGCACCCATACCCAAAGTTTGGGCAACTTAGGACACATCAGAACCCATAGCCCCAGTTTGGGTAACTCCAGCTTGGGACACATCCATGTTGGTTGGTTCGGTTGTCATTTTTGAAATGAAACACACACAAATTAGTTTCCAATAAACTAAATATCACCTTGTCTTTACCAAAAAAAAAAACAAATCTATTTTAAGCTTGTTATTCACATCAGGTAAGTTCGATCAACCGGAAGAAACAACGGTCGATCGAAACTCTGCGGTGTTCAAAATCAGAAGTCGCATGCAGTTTCGGCTGAGCTGTGATCGACCGAAAATTATGGTTTGGTCGACTGAATAGGCTGAAAGTCGGTATTCACAGATTAAATACCGTATATGCTATTGGTAATCTAGAAATTCGGTAAGTTGCACAGGATATGCAGTTTAGTAATATAATAACTACGATAAAAACAAATTCAACATACATATACCATGCTTAATACTATACACGTACAGAATGTAAATATGAACAAAGAGAAATCGCAGAACGAGTAATAGAATCGAAAATTTGTAACCCGAGGCCTGTGTTGCACACAGTTTTCTTAAAACAGATTCACCCCCTCACCGTTTGTACTTGAGATTTACAACGAGCGTCCGTTTTCCAGGATACAACGGTAGAACCAGTAGCTTCCTAGCACCAGATCACAGGAACTGGACAGAGACAGAAAAATGCACTGGACGAAAAAATGCTTTGTGCAGATGAATGATTCGTGTGTCTAAGACTGCTAGAAATGGATCTTATTTATAGAGTTTTTCCTTAACTCCCAAAGTCATCCATAAGTCATTGACATTAATATTTGGAGTTTTGGTAAACCAAAAGTCATTTCTAGAAAGCAAAAAAATTTCAAAACGTAGGCCCGCCCGAGAAGCCAATTTTTGGTCAATCCAGTCCGACATTCGTGCGCGCATACGAGTTCAAGGTTCGAAACCCATTTCGGTCCATGATTTGCACCCCCCTTCCCGTGCGCGCACGTGGAGAGAGCCTCTATGCTTCACTTGATCACACCCTTCTAAAGTGCAATCCTTTAAATAGTGATTTTTGCTTTCATAAACTTCCTATATGGGACAAATGTTATTTTTCATTTTCCCACCAACATAACTCCTTTCAAGTGGCACATTTTGAGCCTCAATTTCTCATTCACCCGAGCATCAATTTTGGCAAGTATATGGTTTCGATGTACTCACGGAGGATAACTCAAACCAACTTTCATCTTCCAAAATAGCCAAACGGTTCCTGCTCAAAATTAGCTCAAAAGTCAGCCTATTAACCATTTTTTCCAACAGTAATATACACCGCTAACAAAGACCAATAATACAGGATCTTCAAGGAAGATGTTAGGTCCCTAACTTCGGAAGTAGCAGCAAAGCACTTAGATAAATCATCATTGGAGTGAGAACTAATATAAAATGACAAAATGGTTGTTTAATTAAATAAACATATTTAGATTTTCTAAAAATTTATTTTAAATAAGATGTACACATTTTTCAGTCTGTTTTACCATAATATCAAACCCAATTTCATTATCATGCAAGAAAACGAAAAGAATGCTACTAAAATCATCTCATCCTTGCTGCCACCAAGTGATGAGTCAAAAAGGAATGCCCGAGGAAAACATGTAACCGGTTCAAATCCAACCCACTCTTTGTGCAAGCAGAAGAGTAGGCAATTGCATTATGATTAGGACAGTGTAGTCTCATCCTATTCTTGTATTATCTCTGCCAAAGACCAGTGTTGTTCCCCAGTTAACTGCGACGTAAAATCTGTTCCTCCAGCTTAAAACTCGAGTCAGGTAAGCAGAGCGCCAAATCAACCAGCTTATGAATCCCGCGAATGAAATTCCCTTCGTATCCTGTGAAAAGTAAAACGCGTATCAACTTTCATTCTTATGTGCTGGTTCTCAAGGGAGGGATTGGAGAAGTCGGACTTATTTACCTTGGTTTGACGAAGATCAACCAGTGCCTTGTAACGCCCAACAGACGCCATGCTTCCAAGATGCTTGTACACAAATGGCTCTCCTAGAGCCATGTCTTTTGCAGAGAAAGCCTTGCCTCCATTCTCCTTTCCAATTCTGTTGAGCAATTCAACAAGAAATTTCCCTTCCCGTTCTGCAACCTGTTTAAAATTCGTAGTTATGCTCCCATGCTCGTATCTTTTAAGTTTTAGGAGGATAAGTTTCTACCAATTCTCAGACAAGTAGACTCAAGTTGGCCATTGAAACTAGATACAATAACATAGGGAAAAAAAAGAGAAATTTACTATCCAATTTTAGATCAATCTGACCTGAGCTAGAGCTGGAAGAACTGGCCTCCCTGTCTGTTCAAGAAAACCAGCACAATCTCCAAGTGCAAACACATCTTGAATGGATGGAACACGTAGCCATTCATCAACACCAATTCTGTAAAAGTTGAGAAATTTAGACACAATTCAAGATATATGTATTGAAATGGAGAAAGATAACAATTTTGAAACACAAAGATTATACCTTCCACCAGGAGACTTAGGGAGATTTAGCGATTTAACAAATTCAGAGGGACCAACTCCAGTAGACCAGACAAGGAGGCCATAAGGAACATCACTTCCATCACTAAGAATGATCTTAGTCGGATGCACCTCCTTGACAACACCTCGTACAAGGCGAACTCCAACCTAGGATAAACATAGTAAGGATCAATAGTAGCGTTAAACTAAGGAAAAAAACATATTTGATGATTAATGATAAAGTGACTTGAGTTACCTTTGTTAAGTGCTTTGAAGCATATTGCCTTAATCCGACATCAAATGATGACAAAATCTCATTCGCCTGTAAGAGAGATTAAGATGAAAACAACATTGAAAAAGACAAGATTCTTTTAAGAACACAACAAACAAGTGTGAAAAGATCCTAATATACACTCGTACCTCAATGAGAGTAACATGAATGTAGTTTTTGACATGAGCATACCGCTGATGGACATCTCTCATGATAAAATCGCTCAATTCGCCACTGAATTCCACCCCAGTAGGTCCACCTCCAATTACAACGCAATGTAGAAGACGTTCCTTCTCTTCTTCAGAAGTTCCTGTAATGTATCATTGGATCCAACTTTACTTCTATTGACAATTTCAGTAGTTATTTTAGGACGGTGTCAGTTAGTTCATTTCTTTAACATAACTGAAGCTTACGTGATCTTGTTCCTCCAGAGAATTCAAACCATATAAAACTGTTCATTATGGTCAGCATATATCATTTGAATTGAGTAAAAACTATTTGCAATTTTAACAATATTTACTCTGACTAGTTCATGCCTATATGAACGATATTTAGCATAAAAGCTCTGTATCTCACTAAATTGATCGATATGTAGAATAAACATAACTATCCTCGTATTCTTTATTGCATTCAGGTCCGCACTTGACCTTGTATAAATTTATAAATGTGTTTATATCAGAATTATAGTAACAGATCTATTAGTATCCAGGAATACAGAAGTTCAAACTCTTGCATGCATTTTTAGCAAAACTTTGTGAGCTACTAATGAGTGACCAAGGAAATTGTGCGATTTTCTTCTGTCAGGTTTAGTGTAAAATACAATTATTATCTTCCATATATTTAAATTCCATTTTCATTTTTATATGATGGCAGTTAGAGGGGAAAGTTTACCTGGATTTTCAGATAGCATCAGGTTTAAAAGAAGTTTCTTCCTTATTTCTTGGGCATGAGTCACCTCACGGAGGAAAAAAGCATGTTCCTTAACACCCTTTATACCAAAGGTCAATGGCTCAGCTCCAGAAGCAATGACAAGCTTGTCGTACGCTACTTTAAATTGGTAAGGTTCACGAGAAAGTCCATCGCCAACGGTCTCACAGTACACCTGATTAAATGAGAATTTATATTTCAAGACATTGAACTTCATCATCAAGGGAAGAACCATCAAAATGGAATGCCAATTATCATAATCTCTCTTTTTATATGTAACTGCATTTCAAAACCCATAATTATGTGCATAAGTTACTCTCAGGAACATGTTTATGGTTACTAGTATATTACTAAATTGCCTCAGAAAGAGCTAAATTAGAGTTATCAAGAACAAGGGATGATATCTACTTACTTCATGCTTGTCCATGTCCACTCCACCGCATGAAGCTAGATAAAAGTAAGAATTGGGATCCGTAGCCAGTGCAGTCTGTATCCTACTGACCGGCTCAGCAACTGATCGGAATTCCAAAGTTCCAACGCAAGTTGAGGCAAGCAGGGGTGTAAATACCATGTGATTCCTCGGTGATATGCAAACCACGTCATAAATCTTCGTGTCGAGCCCTTTGAGGAATCTACATGCCGCCCATCCACTACCAAGAACAACCACTCTAGGCTTTTCACCAGGCTTTGTTGCTTCTAAAGTAGGATATTGGGGGCTTTCTTGCTCTGAATCAGATTCTGCCACTGCTACTTGTGAATGACCAAAATTATGTTGTGGAGTCACCCTCATTCCCCTGCTTCCCAAACTGATATGTTCTGCCTTTTTAATGCCCAACAAATTGCCAGAGCCAGTAACATTTCCACTGAAAGGTGAATGACACTTTTGTGCAGATTCTTCCCCACACAGTTGATACCGAGACTCGGCAGCATTATTGCTAATGGCACCAAACGATCGTCTGTAACAACCATGTCTTGCTATTCTTGCCAGTGCCATTTTGAGAGTACAGGCTGATACTCTCGATATTCTTTCTGAAAGTTAAAACAATACAAGATCTTAAACCTCTTCCCAAATATGTATGAACAAGTAAAAGACAAGGGGTAGAATTCCCACGAACCCACCTAAATTAACAAAGCAAGAAGGCGGCGGTTTCTAAGATTTTCTAATTGACAAAGCACAACCAACTATTCCATTCAATTGATGACAAATTCAACGAAAAGACACTTTGTAAAACACTAAAGGGGGGCGATTCTGCCCTAAATAGACAAGCTGGCAATGCCCTATTTGAAAATAACTAGGAAAAAATCACAGGCATTAAATTTTTCAGAGTCCAAACGTCAGGAGAAGACGAATAAACAAAACCCAGAAAAATATGAAGCGATTATACTTACAAATTCAAAAAATCGAAGATCACCTATTCTGCTATAAAATATATATTTTTGAAAAGTAAATTGTGAATCATCTCCATATATTTGTCTCACTAATAATAACTGATCAAGCGTTACAGCTTATACAACTCATACTGTACACCATATTTTGTAACTTACAGAATTCATTAAGAAAAATATAGGCATAAAAAAGAAGAAAAACAGATATATCTATCAAAAAGAGATTTATTTGGTCACGCGCAATGAGCCAGAAGAAATCTGTACGTGTTAATCTCTTGTGGGAACACATAGTATGTAATTTGTGTATATATACTAATATGTGATTTGAAGAGAAAGGTTTTGACAAGCAAAAGACAATGAACATGTCCATGATCTTCGGAGCATGCACTTTTTGAACAAAACTTCAACTTCTACACATTATTTTATTATTAAAAAAAAAACAAATGCTTGCTCAGCAAGAAAGATCTGGTAAGTACCTGTATACCTCAGTTTTTGAGATCTGCACTTCTTTCAGCACAACCTTTTGCCCTTATATATATAACTAGGGGTGTGTAAGAACTTTCCTTGGTTGTCAATGGAAAGTTAAGAGGGCGGCGCGGCCAATTTCTAGGTTACTTGCGACGCCGTTAACGTTATAGTTTACGTTAAACCATGTTGTGTTCAAGTCGTTCTTTCGTCTCCAGAAAGTCTGCGATACGGCTGGAATATATTCAAATTAAATCATTCTCCAGATTCCCGAATATTCCGAATTACCGCGTGCATCATAACACTATTAATTATTAATAAATATTAAAATCGAATGTTAAAGAAAAATAATAATAATAAAAATGAAACGTTGATCCCGACCAAAACGCAATGTGACAAAAATATTGATGCATTGCAACGAATAAATTTGGTGTCACTAAAAATAATTCATTATTCATCTTTTACTTTTCTTTGCGATTTGATTGAAGTTGTTCATAGATTATTGGACTTCCATTACAAAGAAAGACTGACTAATTCCTAACATGTGGGAGCCATCTTTTCGGACACCAACTTGTTTGTCACGTTGGAGAAGAATTGAGGTTGTGGGAGCCATCTTTTAGGACACCAACTTGTTTGTCACGTTGGAGAAGATTTGTGGTTGTTGCATGAGTTAATCAGGTTGACAACACCTTCACATGGGGGATCCACGATTTTTTTATTCATCGTGAACCCACCCGATGTGAGATGTTGTCAATTTCGATCGTAAAAATAGCATGACTTTTAAAACAATGGGTACCAAACACGATGTAATGTTTGGTTAATTAACAAGTCGTGACTATGTCCCATCCATGTGCACGGGGTCCATGCATTATGGTTTTCTCTAAAATATATGGAAAAGGGAAATTATGAAACATTTAAAACGAGGAAAAAGATTGTGAGCACAAAATGGAAAGTATTTATTCTCTCGTTCTCACAAAAATATGATTGTTTTCATTTTACACATATTAAGAAAATATAGTTAAAAATATAAAGTTTTCTTACTTTTTTTTCTAATATACTCCTACATTAAATAATGATTCAATATAAATAATTCATATTTATTGATAACGAGATACAATAAATAGGAGTATATCAGAAAACTAAAAAATCAACTTATACTCTCAACAATGAAAGTGGTCTATACTATGAGATAGGCGAAAAATCGGAACAATTTTATTTTTATGAGATGGAGATAGTATATAATATTTTTGAATTTTGTTACTTGTACAATATTCCTTGACAACATTGGTTGACAATCATCTCACATGAAGAGGGCTCATGATTTTTTTTTATTCATCCTGACCTCCCCTCCCATGTGAGTGATTGTCAACTAATATTGTCAATTAATGTTGTACTTGTAGCATGATTCAATATTTATACATGTCTCGCAAATGCATTATACACCTATCAATGTGAAGATCTTTAAATGCAATTAAATCTTCATTATATTTGGTTCTCGTGTTCCATTTGAATTCAAGATTTTATGTTTAGTATGGACACAATCAAGATAAGAGCTATATAACAAAATTTATATATTGTCAAATTTTGTTTTGTTTTGGCTACTTTAATATATAGCAAATTCGAGCCAGTTATTTTAACCTCAAAATAATACACCATGTGATTTTCACGTCATTTTGACATTAGAGTTGATAGTTTCTATCTAAAATGACTGATTCTGTCAAACACATAGGCTCGTTCTCTTTGTCGTTTTAAAACCGTTTTCAGTTTTCAATTTTTCTAAACAGTGAAAATGCGTTCTCTTTCCAATTTTTCGAAAATGAATTTTCCAAAAAAAAAAAAAAATTTGTGAAGAAAACGCAAAACGTGAAAAACCACGTTTTGGACGTTTTCTTCACAAAACAAGAAAAATTTGAAAAACGCTCTCTCACTGAAACAGTTTCCCAAAATGACAAAAAGAACGCATTTTCAGGAATTTCAAAACAGACACTCAAAACACAAAATGAATTCAAAACTCAAAACTAAAAATCGAAACACGAAGAAAACGGGCTAAAAAGTTCGATTTCTATCTTTAAAAAGGAAGGAAAAAATTTCGGCCTTCAAAGACGATTTTGTACTGTCGGTAAAAATTAGAGACTAAATGCATGTTTAAGGTAGATTTATTATTATTATTATTATTATTATTATTATTTAGAACGTATGATTAACAAGTAATTCACATAGCCCTTGTTTGGTAGGAAATAAAATTGAATTGAACTTAACTGAACGATTTTTATTTTGTCTGATTTAGTTCTATAATAAAAAATAAATTATTAATGCAAATCAAAGTACACATTTATATCAACAAAAGTTATACTCACATAAAAAAATAGTAATAATCTGATTCACCAACACCATTAATTAAAAATAATTGGATTAGATCCGATTTTCGATCCCTAGTTCTAGCTACTAGAATCAAAATCGACCCTAAGAACCAGAACCGTTAAAATTTAAGCGGAATTAAACCAAATCGATTGCTTCTAATTTGGTTAGTCCCAATTCTTTTGTCCACCCCTAGTAATAAATAGTATTATTCATTTGTAAATAACAGCAGGAAAAAAAAAATAAAAATTAAACCATGCTATATGGCCAGGGTCAGTCACCGACTTTGGCCACGGGGAACAAGTGTCTCCCCCCTATTGGCTGGGCGCCTACGCACTGACCCTGTCCATTTATCTTTTTCCAAAAAAATTAATGATAAAATTGCATATTTTAACAATTAGAAATCTGTCGTTAATTTATATATTTAATGACGATTTTATTAGAACAATGTACACTAATTACGAATGCTTAATTAGGTGTTCAAGGCTAATTAATTAATTAAGTTGCAGCCATGGCATCTTCCTGTTGTTGGCTATCACCAAAAATTCGATTCAAAATCATGGCCAATCGGACTCCACCCTGAGCTATTCTTTTCATGACAAGGGGCAGTCTTGAATCAAAGTAATCCTCTGTAAGAAAACAGAAAACATATTTTAAAAACCGGTGCGGACATTGACTCGAAAAAGTATTAGGTCAAGGATCGATTAAAAAAAAAAAAAAAAGGATCAATTAAAATCTCATTTATTTGATATATGGGTAAAATCTAGCCTTTGTATTGTACCTGAAAGAGTAACTCCGGCTTCAACACCTTTGTAACCCCATTTGCAAGCTATGTTAATACTCTCAGCAGCATACCTGATAATATTGAACATAAGTAAAGAAAAGATAGACGTGACGAAATTTGTCAGTTCAACTAACTGAGTGTGTCGATGACGTTTATAATGAAGAATACTGAAAAGGATATAGACTCACTTGTTGACACAAGTAGAGAGATTGTCGCACTCCCTCCAAGAAGAAATATCATCCTTCCAAATTCCCTTTTTGTTTATCAAGAATTAAATTAGTAAATAGTACTAATTTTTGGAAGCCATTTTTAGGCAAATTGCAAGTCCAACATTCATTTATTTATTTTCTCGCATTTATATAATTGTGACCTTTAATTTAAGTCAATCCAACGCTCAATATGCATTTCATTAAGATCATAAGAAAATTTATTATAACCACTTGAAATTCATAAGATATTGAGCGTTGGATTGGTTTAAATTAAATGTCACAATTATTTGTCAAATAAGTGTGTCAAATTCATGAATAGGAGGAACGATCTTGTTTATATATCTTAATTATTTTTAAATTTAGAGAGTAAAGTCTTTTATATAATGCTTTATACTCTTCTACTCAGAAAGACAAAAACGAAATGTACCAAATGTCCATAGTTCATGCTCTCATTAAACCATATGTACCTGTATTTGACTCTTTATTTTATTTTTTCCGATGAACATGTATTAATTTCTATTCAATTCTTCTTTAAAATATTTGTTTATATGTTTTGATCAATCAATTCAAATGTAATTTGAATAACTTAAATTGTAAAGTATTGAAATTTGTATCTTATTAAATGCAAAGCCAAACTCACTATTTTTTTTAAAAAAAAAATTGAAAATAGAAAGCCTTTCGGAGCTTATTTTAATTGTTGACTTTTTAAAATAGAGAATGTTTTTTATTTAGGGAATCTTTTCGAGATTTTCTAATAATTAATATTTATACTTGTAAAGGAAATTAATGGTTTATATTATAAATATTACGTTGATACATACATCTGTAAAATTTCCTTCAATGTCTTGTTGGAGGAGGCTCGTGTCCTTCCCATAATAATCTGCCGCAGCTGTCAAAATAATTTCTCCATCCCACACCTATATAGTTAAATATAGTGACGTTAGTAAACCAAGTTTAATTGAACAAAATAATTTAAAATATTCTATGTTCAATCTTAACGAGTATAACATTCCAAATCTCAAACTTTCTTCACCATTAAACTTCGTATGCTATTTTGCTCTTATATGCTTAATTTAAGGATCAGTCTACAAATACAAAATCAATTATAAAATCTCTTACAAACTGGCCAAGTGGCTGTTTGTAAGGGATTTTGTACATATAGAATAATCCTTAATTTAATTTGCATCCTAAGTTTTGACGTGTATATTTCAACAAAAATACTAGTTGTACATCAAGTTTGGTACATAATGGTGTCCCCTCTCTCATGTGAGGAAGAACACTCTTAGGTACACCTTGATGTACTAAGAACAAGATTGATATTTCAATGTCTATATAAGCCATGTATATTGTTTATTCTCTCTTAAACCATTTTTTTTTTTTAACTTTTCAAGATTTGAAAATTTTCTAAAATTTTACATATTAAAAAAGTCGTACATGCAAAAATTTGCTCATTCTCGTATAAAGTTAAGAAATCAAATTTCAAAACCGTTATGTTCGAAAATAAGATTAACTAACGATTACACAGATAATTAAATATTTCTTTTTCTTGTTCATTCAAGAATTATAACATACCCGTATATGTATGTATGTATGTATGTATGTATGTATGTGTATATATATATATATTCTTAAATCGAGAAAACTCACATGGTGCAAATTCGATTTGTGTCTAAACCAGCCCAAGTTAATCGTATTTCCTCCTGCATCACTTGTGAACGCAACATGCAAGGGCTAATAGAAAACAATTTATTTTTTAAAAAAAGGTTGAGAAAAAAATAATCAACTTAACTAAAATTTACGCAAAGGGCTCACTTGATGAATATCTCCCATGAAATGGGCCAAAAACAACAAAGCTTCTGTCATGTTGTCTGTAAACAAATTAATTTAAATGAACTCATTTTCAAAATTCAATAATAAGAATTAATTACGTTTTAATTGATTTTAATTAGTTATATGCAAAAATAATCAAGAAAATTAAAGGAGAGTAATTTTCTTACAACGTCGATCAGAGGTCCCATGCCTATAGTGTGAAAGCTGATTGGTGAAATTTTGAATGGCCCCAGCAACGCACATATCCTTCACTCCATGAGCATCATGGCAATCCCCTTAATTATACATGAAGATCAAAGAATTAAAATAAATGTATTTTTCAAATGAAAATATGAACTTTCAGACCAGGAGATTATTCGATAATTCTTTTTTTTTTTTTTTTGAACTTACTTTCGTAGTTGAAATTGCAAGCTTCGTCGGGCGTGTCAATAAAGTGAAGAGGGCTCGTCCACTGGTATCTATACCAGTGCCTTACTTGATCCGGCCACACACAAAGGGCCGACAAATCACCGTCAACATAGTCAGGTAACAGCATTTGAACAGCATGCAACGCCTCAGGTTCCAACAGGTCCTATATTTTCGAAACAAATTAGCATCTAATCTAAGCATCAGGCCTGATCTCCTTCCCATATTGGATAGGATAAAAACTTTCTACTACTAACGTGGCAAGATAACTTTTATCCTACCCACTGGGGAGAAGAGATCAATTTCAATCAAAACATAAAATGGATTCTCGAAATCTTAAACAAGCGCGCATGGTTTTGCAGAGTCTACCTGGGCAATTTTGCACGTCATGGCATGGCCTTCTTTGCTCCATGCTTCAACACGGGGTCCATAACCGAAAGAAAAAACAAGAAAGAAAGCGAGAAAGTGTAAAGACGTTCTCTTTAAAACTGTGAGCTCTCTCATTCTGCGAAAACGAATATGTTCTTGGAGTTGAAAATGGACAATAATGAAGTGACACCATGATGCGGGCCTGTCTATATATAAAGAAATTATTTATGCCAATGTGTACAAGCTAAAGATTCTTCCCATTTCAAGTACTCTCCAAGTAAGCAATAAACAGAAGCAACAAATGGGCACATTCCAAAATACTAGAGGTATCCCAACATTTGAAAACATTGTGACTTTGAAGTTACACATAAAATACATGTTCTAATAGTTAACTTTAATGACAGACAATTGGTCACTTAGGTAGTTCATTTCTTGACGTGTGGGGAATTTCCAGCTTTGAAGGAATGATAAGATGCAGTACATCTCTATCATCTGGTTACCATTCATTCTTCTGCAATTGATGAGTTTGATGCAAAAATTTGGTTGAGAATAACTGCCAAACGGACCCACTTTGAGCCAATAGCTTCTCTACAACTGGCATTCGGGAGAGAAAGTAATCATCTACACAAGATGGGGGAAAAAATGTCACAAAGGATAACAATCATTCTTCAATAACTCCAAGAGTTGAAGAGAAATTCTTTCCTAATCGACCATGTGCAGGATCTAGAACTACGCAAAGAATTCATGCAACCTCAAGAAATGAGGTGGCAGAAAAAATAACTGAATTATTTTGTTGAGAAAGAAATATTTTGGTGTGAACTTTTGGAGAGAAGAAGGTAGGAATCTTCCCCTCCTCAATTTCATTATATAGAAACGTAAGAATACAAGTATGGAAATTTAGTAAAATTAAAGAAACACAATAAACCATAATTATACTCTTGCCTAATATACGTGCTTGCCTAACTTATTTCATTCCTTAACATATTTCAATTTCTAGCTTCAGAAAACAGGTTCATATGATATGTATACTTCAATCCAAACTGCATTGTTTAACATATTTTACGTGAAAAGAAAAAACAGCCCAGCCCAGTTAAATAATCTTCTGAAAACTTAATTAGACAGTCATTGAAGAGTACGAGTGTTAACAAGGCTCATCTGTACCTCCTAAAGTGCTTCCTGGTGTGGCATTTCTGTAAGCAAATTTACATGCAATATTAACGCTTTCCGAAGCATACCTGCACAATGAGCAATCCAATCATTTTTTATGAATTTATTTACTATTAAGTATCAGAACTCTCAGATGATGACACTCCTCCATTTTCCTGCTAAAAAAACCATCATAGAAAGTCAGCTCCGAGAATGAAAATCCACTTCTCAGATTAATCCATGATCCCACACCCATGTAGTTCTGATACTTTTCTCTGATCAAGCCAAGCAATTCATTAACTTTGATGTCACATGTCAAAATAATTAATGCTGTCAACCGCCACTAAAACTTATCTCTTTAAGCATTAGATGATCCAAGGAAATACGCATCAGGAGCCAATACGTATCTCAAGAAGATTGAAAAACAAAAGAGAAGAAAAAATTCACATGATTTTTTAGTGCACATAATAAATAAAGATCTCACAACCACTGCAAACAAGCAAATAGAAACAAGGACAAATAAATGTACTCACGTATCTGGACAAACTGTAGCATTGCAATTTTCCCAAGACGGAACTTCAACCAACCAGTCATCCTATTGCCAGTTAAAAACAGAGAAGAAAAAAGATGATAAGAACATGAACTGCATAAAATCTCTCACAATTTCAGAATCTGGCCAACAGTGTGTATAGATGCAATGGAAATGACAAGGTTCATTAAGAAGTAAATATTCTTCAAAAACAAATATTAAGGTGTTCTAAACGACAGTTTGAAAAGACAACATAAATATTTGAGGCATCTTTGTTGCTGTTACATCTGAGCCCCTTTAATATATCTTACGACCATATTCACAAATGCAATAGAACGATTCATTTGAATCTTACGGTGATATTGCTCTGAATCGATTGAATCATTTCACTGACATCTTTGTTATAGAATGTCTTCATGGCTGATTCAATTATCATAGTATCCCATACCTGCAATAATGTAAACATGACAAAATAAGATAGCATTAAAATTAAGCAAAAAATTATACGGACCAAACGCATCAATAAGTCCAAACTTAGCAGCATCTTATTAGAATCATCGTAGAAAATTGAATTTGAGAGTTTAAGCAAAATCCTTTCTCAAAATAATTTTGATTTCATGAAAGGCCTGAAACAATGATGTTTTGGAGGGGGAATGCAAAAGGGAGTGGAGATGTCACATGCAGAAAGGAGGAAGTGGTCATACTTAGAAAGGAAGAGGCTCAAAAAATGGCACAGACCACTTGATTGTTATTGAAAGAAATACCAGATTGCATCTTATCACTTATACAGAATATCAGTATCGTTGATCTAAAAAGCTTGAACCTATGTTGCTTACTCGAGAAAATATGTGTAGGAAATGGATGGTGTTCAAAACTTTGAAGCCAAAAGTTAAACAACTTACATGGTGCAAATTAGTTTTCCTCCTGTACCAACGGACTTTTATTGTGTTTCCACCCTTGTCTCCGACAAAACCAACATGCAGTGGCTGCCAACCAAAATGATTTTTTCAGACAATTGAGTCTACATATTCTTTAGGTGTTTATATTTCCTAGAGAAATGTTCTAACATGAGATAAGACCTCTTGTATGTTCGTACATTGGTCAAATAAACTACCAATAAAGGGGTCAAGTGCATAAAATATAAGAGAACTGAAGGTTTTACTTTATAAAATATTCATGCATTACATGCCCAACATTTTCACTTGGTAAATATCAAGAAGCGATATCATACAGTATCGCTGTTAAAAGAAAGCAGATTTAAGAACCATAATATACAACTTCCTAATTAATTATGTGCCAGATATTGTAATTAACAATTTTTTCCATTCCATAGAATCTAAAATCAAAGTGATAAGTGAGAAAATTTCAAATGTCAATGCCTCTCAACAAAATCTGTGTTCTTCCATTCTTTTTTTCAATACAAATGTCACTTTAAAATTGTTATGTTGATTTTTTCTGCAATCTCTATCACTTTGCACTATCAATTTCATACTTTCAAATTGTTAAACAAATAATACAAAAGAGAGTGAGAGAAACAAAAAGGGGGGCTAGGGTGATAAACCTCCCATTAAGTTCACATATCAGAGGAGTCACAAGGAGAGAATGAAGGGAAAATGAGCAGGAATATGGGACTGTTAGATCTGGGGCAGAGGTTAGTTATGCTGAGGTCATAGTTGGGAATAAATAGTAGCTAATAGAGTAGAAAAACGATTCAGAAATATAGAGTAAATTCTGAGTCAATAGGAGAGGAAGCAGCTCTTGAAACTGCCATGTTATTTTACATTCCATTGTTATTCTTCCTTTTTCGAGTTGTTCAGATTTAATTGAAGTTCAATTCCAATATTTCAGCCTTATATTTCATCTCTAGAAGGTTAATTACTCACTGGAGAATTTAATTTCAGTTTTGATAGAGTCAGGTACTATCAAATTGGTATCAGTGTCGTGAGATTCTGAGAATAGAATGCCAGTCACGAGAATGGATAATCGAATCAAATCACTGGAAAATTCTGTGGTCGAATTGAAAGGAGACATGGGCAAATTGAATGAGAAACTCGAAGTCGGCCTCGCGATGGGAAGGCGAGAGCTACGAGAAGGTCTCCAATACCTAGCAAAGCTGATTAAAGGATTATCACAAGAGATGTCCGGACTCATCGTAGAGGGCAGTGGAATGAAATCAACGGCTTACATTGAGACGCTGACGGCAGGGACCCAACGTACTGGAGAAGGCAGTCGAAGGTAACTACCGAAAACTCGAGTTACCCCTGTTCAATGGAGTCGACCCTGACTCCTGGATTTTTCGAGCTGAACGGTACTTAAAGTATGAATCAGCTCAATGATGGGGAATGAACAGTAGCAGCTGGGGTGTGCATGGAGGGGTGCGCCTTGTCTTGGTTTCAATGGGAGGATGGAAGGCGACCCATATGCAGCTGGTCGGAACTGAAGACACGACTGCTGGAAAGGTTTCGTGATACCTAGTTCGGAACCTTACAACAAAAGTTCCTAGCCATCAGACAAACGGGAACAGTGGCGGAGTTTAGGGAGAAATTCGAAATTATGGCCGCACTTCTGAAGGATGTTAGTGATGACATACTGGAAGGGGTGTTTATTAATGGGTTGGATGAGGAAGTTCATGCGGAGGTGTTAATAGCAAATCTGGTAGGTCTATCACAAATTATGGACATGGCCCAAAGAGTGGAGGATAGGAACACTCGAATCACTAAGGCGAAGGAGAAGGAACGACCGAGAATTAGGAATATAATTGATCCTAGTTCAACAAGCGTGGAACAGCGCACCATTCCGTGGAATGCGGCAAGGGGATCTAATCTACCAAAGAAGCTAGGGTCAAATTTGTCCAGCAGCACCTTTGGGTTCAAAAGGCTCGCTCAGGCCGGGATACAAGCTAAGAAGGATAAGGGGTTATGCTTCCAATGTGACAAGAAGTTCCACGGTCACCGGTGCCGTAACAAAGAACTACAAGTGTTGTTGGTTGATGAGGAAGTGGGAAAGAGCGAGACCGAGGGGGAACCTCTGGAAGGAGGAGCTGAATGTAATGTACTGGGGGGAGTAGAGTTATCCATGAACTCGGTGGTGGGGTTAACCTCACCTAAGACCATGAAAGTGAGGGGTACAGTGGACGAAAAAGAAGTAGTGGTGCTGATTGACTCCGGCGCTACCCATAAGTTTATGTCATGGGAGCTGATTAGGAAGCTCAACCTTCCTATAATGGAGACCTCTGGCTATAAGGTGCAAGTGGGGACTGGCATGGCGGTGAAGGGAAAGGGCAAGTGCAGAGGGGTGGTATTATGCATGCAAACCATGTTGATAGTCGAGGATTTTTTGCTTATTGATCTGGGCAGTTCAGATGTCATCATGGGAATTCAGTGGATGAGCATTTTGGGCACAGTTCAGGTCAACTGGAATGAATTGGAGATGAAGATAACCTTAGGCGATGGCACGGTGACGCTAAAAGGTGAAGAGGGGCTGAGTAAATCATTGGTTTCTCTTAAATCCATGATTCGAACGCTACAAAAGGAAGGGAAAGGGATGGTAGTAGAATTATGCGCTGTCCAAGTAAACGAGCCGCAGATTGCTTCCAACATTCCTCGCGCTATACAGAAATTAATTACAGAATATGCTGAAATTTTTGAGTTACCAACAGGGCTGCCTCCTAGGCAGGGACATGAACATGCCATCACACTGAAGACGGGAAGCGAGCCTATTAGTGTGAGGCCTTATAGATACTCTCATGCCCAAAAGGCAGAAATAGAGAAATTGGTTACGAAAATGATGGAAGCTGGGATCATTCAAACAAGTATCAGCCCCTTCTCCAGTCCGGTTTTGCTCGTGAAGAAAAAAGATGGAGGATGGAGGTTTTGTGTGAATTATCGAGCCTTGAATCGAGCCACTATACCTGATCGCTTCCCAATTCCAGTTATAGATGAGCTGCTAGATGAGTTGCAAGGCGCCACTATCTTCTCCAAACTAGATCTCAAATCGGGTTATCATCAAATACGACTAAGGGCAGGTGATGAACACAAATCAGCTTTTCGAACTCATGAAGGGCATTATGAGTTTCTAGTGATGCTGTTCGGGCTCACTAATAGCCCGGCAACATTCCAATCTTTGATGAATAAGATCTTTAATGGATTATTGCGAAAGTGCGTGTTAGTATTCTTCGATGATATTCTAGTGTACAGCCATACATTGGAGGATCATTGTGGGCATTTAAGGAAGGTGACATCTTGAGAGAGCAAAAGTTGTATGCCAACCGGAAGAAGTGTGAATTCGGTAGTGCAACCCTCAAATACTTGGGGCACCTAATCAGTTCACAGGGAGTTTGAGCCGATCCTAAGAAAATTTAGGCAATGCAAGTGTAGCCGCCACCTAAGAACCTTAAGGAGTTAAGGGGGTTTTTGGGTTTGACATGATATTATCGGAGATTTGTGGCAGAGTATGGGAAGGTGGCTGAACCTCTTACAAAACAACTGAAGAAAGATAGTTTTAACTGGAATCAGGATGCAGAAGAAGCTTTTCAAAGATTGAAGGAAGCTATGACTAAGGTTCCGGTTTTGGCAATGCCAAATTTTTCCTTGCCATTTGTGGTAGAGACTGATGCTTCTGGGGTAGGATTGGGGGCTGTTCTCTCTCAGCAACAGCGGCCTATTACTTTTTTCAGTCAAGCTTTGTCAGCCCGGGCTCAACTAAAATCCATTTACGAGCGGGAACTCATGGCTATAGTACTAGCCATACAAAAATGGAGGCATTATCTTCTAGGAAGGCATTTTATAGTGCGCATCGACCAAAAAAGTCTGAAGTTTTTGTTGGAACAACGGCTGGTTTGTGTCGAGCACCAAAAATGGGTCACTAAGCTACTGAGATTTGACTTTGAGATACACTATAGACCTGGTCTTGAGAACAAGGCAGCGGATGCCTTGTCCAGAATTCCGACAACAATTGAACTTTCGGTTATAACAGTATCCAAGGTACTGACTTGAGGGAATTGCAGGAACAGGTGGGGGCGGATGAAAGGTTGGCCGACATCCAGAGTTCCCTACTCAAGGATCCATTGGCGGTCGAAGCATGGTCGGTGAAGGATGGTTGCCTCCTATTTAAACAGAGGTTGGTTTTGCCCAAAGGATCAGACTTAATTCCCAGGTTGCTTCAGGAGTTTCAAGGTAGTGCTTTGGGAGGTCACTCGGGGGTGTTAAAAACTTACAAAAGAATGGCCGGAGAGTTGTTTTGGGCTGGAATGAAGAAGGATATCCAGAAGTTTGTGGCTGCTTGTTCCGTTTGCCAACAAAACAAGTACCTGACCTTAACACCTGCAGGTTTATTACAACCTTCACCCGTGCCTGAGGCGATTTGGGAAGACAACCATGAATTTTATCGAGGGTTTGCCAAAATCTCGTGGATGGGATACAATCTTGGTAGTAGTGGACCGACTGAGCAAGTATGCTCACTTTTTTACCTTAAAGCATCCTTTCACCACTAAATCCGTAGCTGATGTATTCACCCACGGGGTAATCAAACTACATGGGTTTCCTCGCTCCATTGTTCAGACAGGGACAAGGTTTTCCTCAATTTTTTCTGGACTGAACTCTTCCGCCTTCAAGACACTCATCTTAAGAGAAGCACGGCATTTCACCCTTAAAACGACGGGCAAACTGAAGTGGTAACCGTTGCTTAGAAACATATCTCAAATGCTTTGCAAACGGTCACCCTCATTCATGGTCTGACTGGATTTCGTGGGCCGAATTCTGGTATAATTCCTCTTTTCACACCTCCAGCAAGACCACTCCTTTTAAAGTGGTTTATGGAAGGGACCCGCCGCCAGTTGTGCGTTATGGGACTCAGCGAACTCCGGTGGCAGACCTAGATCAGCAACTTCAGCAGCGTGATGAAATGATTACAACCTTAAAGTCTTAGTTGGAATGGGCTCAGAATCCGATGAAGAAGGTGGCAGATTCTGGAAGAAGGAACGTACAGTATGATGTGGGAGAACTAGTTTACCTTAAACTTCAGCAATACCGACAACGATCATTAGCCAGACGTGCTAATGAAAAGTAATCACCCCGATTCTTTGGTCCCTAAATAATTCTCAAGAAAAAAGGAGCAGTGGCTTATAAGCTCCATCTTCCAGAAGGGTCAAGTATTCATCCCGTGTTTCATGTCTCACAACTTAGGAAGGCAGTGGGTTCTACTACTCCCATCCAGCCCCTTCCCCCACTTCTCAGCCCCGAATTAGAATGGAAAGTCAGACCTGCTGGAGTGTTGGGAGTCCGACCAACAAGTGATGTGAACAACACCGGGCCAGAGGTGCTAATCCAGTGGCAGGATCTTCCATCTTTTGAAGCTTCATAGGAGCTATTCGAGCTGATCGATTCTCAGTTCCCTGAATTCCACCTTGGGGACAAGGTGCTTTCATTGGCGGGGGGTATTGATAAACCTCCCATTAAGTTCACATATCAAAGGCCTCACAAGGAGAGAATAAAGGGAAAATGAGCGGGAATATGGGGCTGTTAGATCTGGTGCTGAGGTTAGTTATGCTGAGGTCATAGTTGGGAATAAATAGTAGCTAATAGAGTAGAAAAAATGATTCAGAAACATAGAGTAAATTCTGAGTCAGCAGGAGATGAGGCAGCTCTCGAAACTGCCCTGTTATTTTACATTCCATTGTTATTCTTCCTTTTTCAAGTTGTTCCGATTTAATTGAAGTTAAATTCCAATATTTCAGTCTCACATTTCACCTGTAGAAGGTTAATTACTCACTGGAGAATTTAATTTCAGTTTTGATTGAGTCAGGTTCTACATTGCATAGAATGATCGATACTGGGGAGGCCTCCAAAATTAGGGCTAAATGTAAAGATACAAGAGGTTAATATACAACAAAATAAAGGAAATACAAAAAGACAAAACTACCCTTACACAATATATTTATTACATTAACATCCCCCTCAAACTCACGATGTTAAAGTAAGAAGCAACGAGAGTTTGTCAAAAAAGAAACGAAAAACGATGAGCCAAATGTGACTTCGTGAAGAAGTTGACAAGCTGCAACGATGAAGAAACAAAAGGTAGGAAAATAGTGCCAGTTTACAGATGATAACGAACCAAATGACGATCAATCTCAAAACACGAATGCTCGCACCACAATTGATGCACCAAAGAGTCATTCGTTGACTACCACAAAAACTCACACCCGAAAAGCTGAGTTATCAACAAAGAAAATCAAAGATTCAACCAATCCAAAAGCTCTGATACCATGTTAAACAAATAATACAAAAGAGAGTGAGAGAAACAAAAAGGGGGGCTAGGGTTCTACATTGCTTGGAATGATCGATATTGGGGGGCCCTCCAAAATTAGGACTAAATGTAAAGGTACAAGAGGTTAATATATGACAAAATAAAGGAAATACAAAAAGACAAATCTACCCTTACACAATATATTTATTGCATTAACACAAATAATATTAGGACTATGAAAGATGAGCTGACCTGATGGACATCACCAACAAAATGCGATAAGAACATGAGTGCCTCTGTCAAGTTGTCTGCCATTAAAAGAAATGAGCGTCCAATTTTCATGGTGTCACCAAACCAGCTAATTATTGATTCTTACATTTTAATTCTAATGAATCAGAAGCATAAGAAGATGACTCAAGCTGCTTGGTATAGTTATAAATTGCTCCAGTGACACACCTATCTTTGTGTCTGGAAGAGTCATGGCAATCTCCTGTCAGAAATTAGATAAGAGATTATGCAAATATTCTCATCAGGAAATAACAACTTACGAGTTATTTTCTCTTGAATATTTTTTAACTTCAAATAAAGATATATATGTCTTTCAATGGTAGGACTGAAGTTGATGAAATAATATCACAAAAAAAAAGAAGAAATCATGATAATCCTGACTTAGTCTCTGCTTCTCCACGACCAATTTATGTGGCCATGACAGTTACGCATAGAGTATATAAATTCATGAGAGAAGCCATATTTATTTATATATTCAGTAGCAACATAAGAAACCTAAAAAGATCACAAAGACCACAATTGATTCCTAAATAAGAAGGACAACAAGAAAACAATTGAATTCTGTCTTTGAGAGCTAAAAATGATAATATACATGATTATCAAACAGAAACATGAGCAATATGCAACCGTAACCATCACAACTCTGTGGAAACAGGACATTACCTAAGTAACTTAAATAGTATTTCTTTTCTTGTGAAATAATGAAAATGGATATTGTTTAAGAGATGTACAAACTAAAACTGATGGATACAAATTAATGTGGAAGAGATTTGATCTTACTGCAATACTTGTAGTTGCACCTAAAGTCAGGTGTATCAACATAATGTAAAGGACTACTCCAGCGATAGTGGTAATGGTGCTTAACCTCATCTGCCCAGTAGCAAACAGCAGAAAGGTCACCTTCAGCGCTATCTGGAAGCAATGCTTTGATTGCAGTCAAAGCATCTTCAGTAAGATAATCCTATATAGTGCCAAAACTGTCTACTTCAGTTATATTGAAAGAGTTCTTCATCAAGGTAATTTAAATTCTTGAAAGAACAGATCTCTTTGACATTGTTAAGCTGAAATTTGTTTCAGTTGTTCTCTAAAGGGTCTATCTAGAAATCATGAAACTGTTGGAAAAATTAGAGTGATGACTTTATAACAAAAAACAAGCTTACCAACCATACAGAAAATTGAACAGAATAACGACAAGGAAATAAACAAGGAAAAGTATGCCAACAAAGATAACGCCAAATGAATGGGTGCAAAAATCGAGGCAAGAGTTGAATTTTTTGTCCTTAAGTCGATTTTACCCCGTAACGGTGCTTACGGATGATGTCAATCAACTCCCAAGATACAACAACTAATGAACAAAAGAAAATCAGAATTTTTGGTATAGAAAGAGTGAATGTAATGTTATGATTATGATTGCATATCACTGGGATAAAGAAATGGACGTCCTATTTATAGAGGGGAAGGTTGTGAGTAAAGAGATACGACTCAAAATTCAGTAACCTTTGCCAAGAGTTGAAGCATCGTTTGTCGCCTTTACATCACTCGAGCGTAAAAAACAGAGAACCCGTCGCCCGTCTATCGCTGACCTGTCGCTCGAGCGCAACGCTAGGGCTAGGAGAGCAGCGGAGTTGGTTGATTTTCTAGCCAGATTTTCCTCTCTTCCCAACTTTGGACTACAATTTCTCATTCATCCATAATTGGTTCGATTATTCCAAATATACGACAACGATTTACTAGAACAAGTTAGTCTATTTATTTTCATAATTTAACTATCAGATCAAATCCGAATATTTGGTTAAAAAATTATAGAAAGTCACTTTTCTCATGTTTATACTTAACCAATTCCAACAAAAACAACGGGCTTTATTAGCACCTCCATTGATATGCAATTAAAGCATACATTCCCAAATTCCCCCATCCCTCCCCCTTAATTATTGCTTACCCACCACAAAAAGGAAAAAAAAAAAAAAATTCGTGTAGAACTCTAGTAGGAGGTTCCTGGACCTGATTCGCAGAAGATTTAGCAGTTATTTATGTCGGACCATTTAAAACTTTGAAACACAAATGATCTAAGCGGTGTAAGTACAGGCCAGTAGCATTCGAAAGCTTGTTTAGATTACAAATTCAAATTTTATACTCAACACTGTTTATGCCATCTATTGCCTAGCTTTGCGAGCAAAAAAATAACATCATTATCTGTTTGCGATTCCAAATATCCTTTCTATACAGTATTTATAAGCCCTTACAGAAATACAAAAAACTGCATTGTTTTCTGGTAAAGCAAAAAATTATCGCCACACAAAATAGCTGCTGGTAAGTCAAACTCAAAAAACATAGGAGTGGCTATCTGCAAACATTAATATTATAACTTCAAAAAGCATCATCGTATTCATCTTTAACTAGAATTCAAAATTTGTGTCATCATAAAAATTGAAATTTTATATTTCTTGAATTGGGTCAGCCATCAAGAGATGATATATTTTATTATTTATGCATTTCACACACCAAAAATTTTATTATCCACTGAAAAATCTTTTCAGCGCCTTTTTTATTTATATTCAAAATCCTCATAAACATAATTAATAAAAACACAAAAATACCTCAGCAATTTTGCAAATGATAAAGTGGCCTTCTTTTCCCCAACCATGAACTCCCCAAATAATTAGCAAGAAAACCATTGCCCTCCCGATCCACCGCGGCTCAAGCTCACCCATTACTGCCACAGATCATCAAATATATTAGTATTACCATCGATACAATTATACACGCACGCACGCACACACACACACGAATACGTACATTAAAGAAGTTACAAAGAACAGAAATTAATGTGCCTGCAACTAAGAGTAGTACAAAGGCTGAGAAGAACCTTACGAATTTTCAATCAATTATGGCAAATAAATTTTCCTACAGCTGCAGCCTGCAGAGTTGTGGTTGAGTGATTGTTATGCTATCATTTTTATATTGCTGTACTCTATAAAAGTAAAAGAAAAAATTGCGGTAATTTTAAATTTGCACGAAAACCGATCATAATTGCAAGAATATTTTTAGAAAAATACTACTATACCCGCATGGATGATCGTATGTGAGTGTGCAGGTTCCATGCGAATAAAATAATATTTTTTTCTACATTCACATGCAATCACTCTTACACTCTTACGATTCGTGTAGCATTGCTCATATAATCACTCTTACGATTCGTGTAGCATTGCTCATATTTTTAATATATCCTCTAAAGATATTTACCCCTCTTTGATGCGAAAAGAATGTAATATTTTTTTTTTTTTTTTTTTTTTTTGATGTGATGATGAATATGTGTAGTTGAAAATGAATAGAAGAATGATAATGAGAATTATAATATGTATCAAATGGGAGCTTGTTCAAAACCCCTTAATTTCCTTCAAAAAATTATAATCCCCTCAAAATTTATTTTCTATAATAGATTTTCTTTATAAGAAATTGATCTCCTAAGCACCACCGATATTTAAATCTTTTTTTTTTTTTTTAATTTCTTATTTTGGTTTGGATGATATCTCTAGTCTTAGAATCCAAATAACAAAGATAGATCTTGAGTTATTAGACATGCACATTCGATGAGTCCTTAATATTAGGAATTACCCATTATATTTTGGACATTTTATAATGAAAATATTCAAGTCTAAGTAATTATTGAAATCAAACCAGAATCATCAATTCAAGTTTGGGTTCCACCTATAGCAATTTTTTTCCCCCTAAATCATGAGACGACAATTCATAATATCTTCACAATATCTATTGAAAATTAAATAAATAAATTATCAAATACATATTTTAACTATTTCTTAACTACTGCAAATTGGTTAACAAATGACATTCAATATCTAGCAATATAGCATCAAATTTCTGCTAGAAAAATTCTCTATGTACAGGAAATTTTTATCAAAATTTGGACAGATTTTTGAAATCCCACTCACGAGTGGGTCTCATGTATAAAATATTATTAAAAAAAAAAAAATTTTCCCTCCATGAATGAGTGTTTTCGATAAGTACAAGAACTTTAAATTCCTAGACTGATTGTTTCTGCTATGCGTGCAATGCTTGAATAAGGATTGGAGGGACTAACAACACGTAAAGTACAATCAAGTACAAATGAATATTTACTATTTAAATGAATTAATCTGATTGGTTAGAGTGTTTACTATTTGGACATTGCGAACTTGAAACTTGTTAAACCTGAGAATTAAAATTAAATATTTAAATGAAGTAATCTATTGGTCAGGGTATTTACTATTTGAACCTTGCAAATTTGATATTTGTTGGTGGGAATCAAAATTAAATATTTAATAAATTTTTATAAAAATTGATGGAATAAATGATTGAAATATTGTGAAATTTATAAAATACATGGTTAAAATTAAATTTTATCTTTAATTTTAATTTTAATCGATACCAAAAGGAAGTTAAAGTCTTATAAGCTTTCTACTTGCAGGGTTTGACTCATGGGAGTAGGGTGAATAATTTTTTAAAAAATAAAAAAACTTACAAAGTGGATCTCAATTCTAATTTTTAATTTTTAATTTTTAAGAATTGAACTAAAACTTCATGTTCTACTTCGAAAGGTGATCCCCTCTCTATATATTGTTTGGCCCCCTATAATATCATATTTTTTTTCTTTCTACTACTTTCAACCACACAATCTTTCATAAAATAATACTACACATAAACCGAAAATTTTTCATTCTTTTTCAACCACACATTTAAAAAAAAAAAAAAAAAAATACTATTCCAAATACTTTTTTTGAAAAAAAAAAATAAAAATAGGAGGGGGGGGGGGGGGGGGGGCGCTCAAACAAGGGCATAAATATCTTCTTCAATTATTACCGAATATGATGAGCAGATGACGACAAGACCGTGTTCATTACTTTATTCTTTTCTCTTTTGACGTGGGTCCAGTCAATCAGAACGAACACACATGTTTCACAAGTAATACTAGACAAAATAAACCAAACATAAAACAAACTCAAGTGTTGATAATTTTTGAATCGAATCATCTGCTGTTCCAACTTGATTAAATCCATTTATAGCAAATTTTTAAGCTTTAATCAAACATTGTTTCACGTGTTTTCCTAGCCATGAGTATTAGAATCTGTAACGTGATCCCACAGCCCAGGAAGAACATATTTCAACCACTGCAAAGAGCTTCAATTGCCAAGCTTTTCAGCACACTAGGGCATGGATCTCCTAGTTTTGTTGCCGAGATAGGAACCGAACATCTCTGCTTCCCAACACACCCCTGTAATATCATCAAAATACGTCAGAAATTTACACATATTGCCTCTCACCAACACATACACTATGATCTAACGGCGAGAGAACTTAAAAGTTAACAAGAAGTTAATAACCGCTAATCATGTAATGTTGATTGCATTTTCTGACTTACTCGTATAGTATACTAGCATAATCTAACGAGATTCTGTAGAATTCTACTCGATGCATTGTATGCATGTTCATAGCCTTCAGAAAATTACAACTATTTCCACTCAAGGAGATTGCCCTGTATTTTTCTATTCCCAGAAGAGATCCTGAAGAGCTTTCAGCAAAAAAAAAAAAGACTAAAAAAGGGGGAAGTTTTTCTTCCAAAGAAAAAGTGTAATTTATATTCATACAAAAAAAACAAAAAAAAAACATATTATCCAATGTTATTGAAGCAAATACATCGGTTTCTTGCATAGCCATCATCAAGCAAAGTATGCAATCAATCCTAGAAACCTTTAAATCCTAGTTGACAGAGTCAGCAGGGAAACAAGAAAAATAGAATATCTAAAATGATCACATAAATTGTTTCTACAACCTACCAATCACAATCAATATCATGAACCTTTCATACCATCAACCTCCTCTAACAGAAATATAAATCATTCCCGGCCAACTTTCATGAAATATCCAATCACGGATCTGAAACTTAATATCTTTTTCTCTTTCCTTCTATAGAAAGCATTGGACTGCTGCTTAAATTACATCGACTGAGCCATTTTATTACAATGTCTATTATTCTCTCTTCTATTCTTGCTTATGCCAAATGCCTGAGCCTAACATGGTTAAACATTCTGAAAAGCCTACATTTATGGCATTATCTACACAAATTGTCGCTGAAATGCAAACTCAATTTGGGGAAATAGTCAGACAAACTTTACCTTTGGTTTCACCTCATCTAAAGAAGTATATCTAATATTTTGGTTTTTAAAGTGGGCAGTTTGTAACAGAATAGATGTATGATATGATAAGCTTACTTACCTGCTGAACAATTGATGAAACATCGGCATGACAGCCCCCTTGACTGAATGCTCCACAATTTCCTCCTGGGGTTCCAAAGCTAGAAAAGCGAATAGCAGCAATTTTCCATCCTTCCTCACATGCCAGTCGCAGTTCAGGAGTTTGGGATATGAAACCCAATTGTGGTTTCCAAGTATCAGCTGGTGGAAGGTCAGCTTCTGATACATGGCCACATATCACTTGCGTGTTTCGAATCGACAAAGATATTTTTGAAGGGTCACCGCCCAGCTCTTCATGTATAACTAGTAAGTTCTCACCAGGATATAACCAAGAGCGTGGTATATGATACCTGAAGATTATACAAATTATCCTTAAGTTTTTGTTTGGGCGAGATTATTTGATATGAAAAAAAATTTTTTTTTTTTTTTTTTTTTTTTTTTTGTGCTTTAAAAAGTAGGAAAAAGTAATGGGTCTACGTGCAAAAATATTTTATCATGAGAATGGTTGAAAACGAGTTTGGAAAAAAATGATTTTCAAATAAGTTGTGCCAAACAAATGCAAAAATAATTGTAACATGTATAACATGAGAAAATAACATCATTGACAGGAATTAAATGGACGAAAAGACGGTCCCCATAGTGCTTAAATTTGTCTGAAGATGATGCTATTTACAGATGGTCCCTTAAAAATCAACCAAACAACTAATCTTTCCTCAAGTGGTCGGTAACATAAAGCAAAGGATAATCAAATTACTTTTTTACTTTAATCCCCAGTGAAACCCCAGCATAACTAATTAAAGTGCATTTGGCTTTCTCACTTACAATATTTGAGCCGGTTGACCACACTTCTTTAAACATTTGGATGCATCATAAGTTCCCCTGTAATCACAACTCTCTGAACAGCCAGTTGATGGTGAGAGATAAGTAGACCAATATCGTCCTATACTCTGCCCATTGACCCATACCTGACCCTTCCCCATGCTAGAAAGATTCAATGACACGGGACCCTTTCCCTCAGGTGCGAGGAATATAGCCTGAGAATGAGAAGCTAGATGTCAATCCAAACAAGTTAAGAGTTAATTCTTCATTTTTGTCTCCTTTGAATTTATTTCCGATTAGCTATGCAAATAAAGGAAAAAAAAAACAGATGTATGCAAGCAAAAAGGGAGAAAAACACTAGTGCTTATTGCTCTCATCAGCCTGTATGGTTCAGAGAATTCCTTTTAAATTATGTATTTCTTCTACCTACACTTTGCTTTTCATGCTTTTACTCGAATCAATAATATGTTCCAAATTTGATGCCCAAGGCTACAGAGAATAAAAGGTCAAGGAATTAATGCTTCATTCGGGCATCATTCATTTTTTCAAACATTTGCACACAGAGAGATCCAATAAATAGGAACATTATCTTTCATTATTAGTAATCGAGTTAGGGGAAATTATTTCCATGTCACAAGATGAAATTACCTTGATATAGTACTTAAGTTTGTTCGTGAAAGTAAATGTTAAAAGAATATTTGTTTGCCTAACTGTTCAGCAGCATCACTTCCAAACATATACTGGATTCCTATTGACTTTTCGTTGTTGACCGTGCCATCTATTGCCATTACCCTAGCAATTAGATCCTCCTATTCACCGTTTTTCCTTTTAATATCAAAATTTCTCTTTGGCGAATTCACAGAGGAGAATTTAGATATCCAATGTCTACTTCCCTATGCAGCTACGCCAGTTAAATGTTAAATTACCTATATTCTTACAACTGACTACTCAGAAAACTATTTCTATCTGATTCTAAATACCACAAATTATGAGTGGGGTTCACATACCTTGTACCATATCAAACTCTGATTGATTGGTATGTCACTTCCCTGAGTCCATATTGAACTATTTGCAAGAGATATGTTATAAAGTCCAAGAAATTCCCCTTCAAGACCCACCTGGAAACACAACACATCCCGAACATCATTTTCATGTCATTAGATGCCAAAGTAGGAATCCTCCTGAAGTGACGTAAAAAATCCCTTTGTGAAAACTTCAACAATTCAAAGCACAAACTAAAAACTGATTCCCCAATTGTATGATGATCACTTGATTAAATTACATCATGGAGATCACAATATAGTTTATGGAGGTTAAAGCCAACAACCTGATAAGTCCACTGTGCGGAAGAAAGATCCTCCTTGGAATTGTCCTGGGTGAGAGTAACGGAATATATTCCCGCCCCTTGGATATCAAACCATGGTCCATAATTCTGGAGAATGATATTCAAGCACCAGGAAAAGTCAAGTTCATTTTACAGGAAAAATTGTGTTCTATAAACTAAAGGGTAATTATATTACCACTACAAATTTTAATTACTACACCACATTATAATCACACCACAATTAAAATATATTTTTAATAAATACACCACAATAAAATTACAATTATACTCCTAATTCAATAAAAAAAAATTGAAAACTACGAATATAATATTGTGGTGTACTTATCACCAATGTTAATCCTCATTTTCTCAACATTTTCCTTCATTATTTCACAACCATTGGAAATGGAAGATCGGAGAAGAATACCAAACCATATTCATACGGATAAAATCTTTGAATCTTTGCAAAATCTTCCTCCCTTCATTCTAAAAGTAAAAATACTTAAGAATTAGAGACAAAGACAACCATGACCGCAGAGATAAACAAGCATAGACGGACCAACAACAAACTATGAAACTTTACTCCTTTTAATAATTTGCATTTCTAATATAGTCTAAAGAATCACCTCATTTCTTTTCTACATTGAGGTACTCTACCAGAAACAAAAAAATCCTAAAACCGTTTTCATAGCATCAATGTATCAAAACATAGTTAGTTACATATATTTACTATTCTAGAAACTAAAAAATGTTAAAACTATTTTCGTATCTCAAAATCAAATGAATGAAAATATATCGATATTCCTTCAAAGTAACACTTGTCCATTGATTTACATGCATATAGTTCTTATTTCTAGTTTTTGGTGTTAGAATAGCTGGAAATGAATTATCTTGCCCCCGTGGAAGAAAGGAAAGGCCGCTGAAAAAGTTATGAGCAATGAGATGTTGAGGAAAAAGAAAGAAAGAAATTAGATGTTATATTTGTGGTGTAACAATAATTTATTTAATTAAAAAGTATATTAAAATCATAACTATGTAATTTTACTTAAGGATATTTAAGTAAACAAGAAAATTGTGGTGTACTTAATAAAATTTGTAGTGGTAATATAATTTCCCTAAACTAAAATGTGCCAAAAAATATGTTACACATTTTAGGGAACTATGATAGGTAGACACATTTGAGAGATGAATATTTTCGGCTAATTGGCACAATACATCCCTACCTTTGGAGGTTATTATGGCTACCTTCCCTACTTTTCATTTCTTGACATTTATACCCCTACCTTCAACATTTCGTGAGCTAAAAGTCCTTTTCACCTCTTTTTGACGATTTTACCCCTCGTTCAAATAAAACAAAAAGAAGAAAAAAGAAAAACTAAAGAACTAATTGCAGCTTTAACCTCAAATTTTTAAAACCTACTTTTCAATCACAAGATACTAATTTTTTGCCACCAACAAGCCGCCAACTTTGGAGCCATTTTCAGCTACCTTTCGGCCACCAAAACCATCAGACCAACACACCATCTTGAAGCCCTCATTTCCGTCTTCACATTGCACCCAACCACTGGCTGTAACTCCACCGTAATTGGCCGAAAAATCGGACCAAAGTAGGCTGACCACGCACATTGAAACGGCTGGAAATGGGCAGACCACGCATATTGAAACGACCAGAATGTTCCATTTCCGGCGACACCCATGGCATATCCAACCTCCAGGTCAATCAGGCTCCTCATTGCGCTCCTAGGAATGTGCTCATAACATCAAACAAAGTTGAAAATCAAAATCTCCAGCCATATCTTTCAACAACAAAATCGGTCGTTTCAGATCAATTTTTCGGCGCCGACATCATGAACGCCAATCGCAGACCAGCCCTACTAGCTTCGCCTCTCTTCAAGGCGCACCTAATGCACATATGGGTCACCAATTTTGTCCAGAAATGGAAGAACCAGCTTCAACAGTTCGTGCCCCAACTTCGACAGTTCGCGCCCCACTGCTGCCTACTTTGGTCCGATTTTTCGGCCAATTCCGATGGAGTTACAGCCAGTGGTTGGGTGCACTGTAAAGAGGAAAATGAGGGCTTCAAGATGGTGTGTTGGTCCGGTGATTTTGGTGGCCGGAAGGTGGCTGAAAATGACTCCAAAGTTGACGGCTTGTTGAGGACAAAAAATTAGTATCTTGTGACTGAAAAGTAGGATTTAAAAATTTGGAGTTATAGCTGCAATTAGTTCTTTAGTTTTTCTTTTCCTTTCTTTTCGTTTTATTTGAATGAGGGGTAAAATCGTCAAAAAGAGGTGAAAAAGGCCTTCAGCGCACGAAATGTTGAAGGTAGGAGGCATAAATGCCAAGAAATGAAAGGTAGAAATAGTAGCCACAATAACCTCCAAAGATATGGACGCTTTGTGCCAATTAGCCAAAAATTTCTCATTTAGCTATCTCATAACTGGAACTTTTGCAAGCTTCATCTTCAGAAATAATAAAAGGAAAACAGTTCTGTTGTATCCCAAATTGATTAGCAACATATTCAAATGTCCTTTTCTTTTGTCATTTGGATTGAACTCTTGCCTTCAATTTATTCCCAGTTCCACATGCTCAAAGAGTTCCAAAATAAAAGAAGTCTGCAATGAAGTGGCACTGTCACCTAGTTGTCTAAACTTTTAAATGCTAAACTGCAAGCTTATTCTTTATCCAGGAAAGAAGTAATATTTTATGTCAATTTCTAAGTCTTTATTTGAAAAAATATTAATGCAATGTGTATGGCTTCTATCATCTAGATGTCATTTGTTTGGATATTATTTTTTTACTTTGCCACAGAAAGTCATGATTTCCAGTTGTATGCATTAGTAAAAGCTTTAAAATGTAACCTAAGTTTGTCCATGATCCTTGCTCTTTTTCTTTTGATATGCAAAATTAAAATGTGTGATTGTACTTACCTCTCGTCTTTGGCAACACAAATTCTCAAGGTCCTACATGAGATAATGATATTATATGAAGTGGTTTTCCTTTTCTTCACTGGTCAAAGAACACAGATCAAAATAGTAATCCCAGAAATACTTTGATTTAGAAAGTTGTAGAAGCACCACTAAAGCAGCAGGAATCCACAAATCCTTTCACATAATGTATACCATAAAGGGGCCACAAATAATTTTTTATTAAATGGTAAAGCATAAGCAACTTCTCTAGGAACTTGTATTGTGGTTGCCATGAAGAAACAAAATTCCATAACTTTATTAGTAAAACATCATTTTTATTGAATTTTACTGTATTCAGTGCTTCCACTTCATAAATAAAGATGATATCATTCAGAAATATTAGTAATTAAAAAAATTATAGGAATATTCTAGCACTTCTGTGCTAGCTCGCACCAATCTCCATCGTACATTCTACTGCTAGTGATTAACTAAAAGAAACGAACATTGATCTTAAGTGTGCTGTTGCACGGTTAAGATAGGGAGATTAATATAAGCAAATGAGTGCCAATCATTAAATTTTTGAGAATGCTAGTGACGACAATTTGAAACATTTTGGATCACCTGTAAACCAATCATCATACTCAGCACATCCAATGTATTACTTCCACCGTGAAGGCTAATTTTTTCAGTCAGCACAAAGCTGGCATCATCATGATTACCATACCCAAATCCTGAAAAGCCCAAAGTAAAAACATATATGTATCCACAGATCAAAGGCTAAATCAATTAGACTGTTAATAGCATGTTCATGCTTTGAAAAATTAATTTCATCCACTTGTCAGAGACTCAGAAGTTAATATTAATACTTCCCTCTCTTGTTTACCGAGCTTTGCCTTTTCAGATGCCCAAAGATTTGCTTCATCTATATCTAATGATTTTTCTTTCATTCCCATTACAACCACACAGAAGAAAAAAACTGAAATGATGGAAGTCATTATTCTCCTGTGACAAATTTAAAATTTAAAATGGGGCCAAATAGGTGAAATTAAATTTACATGTTGTTGTTATAATAATATGCATATTAAATTGGTTTTACAAAATAAAGCAAATGTTATAGATGTAGTGAGTATAAAACTGAGAAGAAAACCCACGAGTCACAGTATGTACACATGAGTAACACACAAAACATGATTGGAGCCAAGAGATTAATGCCTAGACACATCAAAAGGTGAGAAGAGTATTATATGTCATAGACTTTGATGTAATTTCATTTTCTGAGTTTATGAACCTAACAAAGTTCGTTCTTAAGGAGTTTAAAAGTGGATCTATCATTGATTGAGGGATGGGAAAGAGATGAGGAGTTCCAATGCCAAACACCATTCTTCAGTGCAAATTTATAAATAACTCATCATGGAGAGAACAACTGGCTTGTCAGTGAAAGTCGGTCTATCATGCAGGATTTACATATCAAGATAAGCTTAATCAGTTACAGTGTAAGAAGCAGAGGGATATAGCATTAACACTATGCAGGCAGAGAATTGAATAAAGTCCCTAATTAATCTTGAGAAATAAACAAAAATGTAAAAATAACTTCATTAACTTAAATTTTATATATTTTAATGTAACCAGTTAAAAAGCAATACAAAAAGAGAAGAGACGAAAGCTTTAACTAATGCATTACTTACCTACTAGTCTTTTGTTTACAAAAACAAGAGCTGCATGTCCCAAACTCCCAATAAGCAAGCCTAATTCTTTTGTTTGATTTTGCTTGATTTTCTCATCCACATTTATGCTGCCAAACATAGCCAAAAAGTAACATGGAAGTTTTTGAAAGAAATGGTTAGGAAATATACGGAGCTTCGGACAGTCAAGAAAAGCTAGATTAAAAAAAAAAAAGAAAAAAAAATACTAGAGCAATACTTTTCAATTCTGGTATACAACAACCCAGCTCAGAAATGAAAAGGAAAGAACACAAGATTAAAAGAGACTATTTTTACTCTTTTCCAGGTGGAAAACTCATTTTCTACCCCCGTTTTAGTTTTATTTCAGGTTGTTTTCAAGAGCTGATGAAATTTAAAGAACAACTTCAAAAAATCCAGAATAATATTGAAGTGCATTGATCAAGTACCCTTAAATTCAAATCAAGCAATGAATTTGCAAATTTACACTTCTGCATAACGTTTATAAGAGACTTCACCAAGGGAAACAATAACCAAAAAAAAAGAAAACAAATAAAACAACTAAAACAATCCAGCATATTACTAATATTGAAGTGCATTGATCAAGTACCCTTAAATTCAAATCAAGCAGTGAATTTGCAAAATTACACTTCTACGTAACATTTATAAGAGACTTCACCAAGGGAAACGATAACAAAAAATAAAAATAAAAATAATACAATCCAGCATATTACCTTGTTGAGTACCATAGAAAATCAGTTGTATCTTTTGTCGTATTTATCTGCTCCAGTAAAGGCGATGCCTCAAATGAATTATTTCCCCAAATACCCACTTTTTCTTTATACCAACTCCAAGATGAAGATGCTAGTGAAGACTCTAGCATAGTGATGTGAGTGAAAACATCATCACCACTAGTTTTTTGTGAAGCAACCTTTGACCATATCATGCAAGGAAAAAAAAAATTCATAAGATATTGAACCAGAGAGGTGTTCAACTTCGGTGATGTTTCCTCAACTAAACCAGAAATTTGAACAGATGCATCACCAACAGAAAATTTTCAATTTGAGAGAGAGAGAGAATCAACTCCCCAAATTCACCAAAGCTTCCAGAAAAATAACTTCTTAATGACAAATAATCATGGGATTTGCAACCCCTATCTAACCACTAACGTATTCTGATTCTTAGCAATGATATGCAATTCATTGGTATCTGTTTTCCATGGCTATAAAATTATTACTTTGATTACTCTTAAGAATTCCGACGGGACCACTTTAGTGAATGAACAAGATCAAGATAGCGATTCCCCCTCTATGAACATGCAAGAGGATCTCTGTAGATGTAATCCTCACATTTAATTTATCATTCTGAAACTACATTCTGCATCCCTTATCTAAAGAGTTTACATAGAAATACCATCTTCTACCAATGAATTCGTAGTCATATCCCATGATGAAATTAAACCAGAATTATATATGCATCATATGATGACTTAAGATCAGAAAATTGGCACCTAAAGGCAGTAGGTGATTTTAGAAAAAAATGAAAGAGAATTAGTTTTTTTCTTGTGTTTTAAAAATTCCAGACATTAAACCATGTACTTTCCGTTGACTCTCCCCTCTATTTTTTATTAATCCGTTGGGGGAAGTTACAAATAGATATTCAGGAACAATTTTATTGTGACCGTCTCTGACCAAACAAGGAATTAAGATAGGGGATATACATGTCAAAATTTAATCCTAATTTAGCTAAACCATCAAACCTGGACCCCCATTCCAAGTTTCTGAAAATGAAGAACATACAGTATTATTCATGAAGGAAAAGAGAACAGACAAGGGCGAGAGGGGATTACCTTTGCTGTGTTGAATATAACATTCTTACAATCAGGAAGAATGCTGACAGACCATGCAGGAAGGAAGTACGAATTTCCATTGAATTTGACAGTACCATCCAAAGTGCTACCATAATTAGCAAGAAAGGCTGCACAGTCATTGGAGGATCTATGGTACACATGTGCCTGATAGAAAATTGATGGTTAAATTCGCTGTAAATGCAACATTTTCAACATGAAGATTTGTAGTCATTGCACGGTACAGTTTGTAGACCTAACCTTACTGATAAGATGCCCATTGTAAAGTTTTTTTGCTTGAATGATATAAAACAACATAAGCCACCATTAACATTTCGATTGGTCATTTAGGTATTTTGGAACAAACATTTCCTTTTTCTTTTTAAAAGTAATTTAATTTACAATAAATTCAGTCACTGAGTCCTAAATAGCTTCCAAAAAATTCTAAATTGTCCATATCGAACCCACTCAAGTTATAAATATCATATCATTGATAATTAAAAGAGAGAAAAAAAAAAAAAAAAAAGATCTTTGGATGTTACCTCAAGATTCACACCAAGAGAAATTTGAATTGGATTGGAATTCACTAAATATTCTTCACACTTCTTAATCGCAAAATGTAGGTCACGCAGGTGTCCCCACTTCGGTTGCCTGATTAAACCTACATAATACCTCATATAAGCTTGAAAGCAATTGATAGCAGTTCATGCTTTCTTTATCATGGTTATTTTTCTTTCCTGTAGAATTACTGGTCACATTTTTTTATTTTTTTTTGGTTGAATCTCTTCGAGAAGGTACTACATTAAAAAGTCTCACGACAAATGCTAATAGCATTGGCTGACTCAGCTGCAGGTCCACCTTGTCATTGCCACCTCAACTGAATTATCCAAAGCCATTCAGTTATCCTTATTAACTTGCCAGTAAGCTGTATTTCATGCATCTTTCTATTGAAAAAGAACAAAACTTAAACTTGCAACTTACATGGTTAGTTGTTAATGATCAAGCTGACAAATTTTTGCAAATTGATATAGGGTTGGATGATCCCAACCTAAAAAATGTATCCATTGCCTGTACATCCACTCTTTTTTATAACCTTCTTCATTAAAAGGATCCCACTCCATGCAACACCACACATACAAAAAAAAAAAAAAAAAGGAAAGAAAAATTGTCCCAAGAGGTGGACTAGAGATCCAGGAACCAAGTGAACCAGACCGGCAATTATTGTGCAATTCTGATTCAGCAAAATGTAAAATTTGGTTTTACCAAACTGAGGACCAACAGTACAGTTTGGTCCAGAGGTTCAACAGTGAACTCAAAAAACCAAACTGATTTTTTAACTTTTTCAATAAATATAAAAAATTTATTGGTAGGTTGGTAAATTTTAATTACAAGACACTCCTAGTTAGTATATTTTTCAAACTCAAAACCACGAAAATGGTCGAACTGCACTGTGCCCACCCTAATTCCTAATGTTCAATATGAAATGAAATACTGCTACGTATATTAACAGGCCATCACTAGATTTCACGAGTCTGGGTTATTCACACTAGTAGTTTTACATTTTTTAAGCAATGTCATCAAATTACGAAATACAGAGGATAATCCACCAGATCAGAATTTTTACCATACTCATCTATTGGAGCATCATAATCATAACTTGTTGCAACCAAAGGACCACCTGCGGTTCTTCCAAAGTTGGTGCCACCAAAATACTGCATGGATCATTGGAAAATTATCTTTATAGTAATATCCGTATGTTCGTTAACCAAATAAAAATAGCACCAATGCATAAAGCTCACCATGTAATAGTTTTGGAAAGTCCCCCCTGTTTCAAAAAAGCGTGCAACAGCAAAAGCCTGGTCTTCAACAGGTCGATAAGGAACAGCATATCCAAATGCGAGGAACCTGTAACCTTATGTTAGTGTTTTAACTCCTTCAAACTAAAATGGAATAAATTAAATAGGTTCTATTTAAATATAATTAATTAGTCACTAGAGTTTGTAGTTTGTTACCATCCACAATAGTTCTCAGTCCACATTTTTGGTTTGGAAGGTGAATTTGGAGAGAATCGATCACAATAAAAGCCATTGCAAGTATTTATCTGCATAATTAATGTGTTTTCTCCGATAAGCATCTGTGGTAATCATGAACAGTGCTAAACACCAGCCACCAGCATTGCATATTATGTTTCTTTGGTGGTACAAATATTTCAAGGGACAGAAGGGAAAGGGAGAAATCTGCAGTTTAATAATTACTTACAATTGGATCAGGTGCGTCTCCTTGGGCACACATCACCCAAGGGACGGTAGTATTAAGCTGGACAGCTGTTTCTGCAGCCCATTTAACATATAACACGCCGCCTACTCCATAAGCCGGTTCGACATTTCCATATTCATTCTCCACCTAAAACCGTACCACCCATGACCCAACCAACCAACCAAATAAAGAAAAAAAAAAGGAACGAAACCCAAAAATTAACAAATAAATAGATATATCAAGTAAGATCAACAAAATAAAACCAAAAAGAAGAAGGTATCATACTACTTCAAAGTTTGATAACATCCACTCACTGAAAATTATCTATGACATAATTATAGTCACTACCACACAAATTGCAGCAGCTTGAAATATTTTAAGCCGTTGGTGAGAAAATTTCCATAGATAGACTGCCATGTACATAAGAAGAAGCAACCTGTGAAAGAATGATTGGCCCTCCTTGTGATGCAAATAGATTCTCATCCTTCATCAAGTTAACTATCTTTGCAAGAAAAAGCTTCATTTCATTCTGCTAGACAATAACACAGGCTTTATAGAAAATCTTAACATTTTATAAGTAAAATAGAAATGTGATAAGCATAGAAGTATTGGAGTTGAACCAATTACACAGATTAAAATTAACCTTGAAAAGGTCATTTGAGGTTCGAAACTGTATTCCAGGAATAAAGTGCAACCAGACTGGGAATCCCCTGATGCACAGGAAATGCAAAAATAAGTAAACTGAAGACGAAATTGGAGTGAATTTTCTCAATCTTCTTATTACCAATAGTTTACTACATCTCCTTTATAGTACAAGAGTTGGCTAATAAAAGGAAAAATAATTTCTAACTAAGGAAACAATATAATCTACAATCACTCCCGATCCTAACAATTACAACCTTTCCATAGATAGTTCACACGCACACACACAATATAATCTACAATCACTCCCGATCCTAACAATTACAACCTTTCCATAGATAGTTCACACGCACACACACGGTTTCCTACACTCCCCCTCAAGTTGAACTGTAGATATTGATTATGTTCAACTTGCAATTAAGATCATCGAATATCTGTCGAGACAATCCTTTGGTGAAGATATCTGCAGTTTGTTCCTTAGTAGGGACATATGTCATACATATAATTCCATCATCCACTTTCTCTTTGATGAAGTGTCTGTCTACCTCTACATGTTTGGTTCTGTCATGTTGTACTGGATTGAGAGAAATGTTGATGGCTGCTTTGTTATCACAATAAACTTTAATCGGAAGTTCCATTTCAACTTTCAGTTCCCCCAGGAGTTTTTTTATCCATAACCCTTCACATATTCCTTGTGCAACAGCTCTTAATTCTGCCTCTGCACTACTTCTGGCTACTACATTCTGCTTCTTACTTCTCCAAGTTACCAAATTTCCCCATACAAAGGTACAGTAACCGGTGGTAGATCTTCTATCTTCGATTGATCCAGCCCAGTCTGCATCAGTAAAGATCTCTACTCCATTCACTTTACCTTTTTCAAATAATAATCATTTTCCAGCCGTGCCTTTTAGATATCAGAGGATTTTGTATACAGCTTCCAGATGAGCCTCCTTGGGAGAATGCATATGTTGACTTACCATGCTTACTGCAAATGCAATATCAGGTCTTGTATGCGAGAGATAGATTAGCTTACCAACTAATCTTTGATATCTTTCCATATCCACATCATTCCCTGTATCCTTTACTCTTCCTGCCTCAGTAGGTGTATCACTAGGTTTGCAACCTAACATGCCTGTTTCAGTTAAAAGATCAATGATGTATTTTCGTTGAGAGACGCTAATGCCCTTCTTTGACCTTGCAATCTCCATTCCTAAGAAGTACCGCATTTGCCCCAAATCTTTTACTTCAAATTCAGTAGCTAAACACTTCTTTAGTCTCTCCATCTCCACTGTGTTGTCTCCTGTTATAATTATGTCATCAACATATACAATTAGGATCGTCTTTGTACCATCTCTAAATTGTTGGAAAAACATGGTATGATCGGATTGCCCTTGCTGATATCCTTGCCTTTTCAATACATTTGCAAGTCTGTTGAACCATGCTCTCGGTGATTGCTTGAGCCCATATAGAGACTTCTTCAGTTTGCACACTTGATTCCCTTCATTTCCTGTCTTGAAACCTGGTGGTATTGTCATGTAGACCGCTTCTTCCAGTTCTCCATTCAAGAATGCGTTCTTAATGTCTAGTTGTTGAAGAGACCAATCCAGATTCACTGCTAGAGACAAGAGAACTCGAACTGTATTTAGTTTTGCTACCGGTGCAAATGTTTCAGTATAGTCAATTCCATATGTTTGTATATACCCCTTGGCAACAAGTCGAGCTTTGTAGCGATCTACTGTCCCATCAGCTTTGTACTTTACATTGAATACCCATTTGCATCCTACTGGTTTCTTCCCATTCGGTAGGCTTACCACTTCCCAAGTTTCATTTTTCTTCAAGGCTCTCATTTCATCCATTACTGCTTCTTTCCATTTTGGTGATTCCAATGCCTCCTGAATATTTCTTGGAATTTCTGTCCTGTCAAGGTTAGTGGTGAAAGCACGAAATCCTGTGGATAGATTATTATAAGATACAAAATTGGAAATAGGATGAAGAGTACACGATCGAGGTTTGTTTTCGGAGGGCAATGGGTAAATCATCATTATCTGTAGATGTGATTTGGTTGAGGACATTTTCATCAGGTCCTTTCACTGGTTCTGACTCTCTTGGTGCTTCAGATGTGAGAGTATCCTTATACTTTGATTTAGGCTTCCTTGAGTAAACCAGGATTTCCCCGTTGCTTTGTTTTCCAACATCTCCCCCTGAGTTCAAGTTTTCTTCTGTATGTTGCACAATAGAAGGTTGGGTGATGGTTTCGCTGTATAGGTCAGGTAGAGAAATGTCAAATATTAGGGATTCTTGATCCAAAAACCGATCTTTACTCGGATTTCTCCCCCTGAAGAGAAGGTTTTTTTGAAGTAAGGTGTATTTTTCAAAAAATGTGACATCGAGGCTAACAAATGTTTTTTTGGTGGACGGATCATAACATTTATACCCCTTTTGAGTGGGTGAAAACCCAATAAACACACACTTGATTGCTCGTGGGTCAAGTTTGTTTCGATGTTGGGAGTGGACGTGTACAAATGCAGTACAACCAAACACCTTTAAGGTTAGATCTGATTTTAGACGGGACATTGGAAAGTGCTTTTGGAATCTTTGTATAGGTGACTCGAAGGATAGGACACGATTAGGCATACGGTTGATGAGGTATGTAGATGTTAAAATTGCATCTCCCCAAAAAGTTTTTGGAATATTTGCAGTGAACATTAGGGCACGAGTAACTTCAAGTATATGTCTATTTTTCCTTTCAGCAATCCCGTTTTGTTGAGGAGTATTGACACAAGAACTTTGATGAATAATTCCATGTTTTGTTAGGTAGTCTTGTAGAGTGGTATTGAAGTATTCTGATCCATTATCGGTGCGTAAGATTTTGAGTTGTGCTTGGAATTGAGTTTGGATCATAGAATGAAAATTTTCAAACACTAAGTGGACATCTGCTTTCTCTCGTAGAAGGTATACCCAACAAACCCGAGTGTGATCGTCGATAAATGTGACGAACCATTTTGTTTTGGTACGATTAGGGATGCGGGAAGGTCCCCATAAGTCACTGTGGATCATGACAAATGGTGTAGATGGTTTGTATGTGGAAACTGGGAAGGATGTACGATGATGTTTAGCAAGTTCACAACTTTCGCATTGAAATTCAATTGAAGTTTTATTCATGAAAGTAGATGGAAATGCACGTTTTAAGTATGAAAGACTAGGGTGACTCATTCTATAGTGCCGCAACATAAGTTCACTATCCTTAGAGACAGATGCAGAATTACCGCTAGTACGTGGGCCCAGTTTACTCAAATTAGCTTCCTCGAAGTAGTACAGTCCCCCACATTCTTTAGCACTGCTAATCGTCTTTCCCGATGAAAGGTCCTGAAAGGTACAATAAGATGGATAGAAGTTAGCAGCACAATTGGACCTTTTTGTTAATTGACTAATAGATAGTAAGTTGCATGACAGATTTGGAACATGAAGGACAGAATCTAGTGTTATGGAGTCAGAGATTCGAATACTCCCTTTTCCTGCAACAGAAGAGAGTGACCCATCTGCAATTTTCACCTTAACATCCCCGGCACAGGTTGAATAAGTGGAAAATAGTTGGTACGAATCCGTCATGTGATCGGACGCACCAGAGTCGATAATCCAAGAAGTTTTATATTTTGAGGTATTCAAGGCTTTCAAAAAATCACATTTATGTGCAAGGGAACTAGAAGGACTTTTTGAAGTCGAATTTATTCTCTCAACCTGTTTTTTATTGGGCCCGTTTGGAGTACCTTTTCCACTTGATTTTTGAGAGCCCAGTTGCAGATTTTGAGAGCCCAGTTTCAGAGCCCAAGTTGAACATAAATTTAATGGCCTATTCTCTCCCACTTTCAAAGCCGTCTTCAGCCCAGTAGTTGCACCTAAATTGATTGGCCCATTCGTTCTCATTGTCAAAGCCGACACCGCACCGGAGGTTTCGATCATCTCCTTCATCATCACCGACCGCTGCGAAGGCTGCACCTGCTCAACTCGGACATGGATCCTCTTCCTTATTCTGCGATTGACACCCTGTTTGTTGAATTCAGCGCCTACAGAACGCTTTGTGAAGTTCCAGACTCGGCCGGTGCGGCCATGGTAGAACTTGTGCGGCATGCCGTTGGGAATCGACTCGTTCACCTTGACATCGACATAGTCTCTGATCTTGGAGGTCCGCAAGTAGGCGGCGGTAGGTGTCGGGCCCTTCTTCCTGAAAGGTCTCGAGAAAAGATCCCGACTTCTTGATTCTCGGTAATTTCTCCCTTTCACTTCTTCCACTGTCAGCTAGGAAGATGATTTTTCCAGTCCCTGGGTTCCAATTGATGGACTGAACGGTGTCGAAATTGGACGTTTCGGAGGTCCTTGACTCTCTGCCGTTGGCAGGGACATCCGCCATTGATTTACCAGGTTAGAAATAACCTTGCTCTGATACCATGAAGACGAAATTGGAGTGAATTTTCTCAATCTTCTTATTACCAATAGTTTACTACATCTCCTTTATAGTACAAGAGTTGGCTAATAAAAGGAAAAATAATTTCTAACTAAGGAAACAATATAATCTACAATCACTCCCGATCCTAACAATTACAACCTTTCCATAGATAGTTCACACGCACACACGGTTTCCTACATAAACAGCATAAGATGTAGCTAAACGCATATTATAGAGGAGACTGATTATTTATCTTTCACTTTAGAATAAAACTTTGAGATTGCATAACCTCTAAATCTTAATCTTCTTTTGAGAAAGGAGGTCTAAAGGACTTTTTTAAGATGCCATAAATGAAGGCAGTGTATTTTACATAATAAAATCAACGAAGATAGGCAATGAGCTGTAGGAGTGCACTGAGACACCTGATGAAAGATAATGGAAACGAGTTACCATTTGAGGGCTAGCGTGAACAGAGCCTTTGAGAAAGAGAGTCTACCCCCATCTCCCCCCCCCCCCCCCCCCCCCCCCCCCTACTCCATAGGAAATCAAGGTGGTTGATTATATTAGACGACAAAACTTAATAAAAGACAGACCCATAGTTCCATTCTGCGCAAGCGTAGGGACCTATTCTCAGGTGCACAAAGAGGCCAGCATCTTGCACTGTCTTCACGAACCGTACAAGGTCAAACCTGCCTTCAAAATAGTACTACAAATTTTGAAAAGAGTCACTAACAGAGTTGATAATTATGGTGATAATGAGGAAACAATAATTGCAAATAAATTTATATCTGTTTTTCACTTATATAATTTTTTGTGCTTGGAAGTTGGGGTACTCCAAGCCAATTTTTCTAGATAGCTACATAGAGAGGATTCTACAACCACAATTGACTTGTGATAAAATACAGTGCAATGATGGCAACGAACCCCAGCAAATATAAAAACTAACTTAAACTAGTTTTACCATGAAGAGGATGAAAAGTAAGCCGTATTATTCATAGAAGTGGTTCCTGGAATGGAATTGCACCAATATTAAATATACGTAAAATATATCATCCTTTTCGCATTAAGTTTCAAGCTGATGCAATTCAGCATAGTTTAGGAAAAAAAATTGGCCTTTGACTATTTCTGATGCAGTAGATTCTATAGTCTGGAGGTTCCATACTTGCCAATATTCATTGCCAAGGAATGGAAACAAACAGAAATAGAATCGAGTTCTGCATTTGAAATTAAAATGTAGGGTGGCAATTGTTTCCTATATGACTATTAGTTCTCATATGCAAATAAATCTTTATGTCTGCTGCAGGAAGATTTAAAGAGTAAAGACTTTGGCAGTCTGGTAATTAGTTTGACCGATCATAGAATGCAGAACTAAATCAAATACAGCCACATTTCGACAAGAACTTATTCATAAGTAAAATGTTTATTCACTCAAGAGTCAAGAATGTCCATAGCAAACCACAAGATTTGGCTTATAATCTCATCGAATTTCAACCAATGAGTTCACTAAACTGCTGTTAAAATATATGCACTATGCAACTTTTATACCTCTCCTCTGACAGGCTCATGATAATTCCAAAAGACATAAGTCTCAATCACGTCCAATCCTCCTTCCTTCGCCTTCCTAATGATTTCTGGCCACACCTACAATTCACCACCAGCAGAAAACCAGACCTGAATTCCAACACATTTTACTAAAACCAAAATTACGGATGAATATGATATAAGGGATTATTAAATCAACATTACTACACCAAATACTAACAAAACTCAGACTCACATCAGGCGTGGTACGAGGATAATGAACAGACCCTGACTGTAAAATTCTCCTCTTTCCATCAATAACCAATGCCTTGCTATCGTATGTTACAGTGGTTGAAAACGCTCCTTCAAAATAATTACCTTCAAACACTAAAATCACCAGTAAAATTATCATCAAGACATTCATCCTTTCCATATTTAAATTGGCACTCACACTAGTCTAATAGACTTGAAACTAACCTTATATTTGCACCTCAATGTAGATTCGTAAAATAAAAAATTATCCGAGCCATGTATCTGCATGTTTGTCCTGACCGATAAGGAGGAATATGAACGTAACAGTTTAAATTGATAGATTTTGGAACTATTAGACTGAGAATCACAAGAATTTGTCTGTTTCCCCTAATTTTCTTTTCTGGTCGTTGCTTGCAAATTGCAGTGATTATTTTTGTGATGGTGAAACAATGATGTTTTAGGATAAGTTGTACGTTCACGCAGTATATTGATATCAAGAATGCTACTTGTAGAATATTGATAGACAATAATGACCGATAATCACACACATGGAAGGGGTTTACGATGAATAAAAAAATCGTGGATCCCTTTTTATGTAAGATGATTGTCAACCATTATTTTCAATCAATATTGTACAAATAGCAAAATACATATTGACATAGCAATGTTCCACTACAACATTTTTTTTATTATTATTAAAATGGCCCTAAATTGAAGAGAAATTATCTAAAATGTTCACTTTTTTTTGTCTAGTTTTCTGTGTTCGATTTTGAATTATTTTTATTTATTAAAATGGCCCTAAATAGAAGAGAAATTATCTAAAATGTTCGCTTTTTTTTGTCTAGTTTTATGTGTTCGATTCTGAATTATATTAAATTAAATTGCCTAAAATTAATCCTTACACCCAACAATTTTAAATATGTTTCTCTCTCCAAAATGTGATTTGACTTAATGAGTTTTTATTTCCTTGATTTTGGAAACATCCATCTCCTTCGAATTAGTCTGCATGTACAGACTAATTTTTCACAAAAGAATTACTGAATTTCATGTGAGTAAAAAATTGTAAAAAATATCCACTCCACGCACTCACCCCATTGGGTGTGTTCTGGAGGGGTTCAGAAGGTACTGCACCCCAAGAATGATTCATTTCCTTCTTCAAGAGACTTTATTTATAGAGAATATTTTATGTATAAATGAATCTTTAAATTTAAATAGTAAAATTTTTTACACAATTATCTCTAATTTTATTCCTTATTTTATTTTTTTTAAGAAATATTTATTGATTTCTCCTTATCTTTTATTTACATATTTTTTTATATATCAACGATCAATCTATTCAAATATGATTTCGTTGATGACTAAACCTTCATTTGGCCCCCATTAAATTCCATCAAATTAAGAGTATGTTTGAGCCACATTATTTTAAAAGAATGTATTTTTGAAGTAGATTGATGAAAAATGTGTGGTTAAAAAATAAGATTTTTTTTATTTGCGTGTAATATTATTTTATTGAATAATGTGTAGTTAAAATGATATCAAATCACTATTTAAGAATGTATTTTTTTGAAATAATGTGGCTCAAACAGGGCCTAAATTAAATTTTTTTCTCTCTTATTTTCAATCCCACAGTCTTTAATAAAATAATATTAAACGTAAATCGAAATTTTTTCATTCTTTTACAATCCTCTTTTTTTTTTTTTTTAAAACACTATTTCTCGCATTATAATCAAAATTAATGGGGCCCAAACGATTGTAAAATCAAATAACTATTGAAATCACTTTTTTTTCTTTAATGTTACCTCAAATTCACTAATTCACACATATATTTTGTTAGATCTAATATTCATCAAATTCACTAATTTTTCTTTCTTTTTTTGAAATCCGAAATAAATAATCTCATTGAATTAGATCACCGCAAGAAGCAGACAACGAAAGGATGGTAAACAATGAACCCAAAAAACTGACTCCAGCCATAAAAGCATGAGTGGCGAGCTCTTGTACCACTCTGTTCCAATTGCAATAACCACTACTCAAAGCCAAAAATAATTCAGCAATATCAGAGAATCTACTCATTCTGGGAAAAAGAAAACAAGAAGAAAGACTTTTGAACTGGCGCAACCAATCGCACTAATTTACTTTTTAAGATTTTTTATTTTCTTTGACGAGACCTAAAAATAAAAACAATAAAGTTACCATTTATTAAAGGCGTAGAATGGAAAGAGATAAAGATTAGTTACACGAATAGCATTAGACCTCCACAAAGTTCAAATATTCATTCCATTTACCCCAACACAAATTATAGGGGAAACCAGATAGGATTCACTTGAGCAAATATTAACCTAAAGAAACACTATGCTATTAGATTTATTAAATTAAATCACCCATGTTGAATCATTAAGAATTTGTAACCGAATGCGGAAATATACCTGAATCAGACATGGTTATTGTAATAAATAATTCCTGCGGCTTTAGTCTTCCAAATCAACACGTTGTTCCTATACTTTAATTAGATGCATTAAAGCCCAGACGGGTTTAACCAAAATTGATAGCCTTTAATCCAATACACAATATTTCACATATAAGCCCACATAATCGATTAAAACCTTACAATCTCCCACTTGGGTTGAATGTGTTACCTTATAATTATGCATTAAATATAACCTTATGAGTACTCAGAATTTTGCTATCATTATCGAATGCATTCCCAAACAATCTGGTTCATCAATCATATCAATATAGGATCAAAGCGACTTTTGCTACCTTCTATCGTAGCTAAACTCATCAATGGTCACATATATCAATACAACTGAATGACATGGATCAAGCATAGATGTGTAGCATGGAAATTGCATGTAATGTGGTCTTATCATGCCTATTTCCAACTGGTCCACCTTAATACCTTAGTGAGATCATTTTCAAACAAGTTCAAAGATAATAAATCAAAAACTTTATAACTAAAAATAATCTTAACCATAAACCATATCCAAAATGACAGTACATGTGTCTGATATGAAAAGCAAAAATATACAAACTCCCACTGAAACTAGATATCCTCAAGAGATACTACACCCATATGAGCAGTGTGCTCATGAAAGACCTTGGGTATTAATCTCTTAGTAAGCGAATCCGCAATCATGGAGTTTGTCCCGATATACTCTATAGACACCCGTCCACTCTGAACTCTTTATTTAACAGCCAGGAATTTGATCTCTATATGTTTTGACTTCGTCGAGCTCCTGTTGTTATTTGAATACAGTACTGCTGATTTATTGTCACAAAATAACTTGAGTGGTCTTTCTATATTGTCCACAAGGCGCAGCCCAGTGAAAAAATTTCGCAGTCATATTCCTTGGTTTGATGCCTCATAACATGCTATAAATTCCGTTGCTATGGTGGAAGTAGCTATGAGTGTCTACTTAGCACTCTTCCAGGATATAGCACCTCCAGCAAGTAGGTAAATATAGCTTGAAGTGGATCTCCTACTATCTTGGCATCCTGCGAAATCGGAATCAGAATAACCAATGATCTCCAACTGATCCGATCTCCTGTATGTGAGCATGTAGTCTTTTGTTCTCTATAAATACCGCATGACCCGTTTGGCTACTTTCCAATGATCCATTCCCGGGTTACTTAAATATCTCCCTAGCATCCCAACAATGTACGCTATATCCGGACGCGTAAAAACCTGAGCATACATCAGACTCCCTACAGCTGAGGAATAAGGAATCTTCTGCATTTCTTTAATTTCCAAGTCATTCTTGGGGCATTGACTTAAACTGAACTTATCTCCTTTAGCCACAGGGGTGTCACCTGGTTTATAATCTTGCATGCCATATCTTTTAAGCACCTTTTCGATATAGCCCTTTTGCGATAATCCAAAAATACCCCGAGAACGATCTCGGTGTATCTGAATTTTAATACAAAGGAGGCGTCACCAAGATCTTTCATCTCAAAGTTCTTTGCTGGAAATCTCTTGGTTTCGTGCAATACGCCTATATCGTTGCTGGCAAGCAAAATGTCATCGACATATAAAACCAGGAAAATATACTTACTCCCACTAAACTTGTGGTATATACAATCATCGACCAGATTCATCTCAAAGCCAAATGAGATGATTACTTGATGAAACTTGTAATACCATTGACGAGACGCTTGTTTGAGTCCATAAATGGATTTCTTTAATTTGCAAATCATTTTCTTTACATCATCTGATACAAAATTTTCTGGTTGCACCATATAAATTGTTTCATCAATGTCACCATTGAGAAACGCTGTCTTAACATCCATCTGATGTAACTCAAGGTCGAAATGCGCTACCAATACCATTATAGCCCTGAAAGAATCTTTTGAAGAAACTGGAGAGAAAGTCTCTTTATAATCAATGTCTTCTTTCTGTGTAAAGCCCTTTGCGACAAGACGAGTCTTATACATCTCTACATCACCTTTCGAATCCCTCTTGATTTTAAATATCCATTTGCAACCAATAGGTTTCGCACCTTTAGGCAATGGAACGAGGTCTCATACGTCATTATCCTTCATAGACTTTATCTCTTCATTCATGGCATTGAGCCACTTTTGAGAGTTAGAACTTTTCATGGCTTGACGGAAGTTGATAGGATCATCTTTCACCACACCAATGTCAACTTCATGTTCTTGGAGAAATACGATGTAATCATCTGAGACCACACTTCTCCTCTCTCTAGTGGATCTTCTTAATGACATTAGTTCTTGAGACTGTGGAGTTTGTTCCTCTGGAACAATTTGTTGACCTTCAGAGGGAGATACAATGATATTGTCTTGATCCGGAGTTGCTTCTTGAACAATGTCAGGGATAAAAGACTGATCATTGTCAATGGCAATTAGAGGGATTTCAACATATTCCTCTTCAAAGATAAAGTCTGTAACCCTTTCTCCTCTTGCAAACTCAACATCCTCAAATAACCGAGCATTTTCTGTCTCGAAAATTGCCTTAGTTGTGGGATCATAAAACTTGTAACCCCTGAACCTTTCAGAATATCCAATAAAATAGCAACTGATAGTTCTTGAGTCCAGTTTCTTTTCATTTGGCTTATAAGGCCTTGCCTCAGCTGGACATCCCCAAATATGTAGATGTTTCAAAATAGGCATTTTGCCCGTCCAAAGCTCATAAGGGGTTTTATCAGTGGCCTTAGTTGGAACTCTGTTGAGTATATATGCTGCGGTCTTTAATGCTTCACCCAGAGTGATTCTGGTAAGGTAACATGAGCAATCATACTCCTCACCATGTCCTTAAGAGTTCTGTTTCGTCTCTCAGCAACACCATTCATAGTGGGCGAACCCGGCATAGTGTACTGTGGGACAATACCGCATTCCTCTAGGAATTTAGCAAATGGTCCTAGACGTTGTTCACCTGAACCGTCAAATCTGCCATAGTATTCACCACCACAATCAAATCTGACGCTTTTAATCCTTTTGCCGAGTTGGTTCTCAACTTCAACTTTATAGTTTTTGAACACATCCAGTGACTGTGATTTTTCATGAATGAGATATATATAACCATATCTTGAAAAGTCATCTGTGAACGTTATAAAATATTGTTGACCATTCCAAGAAGCCATAGGGAATGGTCCACAAATGTCCGTATGTATAAGTTCTAAGACGTCCAAAGTCCTGTTGGCTTGAAATCTCCTTTTATTGGTTTGTTTTCCTTTTATACAGTTAACACACATGTCATAATCTGTAAAGTCAAGGGGATCGAGAATCCCATTGGACACAAGTCTCTCAATTCTCCTTTTGGAGATGTGACCTAATCTCTTATGCCACAACGAGGCAGAATTCTCGCCGGTTAATTTACGCTTTACACCTCTAGTACTTACATGCAAGGATTCATTAAAAGAAGCAATTATTTCAATTAAATAAAAATTATCGTAACCTGATAAAGAACCGGAACCAACCAATTTTGAATCATGGAACAAACTAAATTTTCCATTCCCAAATAAACAAGAATAACCAGATTTGTCCAAAGCAGAAATAGAAATCAAATTTCGTCTAAAGGACGGTACAATAAATGTCTCATTAAAATCCAAATAACATCCAGTTTTTAACAATAATCTAAATTTTCCTATTGCCTCTACTTCCACCGTCTTGCCATCGCCAACATAGATGTGTCTTTTACCATCACTTGGTTTTCGGCAACTCAGGCAACCCTGCATAGACATATTGATGTGAGTTGTTGCACCAGAATCAATCTACCATGTATGTCTAGGTACAGAACTTAAATTAACCTCAGAACAAACCAAATGAAGAAGAATACCTTTCTTGACACGCCACGCGTGGTAGTTGGTACAATTCTTCTTATTATGACCTACAGCTCCACAGAAGAAACAACCACTTTCAGTTGGGTCCTTATGCTGTTTCTTGTGTGATGTTGTACCCGCAGCTACCTTATCATTTTTCCTTTTCTTGTTCCTTTTGTCCTTGGAGGTGCTGACCAGATGAGCACTTTTTGTCTTATCATGCTTCAATCTTTCCTCTTTTTGAACACAATATGAGATGAACTCATTAAGGGACCATGATTCCTTTTGACAGTTATAGCTCACCTTAAATTGACTGAAATGTGCCGGAAGGGATATCAGAACCAAGTGCACTAATAAGTCTTCAGATAAATCCAACTTGAGTGCCTTTAGTTTTGAAGCAACATGAGACATTTCCATAATATACTCCCTTATGTTTCCTTTTCCTTTGTACCTCATTGAGATAAAATTTGCCAAAAGTATACTAGTTTCAGTCTTTTCATTCTTGGCAAACCTTTTCTCAAGGTCCTCAAAGAAACCCTTAGCCGTAGTCACCTTATCGGACATAGTACCCCGGAATGCTTCTGGAATAGCACTCTTTATGACCATTAAGCTTATGCGATTTGATCGTTCCCATTTTTTCATCTTCCTCTTGTCATAAGAGGTACACTTATCAGTGAGTGCAGCAGGTTGATCAACCCGCAAAGCAAGATCCAGGTCCATGACTCTGAGAACAATCATCACGTTCTCTTGCCATGCCTTGAAATTTGTGCCATTTAGCATTGAAATTGAATTGATGCTAGCAGAGATATTAGCAGCAGAACCTGAAACTGAATTGAAGAACAATTAATTTGAATAGCTCACATGAATATCCTTAATATATAAATAATAATAAAAATCTCAAATAATGGTAGGGCCCATCACAAGATATCTAGCACAACATCAATATTTAGTCTTTGGACAGAAATATTGACTTGTAAGTGGTACTCTTGATGTAGTGATCAAACATTAACAATAAAACAATATGTCAACCAATAAACCTTTCTTTGGACCAATTTATTGATCACACATTAAACTAAATAATTGTCACATATTTATCACCACAGGTGGATGTGTAATTCGGCTGAATATTAATCTTCCTTTTGGCCGAACAAGTATTCCCATGAATAACACATATACAAACACCCTTTAATATTCTAAGTTAGTTAATTTCCGCAAGAGAGGTTGCTTTGGCAACATGTTGCTTCAATTAATTCACTTTCGAATATTATATCTCTTAAAAAGAGTCTTTTGTACCAAAATTTGAGAAGAGAAATCTCCAATTTTGCATATTTGATTTGTTTTATACTATAGGGACCTAAGAGTTAATAATTCAGAACTTTAGGGGTTGAAAATTAATTATTCAAAACTTTAGGGGTTAATAATTAATTATTGAAAACTTTAGGAGTCGAAAATTGATTATCAAAAATTTTAGGGATCCAAAAATTAATTATTAGAAACTTCAGGGGCCAATTTAAACCAATTATGAACTTTCAGGGGCTTAATTGTAAAATTCAGAACTTTAATGGCCCAAATTAATTAATTTTCAAACTTTAGGGACTGAATTATTAAAGTCGAAACTTTAAAAGGCCCAATTGGATGAATTTTAACCTTAGGGGGCTGTATAACTAAAGTTTAAAATTAAGGGACTAAATCTTAAAATTAGAAAACCTAACCTTGATTTTAAATTACAACCAACAACTTGAAATCATTCAATTTACACAAGAGGCCCCCACCCCCAAAATTTATCCAAAATCGCTGAAAATCAGAAATTCCAAATCTGGGAGGCGCCCTATAAACTGAAATTCTCAAAATATATATATACACATGGCAGTATGCACAAGATTAAATTAGCATATACATGTAATAGCATTCTCACATGGCAGCATACTCTCAACATTAGCCGTAAAGTTTGAATTTTTCCATGATATATAATTTATAAAAAGGCAACATAAATGGTACATATAGAAGGAATTTTGAACTGCCGTAATCATTGACTTGAAATTAGCCAAACATAGAACCTTAACTCCATTAATTAATCAAAAAGGCAGAACAAAATCACACACACACGCCAGAAAATTATACACGCAACCGTAATAATTGGACTTTCATATGTACATTGATTTTATAGAATCAATAGTAGTGGTACCGTTCACGTGAATGGCAAATCGAATAACCCAAAATTCAAAATTAATAAAACATTTATTTCTCAAAGATTCAACAATGGATTGATTCTGATACTACTTGTTAGATTTATTAAATTAAATCATCCATGTTGAATCATTAAGAATTTGTAACCGAATGCGGAAACGTACTTGAATCGGACATGGTTATTGTAATAAATAATTCCTGCGACTTTAGTCTTCCAGATCAACACGTTGTTCCTTTGTTTCTCTCTGGCGATGGGATCCAGAATGAATAAATGCAGAACGTGTGATCCGAGGACCATAACCCTATATATATAGATTGCCTAGTTAACCTAATTCGGCCCATCATGAATTAGGAACTGGCATGGTCTCTACACATAAAAGTCCATACTTTAATTAGATGCATTAAAGTCTAGACGGGTTTAACCAAAATTGATAGCCTTTAATCCAATACACAATATTTCACATATAAGTCCACATAATCGATTAAAACCTTACATATGCAACTATGCGGCCTAAAGGCTATTTGAAAATGTTTCAGTAACAAACCTGAGGAATTATATTTTTTGCTTTATAACTAACGATTGCAAACGTAATCTAGCACTGGTAACTGCAGCAATAGACCTTTCATCTTGCTCTGCTTTTGCAGCAGTAACAGTAGCAATGTAAGCTTCTCTTGCAGCCTCCATTTCCCGCATCTCAATTTCTCAAATCATCCTGCATAACCAAGTTTCAATTGAAGGTAAATTAAGAAGGAATCAGTAAACATCAACACACAGGGCATGGTGTTTATTTTCAAGCATGTTCAGGTGTTTTACTTTTCTTATTTTTGAGCAACAAAATTACTTATTTGGAAAGGAACTGTTACCTTATTGTCAAAATAGGTAACTTATCAATTTTCCATTTTGATCAATGAAAAAAATAAACTTATTTATTTATCTATAAGTAAACTTTTTAAGCTAAGCCAAACATGCTCTAAACCGAAAGGCATCGTAAGTAAACTTTTTAAGCATAGACATGCTCTTTATCACAATTCTGATCCAGAAGATAACAGTGAGGAATCATTTTTGGGGACTTATTTCACGGGGAAAGGGAGAGAAAAAGAGACCGTGAGTGATCAATAAGTTACTAAGTCACACTCATCTAGAGGATAAGAGACATCATCATAATCTTCAGCAGAAAGGGCATCAATCTTTGTTAAGCTTTGAATTAATATCATCATTGATGAAATACACCATTTCTAGATCTTCTTGGAGTTACTCCACTTTTTTGTTAGAAGTTGCAGCTTTCCATTGTAATTTTTCAACAGCTGCTTGCTTGTCAGCAAGCTTAGTCTGTGGATAGCATATAGCGGTAACAAAAACATGAGATAGATTTATAGAGAGATGAGGAGCGTAACATCTTATATGAATGATATATTTGCCTAAGCTTCAAAAGTTTACTTACAAGTACATAAGTTTCAAAATAAACAATTATTTTATTGGCAAAAGTTGGAAATAAGTCACTTATTTTGATAATGAGTTTTACTTTCAAAATAAATAACTTTCTTAACTCAAAAATAAGTTATCCAAACATGTATGAAACCTAAGTAACTTTTGCATTTTTTAAGCTGGAGCGAACACGCTCTATAAACTGCCTAAAAGGCGACTTTCACTAATTACTAAGCTAGTCTCCAAGTCACAGTAGAGTATAAACAGTGACTTGATTTCCAAACTTGTATCCCCAAAATACAGAAATCGAGACAATTCATCAGATAGGCAAGAAATGCAAGATATTATGTTGAGAATCTATATTTAGAACCATCTCACCAATGTTATATTGTTATATTTCATTATCCTCTCAGAACAAGTGAAATATTCAGTAATGAACTGTAAATGCGTGCATAGACGTGTGTGAAGATAGACACCCAGTCAAAATCATTTTTCTGTTTCAGGTTGCTCACTATCACAATCACATCGGTAAAAGTTTAATATTAAATTTCTTAAATCTTCACTCTTACATGAAACTGATACAACCTTTTCATTCTAATTTCTAAGAAAAAGTGAATGTTAGATTGAAAACTTATTATTTGATGCAATTTAAATTCCAACAAAACTTCCTCAAAAGATTAGGCTGCAGGAAAAATACACTTTCACCTCTCAACAATAAGAAAAAATGATATTCATCTGTCACCAGCATTCTTTTTATCTCCATCCCCAACAAGGTAATAGGAAGAGTAAATTGTCGACACGTGTCCCGACAATGTTACTCAAATTGTGATGCAGAACTTGATAAACTTAAAATCCAATGTTACTCAAATCTTACTTAGGCATAGCTAATCCCATATCTCCAATATAGAAGTCATTTAAGAAGAGGATATAAAAAAAAATACCTACTGATGATGTGCTGTATCTACGTTGTTAAAAAACACCAAATATCGTGTAGCCACAGAAACCCAAAAATAGATAAGATAATATCAGCTCCAGCAAGCTCAAGGCTTAAGAAATAATCCAAGATCTGAAGACAAGTATTATTAATACAAACAAGAAAAAGAAAAAGAAAACAGATAGATGGTGATGGTGATGAAATATGGGTGGTTGAGTATGGTTTATGGGTGAAGAAATGTAGAAGCGGTGAGGTGAGAAGTATGGTTGATGTCTGATGGCGTGAAGAAATGTAGATGGCATGAAAAAATGAAGAAACAATTGCGTGAAAAAAAAATTAAAAATATGTGCGAGACAACACTTTTAAAATTATTTAAATTTTTTTTTAAACTCTATAAAAAAAAAAAACCTAAAACGACACATTTATGTTTGCGATGTAAATTGTCGACACGTGTTTCGACAATGTCTAGCCTCTTTTATTTTTCTAGGATAATAAGGGCTTAATTCAGTAGAATATCATTAAGAAAATAGACTTTTATTTACAAGTATTTTGGTAATTTGTTATAGGGAGTTCTTAGTTTGACCTTTTGTAGGGGCCATTTTCCCTTTATAGAGTGAGCTACCTTCCTATTTAAAGAGATTTATCCCATGTTTGGTAGTTATTTTTGGGGAAAAATATATTTTTGAATAGTTGATTAATAGAGAATATGTAGTTAAAAATTAAGAAAAAGTTTTGAGTTTGCATATAATATTATTTTATTGAAGAATGTGTGGTTGAAATGAAGAGAGAAAAAAATACATTTTGGGAAAAAATGACTACCAAACAGGAGCTTAATTTGATGTTGAATTTGATAATCGAGTCTATCGTTTTCACATGTGACTTAACCCCTATTTGACAATCCTTATATTTGAAAAATAATATTTTGAATAATGATTTTTAGGAGAATGCAAAGTTAAAAAATAGGAAATTTTTTGAGTTTACATTAAAAATATTTTATTAACGAATATATGGTTAAAAATGAGTATGTATGACGCAGCGTGAAACAAGAAATTCAAGAATGACTAAAATTAATGAAAACCAAGTTTAAAAAAACTAAAAGTAAAAAGAAATCAAAATAAATTAAATGACATAAATAGCACTAAAACTTTGAAAAGAATTTTAGAATCCTAAACGAACCCGGATGGCCAAAATCCATTATATGTCACAGCAAAGCGGCGAGTTCTACTCCTCACGTCGTTCCCTTTTTGAAATGGTATTACGGGCCCAAATAGAAGTTTGTATCTCTCTCTGCACTATTAGATTTTTCCATTTTGGTCCAATTTTTCTTCAATCCATTCAACGATCTGTTCTATATCAATGTAGAAAAAATAATTTTCAAATAATGATGGTCAAACAGTGGTTTAGGACCTTTAGGTAGTTGCCTGGGTCATGATTGTGCATTGTCTAGGCAATCATCGTTCCCCTCTGAGAATGTGCGATTATGACATTGAAGGTAACACTTGTCTTCTTTCGATTGGTTGTCGTCGAGTGTTGACCCGACTTTGGGACTTATTCTCAATCTATTCATGATGACGTTTTCACAATGAACTCATTGTCGAGTTCAATAAATTCTTAGTCCAACATTTTGGTGTGACTTGGGGTTTTATAATTAAGTTCCTTTTAATTCTTTTTTGGAGTGGGATCGAGGTGCTTGTGAATTCGAACATCAATAACGTTTAATAAATTAAAGAGTTGGAAATTAAAATTCGTAATCTATTGAAGGTAATCAACAAGAAATAGAAATTAGATTTGACTTTTCATGTTTGCGGAGTGCACTATTTTATCCATCAATCATTTTTTTTTTTTGAAAAAAATTTAACCTTTAGAGTGTATTTGTCGGCCTTTAATTTCCATGAAAAATGTAATTTTTCCCTCTAACTTTCTACTTTTGATGTATTTGATTAACAATTTTTTTCATCTAAAATATTTTTTAACTTTTGGTTATTTGACCATATTTTCCTCAAAAATAAGAAAAACATTTTCTTTACGAATTGATGATTTTTATTTTTTAAATAATTCACTCTTTATTTCTCTCTTTCTTATCTATTCATTCTCTCTCATCTACCAACAAATAATAAAAAAAAAATATAATAATTTTTAGGTTAAAACCTAAAAAATATGACCATATTTTCTTCAAAAACAAGAAAAAAAATTTCTTTATGAATTGATGATTTTTATTTTTCAAATAATTCACTCTCTATTTCTCTCTCTTATCTATTCATTTTCTCTCATCTATCACAAATAAAAAATAAATAAATAAAATATTTTTTAAGTTAAAATCTAAATCAATCAAACACAATTAATTAATAATTTTCATATAATTAAGTCATGGACAATTATTTGATTTTAAGGTAAATTCAGAACCTCTTTGATTCTTATTTTAATTTTAATTTTCATTCTTCTACTCATTTTCAATTATACATTTTTCAATAAAATAATATTCTCCATCACATCAATAATTTTTCCTTTTTTTTTAACTACATATTCACCATTCATCACATTAAAAAAATATATTTTCTTCAAAATAATGTGCATCAAACGCAACCTTGTACTATATCCCGACGCGCTTTAAACAAACGACGAAAAACAAACGACAAAGGCGTCTATGACAAGCAGATTTGTATCCCGCTTTTAGTTGAGCAAGAACACTATCCCGCTTTTAGTTGAGCAAGAACACGCTTTTAGGCTTCTTGTACAAAGGGGAATTTTGACTCCATCTTTTCATTTCTATAATTGACCGTCGTTGAAATCATTAACGAGTCATAAACAAAGCTCGCTGGATCCTACTTCCTAAAACCCAGTAAGATTTCTTGTTCTTTCTATTTCCTTGATTATATGTACGAAGAGATACTCTTAATTTGACCATCGAGCACCCTTTTGCAGATTAAACAAAATTTAGTCGCATTTATTATGGATTTTGGTACGATGGATCGAGGGCAAATTACACTTGCAGGATCAGGGTTCTGTGTGATGTTATCCTTACATTTCACATTTCAACTCTTGACGCAACACACGTTTTACTGGAAGAATCCAAACGAGCAAAAAGCAATACTTATAATTATCATGATGGCCCCTGTTTATGCTATTAACTCATTTGTGGGATTGTCGGATATTGGCGGTAGTAAATCGTTTTTCATGATCTCGGACTCTATTAAGGGATGCTATGAGGCTTTGGTATGTGTCTCTTTACTTATCTTCTTTATGGGTTAAATTGGATCTGGGTTTATGTGGTCTTGTTTTGTTCATTTCAAGCGGCTAAAATTTTGTGCTTTTCGTTTTCCCCCCCTATTTTGGGCTTTCTTTTTCTTTTCTCGTTGTGTGGACAGGCAATTGCTAAGTTTTTGGCACTGATGTACAGCTATTTGAATATATCCATGAGCAGAAATATTGTCCCTGATGAAATCAAAGGAAGGGAGATTCACCATTCATTTCCAATGACCCTTTTCCTGGTGGGATTTTGTTCTTTGTTGCTAATTGCCTTTTGTGAGAAGTTTGTTTATAGACATCTAAAACAAGAAGGCTTATAAGCATTATCGTTCATAGAGCAAGAAGATTGAATTTTTTTCTTCTATATTGGAGCATAAGATTGTAAAATTTCCACAGATAAACGTTTGGTTGAGCATTTTATGAAAACATCAGTTTTTGTTTCTGTGCTGCTGACTGTTACATGTACATATTATAGTTGAATTGTGTTGGATAGTTGGAATTTACCATTTGATCTTGAAAGCCAAAGTAGGAGAAGGCAGTGAGGTTTCTTTGTATTCTGCTGTCATGCTCAGAAACTAAGGAAAGTTGTAAAAAGCTAGTGATTTTCTACTCCTCAAGATTACCTAATAGGAAAAATTAGTGAATTTTTGTTATTATTCCCATTAACTAGTATGTCATATTGGTAGAGAGTATGATTACCAGTCTAAAACAGGTCGTTTTGCTTAAATGCAGCCTAGCAAGACACATTTGGATATTCGTACAATCAGATTTCTGAAGTATTGGACATGGCAATTTGTGATTATCCGCCCCATATGCTCCATCTTGATGATAACATTACAAATTCTTGGGATCTATCCTAGATGGGTCAGCTGGGCATTCACAGTCATTCTCAACTTATCATTTGCTTTGGCTTTGTATTCCTTAGTCGTCTTCTACTGTGTCTTTGCTAAAGAGTTGAAACCACATAAGCCACTGGCAAAGTTTCTCTGCGTTGAAGGGATTGTTTTCTTCAGCTTTTGGCAGGTAAAGCTTTTACATTTTAACTCTCTGCTCTTTTCCCTTATTTTTATTGCGGGAAATGTTAGTTTGAATACGGAATGGAAAGTGCAAAAAGTCTGTGCTCTATAAGTTATGAGTATTTTTTCGCCTGGAATGAATCTTTCTACTAAGACGATGTTGACGTGAATAAGAAGCATAACTATCATATTAGTTTATTGAAAGTTGTATTTCTATGACGTAGGGAATGGTGCTTGATATCCTTGTTGCAATGGGAATCATTCGATCCCACCATTTCTGGTTGGACACCGAGCATGTTGAGGAAGCTATTCAACATGTCCTAGTGTGCCTCGAAATGGTTGTCTTTTCCGTTTTCCAGCAGTACGCATTCAATGTTTCGCCTTACAGTGGAGATGTAGAAGAAAGACTGAGACTACAGAAAAAGGATGAATGATATGGTGTAGAAGACAGACTCTGAGCCGACTTTGGGCATCATATCTCGAACACCTGGCGTGGAATTAGCTCTAGTCAAGAAAGGACTTAATCATCAAATTGTAAGTCAACTCCAAAGGCAAACCATTTCCATTCTGTTTTGTCTCTCTATTCAAAAGTAGTGTGAATTTTATTGTTAACTACTTTACAAACTCAATATTTGGGATAATAAATCCATGTAAACTCTGTATAATGTTGCTTCTGAAAGAGGGCTTATGTTAGAATCAAGAGTTCTACCAAAATCCTTGTCAAAACAAAAACAATCTGTTCCACACAGAGTGAGATGCAGTTCAGTACTTGCCATGAACAAGTTTCACGAAGTAATGTTATTGAGCCTCTATTTGGTGTAGATTAAAATCAGATTTTTAGTAAATTTTGATAAAAGATGATGAAGTGTGTTGCAAAGTTTTGGGTCCCATTAAACGTGTAAGCGACAGGTATTTTGTAATTTGAACTAAATACAGACATGCAAATATTGAATGCCCTTGACCTTGATAAACGAAATTGAGCACTTTCTCAATTGGTTTCAGTATTCAATTTAAATCTCTTTGAAGGAAGATGTCTTGGATGGGAACGCGAAGTAAAAACTACATTTGGGGGGCTATGAGACAATACATAATTTAACGTCTACACGTGAATAGCTCCAAAGAGAACGGGCAAGATGGCAAAAGTGTCTGGTCTTCAACTAATCAACGGACATGGAATCCAATATAAAACAGAAGCCACGTGATCCCAATCAAAATGTAACTTTTCTTTGCACTAGTCTGGCATTAAATTCTTCCTGCATCCAATAGTATGAACATATTGAATGAAACTAGACATCTACAATGTATTTGCTGCAAAGAAGAATTTATCATTCGAGACTTACATAATATTATATCTAATCTCCAGCAAATCCTGGAGTTCCCCTGAAGTAAAAATGTCGAAAATTAGCTCACTTTTTTCACAAGATTAGCAACGAGTCCAACCAGGATCCTTCAAGTCGACCGTCTCACTAAATTTCCCATCCTCATAAGGTAGAACTACATCTACATTGAATTACCCCATCAATTGACAAAGTAGAAAAGAAGGCTAAACTTTAAATAGCTCCTATTTTTCTCTAATGTGTTTGCAGTCGAGTCAATTCTGTCACAAGTCATTAATAATAATAATAAGAAGAAGAAGAAGAAGAAGAGAGGTGCTAGATGTACAGAAAAAATCTACAGATGTCTTACAAACATCTCTTTTTGGCCATTTTTTTTATTACATGGGGTCTCGCATGGGGCTAACCCCATGTGAATGATCTGTACAGGGTCTGTAAAATCAGACCCTGTACACCCAGCATTTTTCTAATAATAATAATAATAATTCTATTGGGCTATGATGTCAATGATGAAATTGGGCTTGGTCCAATAATAAGTTTAGTTGCTTGATAATTTCAAAATGATGAAGCCCAAACCCAAATCTAATAAATGGACGAAGTCATGTTTTCGAAGTGAGATTTAAGAGTTAAAACCTAAGTTCAAGTTTGAGCTCGTTTTTAATTTTACATTCTTCAACAAAATAATTTTATACGTAAACCTAAATTTTTTTCCTTCTATATTTTAAACACACATTCTTTAAAATTATTATTATAAAACTCATTTTGGGCTAAAAATGAAGCTCAAACATCGACAAAACGATCTACCGTGAATACTTAGAAGATTCACCAAGTGTCAATTTCTTGAGAAAATGACGGGCCAACTAACTTGACCGCCTCAAACCAGAAACTTTACTGAAATGTGAAAAATTAATACCACATCATGCCATCTCTTTTGTTCGACCTTTGAAGTTTGAACACAACTATATTAATATTAATTTAAACTATTCAAGGTTTGTAACAGCAAAAGGAGTTTACCTTACTTACTTTTTAAAATATTTAATTTAATTTTACATATTAAATTAAATATTTGAACAATACCTTTATATTTCTTTTAATTTTTTAAAACCAATAATTCTTTATTTAATTAACTTTTTACTAATATATTTTAATTGATATTACTCTCCGATACTGACTATAGCAGGAAAAAGATCATAAATGCGTCAAAACGCGGATATTCCTTGTGTTATCTCATTTATTGACTTATGGGTGTGACACCATCGTCCATTACCACGTAAATATACTGTTAAACCAAAATTGCCACAAAGAATATAGAATATTCAAAATGTCTTCTTTCGATGGTTCTGGAAGAGCCCAAATAAACTCCAAAAGTCTAGGTCTTAAAGGTGTTAAATGGGACAAATCATTCATCGACTAGGCTCGTCTCGGCTCAAACACGAGTCTAGTTGGCCTGACTCACTCCAGCACGAGTTGTGGGTCAAATCGAACCAGATTTTTTTCATGCGCGTTGATTTTTTTTTTTTATACAAGCAGACTCGTACTCAACTCACTCCAAAGCGAGCATGAGCCAGCTAGTGTGGTGTGCCAATTCTTATAACATTACTCAATACTTATCCCCTTAAAGTGAGTCTTAAGGGTGTTAAACATGACAAAATTCGTCGATTAGACTCGTCTCGACTCGAACATGAGTCTAGTTGAACTTGACTCACTCTGACACGAGTTATGGGTCAAATCGAGCTAGATTTTCATCATGCGTGTCGATTTTTTTTTTTATGTGAGCAGACTCGTACTCAACTCACTCCAAAGCGAGCACGAGCCAGCTAGTGTGGTGTGTCAAGCCTTATAACATTACTCAATGCTTATCCCTAAAGTGGGTGTGGGGCCTTTGTTTTATCGGAATCTTAGCGGCTCCACTGGGAAATGTCATAAATGCATTCATATTTGTAAATTGTGGAGGTCAATTTTCATCATCGCCTGGGCTTTTGTGACCTTTTTTAAGATGCATGTATACAAATTATGAAGTGCATAATTGTAAATCAATTGGTAAAATTGATTGATGTTATAGTTTGTTGTTTGAATATTCAATTGTTTGATTAGGATTAAGTTGTGTCGTCAATAAAAAATGAGATAAGCTGTATCTTTTTTGAATAAATATCTTAGGAGGCGTTCCCTTTGCTGTTTTCGGGTCGTTTTCTGTTTTTGATTTTCTAAAACATTGAAAACGCGTTCTCTTTCTCATTTTCGAAAACGAATTTTTGAAAACGACTAAAAATTTTGTGAAAAAATAAAACAACTTTTTTACGTTTTGACTATTTTCTTCACAAATATGTCAAAACTCAAAAAACAAGGGTTGAAAAATATTTTTTCAAAACGACAAAAAGAACGAGTTTTCAACAATCTCAAAATGGACACACAAAACACAAGACACAAAACACAAAACGAATTTAAAACTCAAAACACAAAACTGAAATACGAAGATAACGCCCCTTTACTTTCTGATTTTTTGAGATCTTGGTATTACCATACACTTACGATACGATAATATGGATTTTTTAAAATGATTAATTAGTTAGCTTATATAATCAGCATTAATTAAATTAGGTTGCAAATTCAACACTCATAATAGGTTGTTCAGTACAAGAATAAAGAAAATTTATTGCTGCGCAATTAATTAATTATGTAGGGCCAAGATTGGTCATGACTCATTCTTAAATCTTAACCCTTTTGTGGCTAAAGCTCCACTGGTGGGGACACCAGTCTATATGGTCAATTGGGCTCGGCTCGTGCTCGCTTAGGAGCAAACATGGCACGAGCTAGCACGCCTGGAATTTTTGGCCTCGGTTCATCCAATTTGCTCGCCTAGGGGGTGGATCGAGCCAAGCCAGATCACGTGCTTCTTGCTTCTTGCCTCGTGATTTCTTTTATAAATCAATATTTTACTTGTGTATTTTGAAAAACAAAAAAAAAAAAAAAAAACCGAATTCAAATTCAAATTGAGGCAATCGAACCGCTACATGAATATGATTTGATCGCACCTAAAGGTGTGGCTGCTTTTGCAGCACCTATTGAAAGTCATTTAGAATGTGTTTAATAGAGATTATTTGAGAAAAAATAAATTTTGAAATAGTGATATGATAGGAAATGTGTGATTGATGGGAAATGTGTGGTTGAAAAAGAAGGAAAAGTTATTGATGTGATGAAAAATATTATTTTATTGAAGAATGTGTGGTTGAAAATGAGTAGAAGAATGAGAATGAGAATTAAAATGTGGGTCAAACGGGGCCTTAAAGTGCTTGCAAGCCAACGAACTAGCCCAGATAGTAGTTCGCATGAGTTTTTTTTTTTTTTTTTTTTGTATTTGTATTTGGCTTATCCTTGACAAGTCTAGCCGGCCACTCTTGTGTGCAAGTCAAATCAAATCGGTGAGCGTTTCCCCAATTGCCATCCCTACTCTCTCGGGCCTTTCTCAAATGCTATGTAATGAGATGCTCAAGCACCTTTTTTCAACCCAATAAAATCCAAAAAAATTTGAAAAACTTTGCCACTCAAAAAATATATATATTTTTGTTTACTATACTTCCACTCTTAACACTCAAATACATATAATTTTGCTTTTGTTCAAATTGTTGTTAGAACAAACTTTTTTAAGAGTCCACTTCGTAACTAGCCCCGGTTTGTTTCCCATTTTAATCCTCATTTTAATAAGTTTTTGGATCTTTGACAATGTAGCAACTGTCTTTTTTGACTTAGTATCTTACAGTTAGATCCATTTTCAGGAGGGCAACGATTATATAATGCATTCTAGGACTGAAAAAAATAAAAAAATAAACAGATGCTTAGTCAAGTTTACTCTTCAAGATACATGTGTGAAATCATTCTATACTATTAACAATATTATTAGAAGGTTACATTATTAAGCTCGTAGAAGTCAATGAAATGGTCATCTTTGGAGTGAGCATAGAATGAAGATATACAAGAGTCGTTTATTTAATGAAAGTTAGAATTTGCAAAACAAATAAAATGAAGCCATATCAGTAGGGATAGGATTAGGGATGACAATGGGCTCAAGCACGAGCTAAGCTCACGAGTTTTTTTTTTTAAAAATTTTTCCTCACATTTTTACGAGCCCACGAGTTCAACTCGTGGGCTTGTGAGCTTTAGGCCCACAAGCCGCTCTCCTTAGGGTTCGTCATTTGACGAGCTGAGCGTGTTTGACCTCCCTAGATAAACATGAATTTTTTTTTTATTTGATAATCGATCCTCCCGATATATGGGACATGGATTGGGACTCCTTAGTCCCCACACCATAAATGCAAGGAAAACTCTAGTTGGAAAATTGAGTCTCTAATAATAAATAAGTGATGTCTAATTGTTACAAACGTTACATGAAATTTTGATCACATTTTCAAGATGCTTATCCTAAAAAAATACAAAATTTCAATTGAAAATAATATTTTGAAAACTATTTTTTAACTCACAAACGTGGGCCAACCAGTATAGGCCACAACACCTGTTCATTACTCTACAAACATAAGACCAATTCAACGGCCTAGATTACACGCAAGACCATATCACACCGCCAATTCTACCTATATATGCACCCCCATTTACCCATCTTCATCCTTAACTTCCTTCTTCACTTCTTCTGGTAGCATTCGTAGCACGCACGCACACAGACACACACATTACAATCTCAATCTTTAACCTTGGGATTGATTCAAATGAGGTCATCAACAAGTACGTGGATTTCATCCGTGAAGTTGGTTCTAATTTCATTTGTAATCGTTTCCTTGGCCATGGCGATTAAAATCTCGACTCCGTTCATTGTTGATTTCGTATTTAACCAGTTACCAGTGATTTGGTCTATAACTCTGTCATGGACGAAGCCTCCTTATTTATACATAATTATCAACGTCATCATCATTACCATCGCCGCCACCTCGCGCTTTCACCAAACTACATCCTCGCCATCCGTTCCGCCTAAGCGGTTAGTTTCAGTCAAAACACCTCCGCCGTTAGATTTTGCCTCCTTTCCAGTTCAGCCGGAGATTAGAGCTGTAGATGTACCCCCATTGCTGGAGTATGAGAGTGAGAATAGGATCGTGGAGGTGAAGGCGGTGCTAGTAAATGGCAAAAAAGTCGATGTCGACCAAACTGAAGAAGAAATTGAAGCTGATACTGAACTTGCCGCTGAAGATAAGTTTGTTACCTGGAGTTCTACGTGGACTCCGCCACATAGGATAATTTCTCCAGATGTTCAATCGGAGTTTCTACTGCCGGTAAGGGAGAAACATTTGGTCCCATCAACATTTCGACACCGGAAAACTAACAGAGTCAATTCTAAAGGTACTCATCATAATTCATGGCCCGTTTAAACAGCGTTTTTATGGATTTTGCTAGTTGTACAACGGAGATGACAATTCCGATTGACAATGTCCTCACAAGAGGGGGATTCACGATTTTTATTCTTTGTGAGCCCTCTTCCCATGTGTATGAATGTCAACGGGATTGTCATCTCCGATTGTACGTGTAGCATTATACCTTCTTTCCACAATTATTTGACTATACTTGTTTGTTGGCTAATCATTATTTTTTATAAGCATTTTCTTTATAAGCTGCTCATTTCATAATTTGGAATTTTGAATAAGCCCTTATTTGATACGGTTTACGTATTTTATGGATTTCACAATTTTTTAACTATATATTTTATTAATTTTTATCCAAATTTACTAAAAATCGGATTTTAATATTCAGCAAAGGCTAAATATGATTTCTAAAAGGTTGAAAGATCAATTGCATTTTTCAGGTGAAAAGCTGCCTAGAGGGACAAGAACGAGAATGCAAGAGACATTAGAGGATACTTGGAAGATAATAACGGAAGCACGTCAAGTGCCACCCACAAAGCATCTTGAGAAGTCAGATGCGAGGCAACACAGTGGGCATCATTTGACCACAAGTACTACGGATCATGTACCAAAATCGAAGACCTCCAAGAGTCATGTGAACTATGAGTCCCCATTCGAAGCTCCATTCAGATTGTCTTCAAGTACTAATAAGATTTTCAAAGAGCCATCATGGAGTCAAGATGAGCTAAATCGTAGAGTCGAGGCATTCATCAAGAATTTTAATGAGGAGATGAGGTTGCAAAGGCAAGAGTCACTCAACCAGTTTATGTAGATGATTAATCTTGGGGTCTAGACTGTACAGATTCAGATTGTGATTTACTTGTTAATATAAAAATATCAACATAAAAAACTGTTAAAAAAAAAAGGGAAAAAAAAGGAGGTTCCAAGAACTTTAGAAGCTTGAAATTTGGGTTTAGCTTTTAGGGGACTTCTTTTATTTTGTGTTTACAAATTTTTCACGGCTCACCACCGAGCCTCTATCCCAAGCATACGAGACAATCACGTGGAAACATCAATCCAAGGAAAAGTCAAAAAGTTTGACAAGAGTCAAACAATTTAAGACCACTCTATTGTCGAAGTCCTCTACAATCGAGGCCATTCATCCTAAACTCCCTCCTCAAAAGAGCTTCGGATTAGAAGCATTTACAAAAGAGATCGTAACATCTAATGAATGATTGATGTGATCATTTGTAGTCCAATTAAGTCAAATCTTGTTAGCCCAATTAATTATGTACCACACACTCGAAAGGACGATTCCTCTTCCTCCGATATCTATTGTCCACGTCATCTCTACAAAAAGCGAGGTCAAAAAAATCGATTTATGACAATTAACTGGAAAATATATGGGAAAATGTCTGTATAGGAACATAGATATGTCTTTCTTTTATCATTGTAAATATGAACAACAACTTTATATAGTGGAAATAGGCGTTTTTTTTTCACCGTATCATGTTATATCATTCACCATTGTTATGGATTTATGCCTTTTCTTTTATGGTTTATAGTTTTATTTGTTTTAGGGAATTAATCATTCCATCAAGACAGTCTTAATTAACCAATTCTATACGAAAATATAGCACTGTGAAAAAGCGACTAAGATATTTATTTTGTAATTATATTAGTAAAATAAACATTGTAATATTTTAGAAATTTTGGAGGGAGTTTTCAAAACTATGCAACGTAGACTAGTAACTCTAGAAGATTTGAAGTATGGTTAGGAGTTGTTTATAAATGTTTAAATTTAGGGTTTATCTATTTGTACAACGTCAAATGCTGTAAAAATGTACAGCCCCCTCACATTGAGGGGGCCCACAAATATTTTAATCACTGTGTGGCCCCCTTCTTATGTACAATACTGCACACCAAGCAAGACTCTTAAATTAATATATTAAAAACTACCTTCAAAATATATTTTACATTATTGCAATATATCTTTATTGGCTCTTTACTATCCAAGAGTATTTTGATCATAATAAAGAGAAAAATTAAATTTAAATAGTAAACAATTCTATAAACTATTTTTTTTTTTTTTTCGGAACGTTTCCAACTATCATTTGTTATTGAGATGTCAATATCTAAACTATACTATGATAAAGTCATTGATACACGGGCATGTTAGACTCCACCCCCTGCAGACACAAAATGAGGTCGGACCCCACGTCCAATTAATACGTTGGGCCGACCTCATGTGAGAGACAGGTAACTCGACGGGTAAATCGTCGGGTACCTATAAAACAAAGTTCATGAATAAATTAAGTAGTGTAATATTTAAATTTGTAATTTTATTAAATGCAATCATTATAAATTATAAATATAGCGTGCGTTTACCTCTCCAAATATAAAATGACAAGCGCGCACACACTATTTTAAAAAATGTTAAAATAAATTTCTCTTGAATCCTAATTTCAAAAATTTTTAGTGATTCAAAATCCTGCTCAAGCAAGAGACAAAATGTTTTATAAAGTAGAAACTTCTGTTATCTATGACAACTAATAGTTTGTTGTAATAAGAACAAGATAGTGACCAAACCTTTTTTATTTTTATTTTTTTACTTTCATGCAAAATTATGAGTTGCTTCATAAACAGGGAATGTTAGTTGGCCATGGATGTTATATAGTCGAAGGAAGTTGTACGTGTTGAATAGACATTGAATGTGTATATTTGTCGATTTCAAAAGTTTGAAGTGACCACTATCTTTATTTCTTGGCTCGATTATATTATTGAAACAATAGATATACAACTTTATTGTAATATCTCATTGCCTTGAACTAATGGACCATTTTAGTTAGTGAAATTCATATTTAAGATGTCTGGTCAAGTAAATGTGATGAGTTAGTCGTAATAAGCCTGTGTTTGGTCCCATTTTTTTAAGAGTAATATCATTTATAGTCGCTCATTGCGGTAATCGTCCTACGTAACATCTTACATGGCGGTTTGTGATTTGATGTATTAATGTGGTAATTTCTTGTCTCATATATCTATCGTGGTAATAAGAACAAGATGGTGACCAATCCCTTTTTTTTTTAATTATTTTTTTACTTTCATGCAAATTTATGAGTTGGTTCATAAACAGGGAGTGTTAGTTGGCCATGGATGTTATATAGTCAAAGTAAGTTGTACGTGTTTTATAGATATTGAATGTGTATATTTGTCGATTGCAGAAATTTGAAGTGACCACTATCTTTATTTTTAAATGTGATGAGTTAGTAGGAATAAGCCTATCTTTGGTCCCATTTTTTCAAGAGTAATAATATTTATGGTCGTTCTATGCGGTAATTGTCATATGTTGCATCCTATATCGCGGTTTGTGATTTGATGCATTAATGTGATAATTTTTTTTTTTTTACCTTATATATCAAATCACTAACCGTCACATGTATGTTACGTAGAGCGACTGCGAGATTGAGTGATTGCAAATAGTATTATTCTTTTTTCAAAAATTGATTTTTTTCAAAATTCATTTTTAATCACACATTCTTCTATAAAATAATTTTATATGTAAATTAAAAAAAAAAATCCTCTTTTTTAACCACACATTTTCTATAAAAAAGAAAATCACTATTCCAATATACAATTTCTTATCAAAATGGGGCTAAATAAGACTCCATGCCAAATAGTAGTTAAGGAAAAGAGAAGGAAACAGAATTTGAGAATTTCAAGTTCAAATGTATTTAGGGTTCGTCTTATACGATGTTTGAAGATTTTAAAAATTACTTATGAGACTCTGAAGTTGCTTGTGAATGTGTTTATATAATTATCTAAAAAAATACTGTTTGGCTAGAAGGATTTTTGAAGGAAAGTGATTTAAAGAAATTTCTTTCCGAAACTCATAGAGTGTGTTTGATTAGCATGAAAAATATCACTTAGAAAAGAAAATATTTCCCTTGTTTTCAGGAAAACAAAAACTTATTTCCCCCAAAGAAAATATTTTCCTTAAAAACAAGAAAAATTAGGCATATTTTCAATGGAAAAAATAGCAATCAAACACTCCAAAGTAGGAATTTATCTAAAAACTAGTATTTTTCATGAAAATAAATGCAATCAAACACTCCCTTGCATACAATTGTGAGTGGAGCAACTAAAATGCATTATTCTGTTTGTACAGAATAATGCATCGCAGAAGTCCGCCAGAAGATAGAGTGGAGCCACCAAAAATAAAATATTATTAAAATAATATCCACCCCATGTTGTGTGGTATCGGTAGGGGTTCAGAACCCCACGTGTATACCAAGACTTGCTCAACTAAAATTAGGATAGAACAAAGGTCCCACACACATCCCCACTGAGTTATCTTGTAAGCAGTAACAACCGGAAAATGAGATTTTTGGAGTTTAGTTGGGCTAATTCCAGATGCATCTCTCCGAATATTCTATAATTTTCAAGTGGTAATGGCCGGTGCTCCCATCTACAACCCAATAAATCACATATCGCAGAAATTTCCATATCAGTTTATGGTCAATTTCAGACTAACAATTGCATTTTGTCAGTGGTAGGTATTCATTGTAATCATTTTACGAAATATGATTAGGAAATAAAACCTAAACTCTCTTTGTTGTTAGAAAAATTTCAAGTATAGCCTTGACCATATTGTATAACTAAGATCAATTTGTTATTTGGGACATGCTACTACTCAACAATTTCAAAATTTCAACACGTGAGAACGCATTCTAGTTAATAAAATTATCTCATCACTAATGTTGATGTACATAATCTGACATTTCAGATCCTATACAGATCCCTCACATGAGGTCAGTCCGATGCGGGATCCCATGTAATAAAAAAATGGCAAAAAAATATCGACCCCATCATTGTGAGATGTCTGTAAAATAGCTGGTAGATGCTCATCTGTATGTCTAGCAGGACTCTTATCTCATGAAGGAATGGACTTGAATTATAAAAAAAGGTTGCGTAAAATGAATTATTATTATTATTTTTAAATTTTTTGGTGGAAGTTTTTCTACTTTGAATTGTGACTTATCTTAGTCAAAATTTAATGATGGTAAGTTAGAAGTTAGCACCGTCAATTTATCAATAAATCGCCACCTTTGATAAGGGCGAATCTTCCTATCTCATTCTGGATATGACTTGTAGATTGGGAAATCGTTTGAAGTCAATGTCCCTCATTTTTGGCTATAGTTTTGGAGACACATGCATACACTGGCGGGCGGAGGGAGTAGGGTGGTTTGCCTTTTTTAAATCTTTTTTTCTTAGAAAAAATTATTTGGCTCATCTATTGATTTCATATTTAATTATACCAGCGAGACAAGTCAAATTGACGTCACAAAATAGAACTTTAGTTAAATTTATACATAAAAATGAAGACGTAATAGAAATATTAAATTAATTTTCAGTTATCGTCTTTGACTCGTTATTTTGAATTTATTGTGTAAAAAAAATTTAATTCGAAAGACGTGTTGTGGAGTTTGATATATATATATATATATATATATATATATATATATATATATACTGACAAGGTATCAACCAAAATGTGAACTAAAATAAAGATACAATCTAATTCCAAAAGTAAGAAGAAAGAGGAGACGTCAAAATGTGAACTAAAATAAAGATACAATATAATTCCAAAAGTAACAAGAAAGAGGAGACGTCAAAATTCCCACCTATCGCCAATACATCTCCCCGACTCATTTTTGACTTGCATTTCTAAAGATACAATATAATCAGTCGTACTTTCCCAGTACTTGCACTTTCCTTTTGAAATGGTGGCGAATTTTTCTTAACATCTGGTTTCTTCATTCAGTCATCTATTTTACCGTTCTTTTGTGTTTGCATGTTGACCTGAGCGAGTCGACCCACGAGAATTTGCTTGCTCTACCGAGTCTTGCCTTTAACAGAGTTAGCAAAGACATGATCTACAACCTTGCAGCACCGGAGGCAGTGGCGGAATCACGACAGCGAAACTGGCATAGGGCATTTACAAGCTTCAATGATTAGACCTGTTGTTTAGGCCCGACCCTAGCCCAAGACAAACTAGGCCATTGCCTTGGACCTCAAGATATAAAGAGCCTCGAAAAAATTTAAAATTTAAAAGTCTAACAAAAGTTTCCCTTTGTTTATTTATTTATTTTTTTATTTTTTTTTTTGCATTGGGCCTTATCATCTAAATAGTTGTGCTTTCATTTCACAAATTGAACCAAAAAATTTCAAGGAAGCCGAGTTTTATGAATTTTGGATCCTAACTACACGAGAAGAACTAAATCATTTTGAAATAAATCACGTTTGGGATTTAGTCGCTAGACAAAATGACCAAACTGTCATCGGTACAAAATGGTTTTTTTATAAATAAACGAGATGAAAATTGGATAATTGTGCTTAGCAAGGATAAATTAGTGGCCCAATGTTACAACAAAGAAAAATTTATCGATTTTGAGGAAACATTTGCACCGATTGCTAGATTAAAATTTGTTTGCATACTTCTTGCATTTGCTTGTTATAAAGGATTCACTCTTTGTCAAATGGATATCAAAAGTGCATTTCTAAATGACTTTATTAAAAAAGAAGTATTTGTTGAGCAACCCTCGATTTTAAAAATCACAAGTTTTTGGACTATGTTTTTAAATTTAAAAAAGTTCTTTACAGTTTAAAACAAACTCCTAGAGCTTGGTATGAAAGATTGAGCGAATTTCTACTTTTAAATATTTTTCAATAGGAAAAACGGATACTACTCTTTTCATCCAAACTCAAAAGAATGCTATAATTATTGTTCCAATTTATGTTGATGATATTATATCGGGTGCAAGTAATATTTTCCTTGGATAAGTGGTCATGGCTTACCGCCCAAAAAGAGAAAAACATTATTGTTATTGTTTTTTACACAGTATATCATCTTTGGTACAGATTTTTGAGAATAAATTTTCTTAAAAATAATTTTCTGAGAATTCATGATTAAAAATGAATTATAGAAAATGAAAATCAAATAAGGCCTATATATCCGTAGGCAGAGAGGCGGAGGTAGGGGGACTTGCGGGGCTGTAGTCTCCCCTCCAAGGCCAAAAAAAAAAATTTAGGTAGTTTTTTTTTTTTTGTTGTGTAAAAACTGTTTTTTTGTGTAATTTTTTTTTTTCATGTATTAAGCCCAGCTTGAAATTTTGCAGCCCATTATTGGATCCAATCCTGGCTCCGCCGCTGCGTAGGCATATTACTTTCTGGATTTTGAAAATCATATACGAGTTGGTCATTATTTAGTATGGGTATTTGACATTATTGACTTATTTCATGAAAGAACAACAAATTTAATTTTTTTTATTAAGTAACGTTCAATCTAACATATAAAATATTGCATAACTAATGTAAGAACGAAATTAGACCAGCCGTTTCAATTGGGATATCAGAAACACTCTCGCGCCTTGGTGAAAATATAAAAACGCTCTCACATTTTAAAAATATCACTAACTTCAGATAGTTTTAATTTCAAGTATCATATTCATCACACCCCTAAGGCTAATTAGAGCATTTCCAACATTCTCTTTATTTTTAAAGAAAATATTATACATAATAGAAAACATATTTAAATTTAAAAGTACGCCCCGAAACAGAGGAAATCGTTGCAGACCAAGTCCCGAGACGATAAAACGTTAGCCTTTAAGTAGCATTTTCTTTTGTTTTATCATATTCCCTCTCTGTCCGTGCTTTCGAGTATCCCGTATTGAGCAGATGCAGAAGTTAAGACGCATCAAAATCAGAGAGGTGAAAAGGCAACTCACCGGATAAGATTAGCAAGAAAAGGCAACTCGCCGGATAAGATTAGCAAGAAAAGCCTCCGGAGCTCCATTCTCTCTCACTCTCCATCGCCTTTTTCAAATTGCTGGGGACGTACGCAATCCGAGTGAGCTATCGGTATGGCGCCCGAGAGAAGGAGCCTTCACTCCGGAGCTGGTGATCATGAGGCTCTCCCGCAGCCCAAAAAGCGTAGGGGGGAGCCATAATTAGAACCCAGCTCTTATCAATTTTTTATACACTCGAAGAAGCTTTTTTTTTTTTTTTTTTCCTTCCCTTTATTTAATGTATTGTTTTAAATATCAATGACCAAAAAATTCAAAGATGGTTTGAATAGATCAAGAAATGGATCTTGAAAATCAAACAAAAATTTATTAATCGTTAAATATTTTTCAAGAAACACCCCTACATAAGATGTTATCCATTTCAGAGAGTCAATGTTAAAAAAAAGCTACAAGAAAGTCTCTATTTTAATATTTTAAAATTAAAATAGAAAGTATGACTGACTTTTCAAATTTGAAGAGTCAAATTCACTATATATTCTTATTTTATAATGATTTCATTTAATAAGTTAAATATTTCAATACTCTATTTCTTAAATTTCTCAAATCATATTGAAATTGATTTGTTATTGACATATAAAAAAATTTAAAATATAAGATGAAGAGAAAGTAATAAATATTTCTTGAAAGAAATGAAATGAAGAGTCAAAATACTGAAATATAGAACGTTTTATAGTGTATAAAAATAACTTACTCTCTAAATTTAAAGATATTTCTCAATATATAAATATTTGCTCTTTATAAGTAGAGTTTCTTGATGATACTCTTAAAATGTACAAATAGAGAAGAGCCAAACCATTTTATATTATAGAATCTTAAAATAAATAGTATATTGAAGTATAATTTTAAGAATTGAGTCTCTAAAACATAAAGCATCTTATATTTAAATGGTCCTTAGAGATGTTCATAGTGATTAAGTGTAAACTATTAATACCTAAATTTCCATTTGAGTGTGTCGCCTCCTCGATCTTCATGGTTGAGGCGATTATATCACATTTTATCGCTTCGACCAATTTCTTTTCTGAGGTGTTGAGAGCAAATCCCAATGCCTCGTCGACGTGTTCCTCCCAAGCGACATAGCTCCCAACAGACTTGCTATCACACCTTCCGAGGTGATTGAAAGAGACACCGGGACACTCGGTGGGCTTCTTGATTATGAGGTGATTAAGGTCTAATATATTATGGCTTGTGCAAGTTACAATTTGATACCTTGATATACGTGCAATTTGACTGATGTAGGATCTTTATAAAAGTGGATGGTAGTCAAATTCCTTCTTATCCACCTAAAATAGGGTGTGGAAGATCACTAGCGTATTATGACTACTAAGTTATACCTTTTAGCTTGACCACCAAGACATTGTGATGAAATCACGTTTCAAGCATCCAAGCGACTTCAACCATAATTTACCTCCCGATATTTGATTTGAGCTCAAAATGCATTCTATCGTGGCCTCTCCTTTGTCCTTGGAAGCCACTATTTGTGCCTCTAACATGTGTTCAAGTATGCAATGTACACTTGAGGAGAGAAGAGTTGGGATATTTTGACACCAAATTCCCATATAATTCAAAAGTCAGCATGTCTATTTTTATTGTAATTGAATCAGGGAAGAAAAGATAGAAGCCCAAATTAATGATGAATGACAAAACATAATGCAAAAAAATAAAATAAAATAAATTATTACCATTAAAACTGTTCATACGGACATTTCACATATTTTTCCCCTATACAACACAAAACAAAAGAAGTCTCCTAAAAACTAAACCTAATTTTCAAGCTTTTACAATTTTTTTAAAACAGTAATTTATGTTAGAAATATTCTACATGGACAATAAACGAACCGTAGTTCTATTAATTATAGGCTCCACGATCAATCCTCTTGGTATACTTATTTAATGATTCTTGCTTCTGCAATCTTATTTCCTCGTTAAATTTTTGGATAAATGCCTCGGCTTGACGATTTAACTCATCGCAACCCGGTGACAACTCTTTCGTAATCCTAGTACTCGAAGATAAATTTGATGGAGCTTCCAACCGTTCTTCACTCTTCGATTTTGACGTGTGAAATGAGGAACTCGTGGTTATATGATGTCCTAGTTCCTTCAATGTGTCTGATTTCTTGAAGAGCTTTGTGGGTGTCACTTCATGTCCCTTAGTTATCATCTTCCACGTGCTCTCCAATGTTTCGTACCCTTCTAGCTTTGCTCTCACATCTGAAAAATAAAAGGAAAAAGCTGAAGAAACAGGGATTGAAACTCGATTGATATGGCAGCAGATGAATGGAGTGTTTTTATGACATCTTTTTTCAACTCACAATGAAATATTGTCAAGTGTAGTCTGTCAATAATTTTCTATCATTGAGTCGGTAACCAATCATCATAAATTTATGGATTATGCTACATGTATACTTTATGCCCTACATAATGTCTTACACCCTCCTCACATGGAGGGGGACCCACAAATATTTTATTATGTGTGGGCCCTCCTCCATGTGAGGAGGGTGTAAGACATTATGTAGGATATTGTGTACATGTAATATTTTCCTAAATTTATTTTCAAAAGAATGATGCTCCTGTCGGGCCAATGATAGGAGGTAACAGGGTGGTTTGGCAAACAGTGATTGGATGTTTTTTTTTTTTTCTTCAAACTATTCAATCACATGACTGTAGCAAGATTGTTTTCAAAATAACACATTACTGAATGAGAAAAAAATAACTGAAATTTCACTCACCCTCTGGATTGGCTCTGTTAGGGTTCCGATGACCGAACTCCGAACAAACCAAAGGTTTCTCAGGCAATAGAAACTTCGATTGAACCTTCGGACGAATTATCTTCTGTGGTGGAGTGTACGCAGAACTCGAGATATCAAACTCATCTTCACCATCCGGTTCATAATCAGCATCAATATCACCAGTTTCTTCTTCATTTTGATCAAAATCAAATTTTGCTCCATTTATCAGCACGGGCTTCACCTCCACGATCTCATCCTCACTATCATAGGCCAGCAGTGGGGTTTCCACAATAGTTTTGATCTCCGACTGAACTGGCGGAGGTGTTTGGTCGACTAAAACTAACGGCTCAGATTTAACTATGTGATTCCTCAAGGAGGCGATGATAGTGATGATGATGACATTTACAGTAAAATATAAATAAGGAGGCTTTAGAAACGACACAACGATGGACCAAAATACAGATGCTTGAGTAAATGTGAACTGTACAATGAATGAAGTCGAGAATTTAATCCCCAAAGCAAAGGAAACAAGGCCAAGTGAAATTAGAAACACTTTAAAGGATAAAATCCAAGAACCCATTTGAACAAATCCTACGGTGGAGTGAGATTTATAGGTATTTAATTCGTGTGTTGTGTGGCAAGAATGTATAAGAATAAACCATAGAAATATAGTTAGGGACGGGATCAGGATGAATTAAGGTGCATGGCAATATGGTGTATATATAAGGTAAAGTTCGGGTGCGTGGGGTTGCTCCTCTTTACCGACCATTTCCCTTTTCACATTTAGCCAACGGAAAGGTATTATTATTATTATTATTATTTTTTAAAGATAATATTAATTGTATATTATTGTGTACAAATTGATGTGGAAATTAATGATGTGAATTATAATAACTGACTTTTTTTTTTTTTTTTTTTCCTTTTTCTATCTTTCATGTCATCAATCTGTACATTAATCATAATCTAAAAATGACATTAATCTTTATTATTATTATTATTATCCTATGCCTCTGTTTTGGTAGAGATTAAAATCAGTTTTTTAGTAAATTTTAATAAAAGTTGATTAAATATAGGGTTAAATTCACTACTGGTCACCAAACTTTATACTTAATATCGCCAAGGCCACCCAATTTGATCTATTTTATCATGACCACTTAATTTCATATAACATTTCACCATGATTATCAATTTCTCTACCATTTTCACTAATTTTAAAAATTGCAAAATGGTAAATTTCTATTATATATATAAAAAAATTAATTTAAAAAATTAGAGTTTTTTTCTTTTTATTTTAAAAAAATTAAAATATTTTTTTTTCTGAAGGAACGTTTTTTAAAAATAAAAAGCTTTTATTTTATTTTATTTTTTAAAATGAGTTTTTAATTTATTTTTGATTTTTTATATTTTATTATATATATATATATATATATATATATATATATATATATATATACACTACGAAGTTACAATTTTACCCTTTAGCTGAAAAGATTCAATAATGAAATGCCAGATAGGGGTAGGGGGGCAAATTGGCCTTGGAGTCAATCTCGGGTTGCCCATCATTTTCTTGTGTACACTCCATGTTGTACATGGAGTTTGACTTTGTTTGAAAATTAAAAAATGAATCGGCAGAAAACTATGTTTTATTTTTAAACTATCCAATGTGATGGATCCATGTGGCACAATGTCAAATTTGATGTTAAACTTAATTTATTTGTAGCATGATTGTCCTAAGTTATCCACATAATATTTTGCTAGTGCTTTATTAAACATAAATAAAATTTTGTCGAGCGAAATTAATAAATTCTCCGTTGACAATCAGCACATCAACAAATTTATTTTCAATAGTCGATTACATAGTTCATGCTTTTGTAATAACCAATAATATTAGTGTCAATAATTCATTTAGAAATCACCACCTAAACTATAGGCAATCATCGACGGAATTTTTGTTGGTGATCTTTGCTCTATTTAATTTTATTATTATTTTTGAAAAATTTCTCTAAATTTTGCCCTAAGGCCCTTAAAATACTCCTACTATCATATGTATATATCTTTTAAATGGACGCAAATAATTTAATTTACTACACACACTTATCCACACCACAACCATCAGTTTGCAAGAAATACTGACAGTAAGGCCAAATGCACTATTTATATTAATTTCATCGACAGCCTCATACTTTAAATTAACAATTCGAAAGAAAAAAGTAATGCTATGTAATTCTACTGGAGTTACAATCCCAGTTTAGATGATATTAATATGGCGTTAAATGATTGGTGAAATTAAATAAGTCATTTAAATTCACTTTTCATTTAGTTTATCATCTAACGTCACTTATTTAATTTCACCTTTCATTTAGTTTATCATCTAACGTCACCTAGACTGGAATTGTAACTCCAATGAGGCTACATAGTCATAGGCGGACCCAGGAAGTTAGAGTTGGGGGTCCTAAAATAAAAGATATTGAGATGAAGTAGGAGGAGAGCACGGGCCCCCGCAAATTTTTTTTAGAGTTCAGGGTAGCATAAACATTCATAATGATTAAAGAACCTGTACAATTAAAATAAACCCAGTGCAACTCAAATATAAGAATGGAAACAGTAAGAGAACTCAATATATGAATGTCTTAGACTTGCCAAAAAAATTAAAGTAAGAGATATTTTATTACAATCGTTCTCTACGTGTTCTCATACTTTGATAACATTTCAGAATTACATCATTTTCGATCTTGGTAAAAACATCTTTCTCAATATATGCAATCAAACTATCATTCAACCATTTTCGATCATTTTAACCCGATAAACATTTTAGGATGAAATTCCAAAATTCAGTAACCTTTAAAGTAGAAATTCTAAGACTTATAATAAACATGTTTGGGAGTGTATTTTCAAACTTATGAACTAATCAATATCATTTTTATCTACACAATCTACTCACATTTTTTATTCACACATTAAATAAGATTATAATTGACAAAAAGCTTTATCAAATAATAATAATAATAATAATAATAATTATGAAATTTTAAAATTTGTAATTAAGAGCTTGCATATAGAGAAAGATGTTTTAAAATGGATGGAAGGTTTTTTCACCAAAAAAATAAATAAAAAATGGGGGGTCCTAGGACCTTGCTGGATCCCCCTAAATCCGCCTATGTGTAACATAGCATTACTCAAATTGAAAAGAATTGAAGTTATCGCATTTAATGTGAGTGCTAAGTGCTAAGTCGTAAGTGGAACAGCATAGATTTGAACAAAAGAAATTAATGAAGGTCCCACGTCAAAACTGAGGATAAGCAGTTAATTATGTTGTAACTGCCAAGGAGCTAAAGTCTAGAATTTGGAGTATATTTGGCAGCTTCCAGACACCTCCAAGTACCCCTACTTGAATATTCTAAGTAATCTCAATCTTTTTGTTTTTCTTTGGTTTAAGGTTTGAACACTATATTTACACGGTCGTGGACGGTTGTCGTGTCCACAATTCAATAAATTATTGGATAACACAGTCGTTTTCAAGTTTTGACGCATATAACCGTTTATAGTCAACAGACATTCAGATAACTACATGTATTATCACCTTAAATTGTCGGCAAATTTTTTTTTTGGTCCCGATGGCCACTCCTGGTTAGTTGTTTTGGTCAATAGACTCGGGAAATATACAGATATTAATTTAGGTATACAGATATCTCTATAAATGAAATTAATCAGATTGAGCCTACAAGGCATGTACTCTATAAGTCGTTCATCGTAGTCAAAGAAAGAAAACTAATAGAGTCGATTCCAATCTTGAGATCTATTCTCATCTTTCTATCTTCCGTTCCTTCATTGCTTCTCAAAATGACCTGCTTACAATTGACATCATTACATGATATAGGTTTGCTCTGGTTCGCTCTTAGGATGTATTTACAATTTTTTTTTTTTTGGTAACGCCCCATCATGAGTGCCCACAATCCCTGCCTGGGACCCTGTGGAGGAGGTAAATGCATATCTTTTGCATTATGCAATATTGGTAAAGAAAAAATATTTTGTAGGGAAAATATGAATATTTACAAATATAGATAAACAGACAGAATATCTCTAATTAAAAATAACAAATCACTTGTGTTATATTCATTGTGTGATTTGTTACTTTTAATTAAGGATATTTTTAATCTGTTTAGCTATTTATTGTGAAAAAAAAATGTAAATATTTCTAATTTTTTTTTTTTTTGACAAAATGTATTTTTTGTTACCGTTAACTAACATACAGCATGCAAAATGTAATATACCCTAAATGCAGTTAGTACCTGATACGAATACGAATTTTTCATATCAAAATAGACAAAATAAAACGAAGAGTGAACTAAGAGAAAATTAACCAAATCATGGTTAAGAGTTAATTATCATTAATCAGATCGTTAAGTTTTTTTTTTCCTAATAAAACCATCAAGTGTTAATTAAATAAAAAATATATATTTAAACTATTTTATCAATTGATATGAACTTACTATGTAATCCTGAATTTTTAGATTAATTATCATCTTTATCGGATTTTCAAAATCACAAAATTTATAGATAGAAAATTAAATTATTAACAATCAGATTTAATATTTTCATTCTCTATCTATATGAAATCTTCAACATTGAAATTAGACCACAATTTCAAACACACATTTTAGGTCACAAATATACGACTTTACAGATTTTGCTACATGTACCCTTTGATTTACCCTTTGGTTTACTCGACCCCACTTTCTCCCTCACATAGAGGTCGGTCCCATGCATTTATTGAACGTGGGACCCGACCTTCATGTGAGGGAAGATGTGAGGTCGAGTAATTCAAAGAGCAAATCAAAAGGTACAAATGACTTAATCTATCACACAACCTCATATGTCACTGTCATACAACATAATGAAATCTTTTGTACTAAATGATAATATTTCAAAGAAGCATCTTACTTCACATTCTTAAATTGTACGTGCATATTTGAAACTATAGATCTTTACTCTTGTGACTGGAGCCACACAACCTGAAGGCCACAATCACACTTTTCCCACAAAATAACCAAAAAATATTATGGTCGAAGCCAGTGATCGGAACAATTGTTTATCAACGATTATTTAATTCTATGCTTCACCAATAAATGTAAATATGACGAAGAATATGCAATTATTTTGGAGAAATTATGGATAAGTTAACAATTTTGGAGAAATCACGTTGATAATCATGCCATGGAGGTCCAAGATCCTATTTCCCATTTTAGAATTTGTGAGAACGTTAGGGAAAGATAAATGATTGCATTTTCCAGGAAGTAATAAGATAAAAAAGAATAATAATCAATTATCTTTTATCGAAATCACATTATTCTATTGTTTAAATCCAAACATTTATAATTTCAGGAATATAATATTTTTTCCGACTTGATTTTAAAAAAAAAAAATTCTAAAATTTCGATATTCTTAAAATTAAAATCTTAAAAGTATGATAGTTATGATTTTTTCTTTTGTTAATTTTGCTGACAAAACGGTAGTGCAAAGCCAGGCATAGCCCAACTTGAAGGACAGGCCAGCACAGGCATGTTGCCGGGCTTTTTTCGAACCCAAACCGGTAGCACGACCCAATTTTGAAAACTCTAGCCACAAACTATCTAAATGCACGAGTATATTATTTGAGTAAGCTAAATTTATATCAACGCAATTCTCTTCCTTCATGCGGGAAAAGATCACGATGTAAAAGCATCTGCTCCATTCACCCTAAGATTTTGGGCCAAACCATTACTTTAGCTAAGATAAATAGAATAACCACAATTATGCATGTACACATGCAAAACTATAGGTCAGTCATCCGTCTAACGAGAAAATAGAGGTGTCAAGACATCTATATGACCAAGACCTTGTCACGAGTTTTCTAACCGAAAGCGTACCTCATGTAGCAGTTGAGGACGAGGATCCTACCGTGTCCATTGGTAAAATCAGATGATGGTCCACATCGGTTTTTTCAAGATGGCTGTCTAGCATTACACGATTGCTGAAGTTAGACTGACCAGTTCCGTCTTCCTGTATCTGCTTGCCAACTACATTTATGCCAACACCCAAACTTGAATATCCTTGCTGCCTAAAATTTCCATCTGTAGAATCTGGAAGTGAGAATTTCATGGCTCCAGAATATAAACCAGGTGACACCTCTTCATCCCGATCCGGCTGGATATTAAGGTCAATTTGACCTTTCAAAGGTGAGACCAAGAAATTTCTCTCACTGGGGTCATCAACACAACTATCATTGTCTGGCACTTGTTCAATATATGCCGTTTCAGCCTCTTTCTCCAACTGTTTCTTCTCACGCCTATCCCTCAGGGTTTTGCAACGGCGCTTCAGGGATTTGCAGACAACACAGTCGCATGTTTGCTCGTGCTTGGGGCCTTTCCCGCTGGGAGGTTGAATGCAAACAATGCATGTGCAGCCAAGTTTATGGCGTGGGTGCCTTAGTCCGATTAGTGATGAAGCTGGAAGAACATCTTCCTCCCCTTCGATAGCTAAATTAGCAAGTGCATTGAGTCCTTCCAGAGCCACAACTGAATCTGAATCCTGTTTCTCATTCTTCTTTTTTTTTAAAAGAAACTGCACAATTAGAATACCATTAGCAAAACGTGACAATGGAAGAAAATTGAGCGACACCACAAGAGAAGAAAAGGAAGTACACACCTTTGCTAATGGTAGGTATCATATCTTCAAGCTCTTCTGTGGATAATTTCTCAGCAGCCGAACATAAAGATCTGACATGTAGAGAGGATTGGAAAATTTTAAGACAGTTCAAGAACTATTTAGAACCAATGGATTGACAGAAGTTTCCTAGAACTTTCCTTGATAAATTAGTGCCAGTACCAATTGAGAAAAAAACAGTGAAGAAAATCGAAGAATTAGCCTTAACACAGTTTCCAAACAAGAGGAACTTAAGGAAATGCTGAATCAGAATTGCTGATAAAAGCAGCATGACAGGCTCCTATAGAGTATAAACATCGTCAGATTGTTTACATACTCCAGTACATTATAGGCAGCCTATTGGTGCCCAACCTCTTAAGTTAGAACATAAATACAAAACTTACAAAGGAAACGACCATGTTCTGGCAGAGGTTCATTAAGAAATTAAACATTCAGGGTTTGACTGCAATAATTTAGGCATTGATAAGTGGGGACACTTCTTTTTTGTTTCCTGTTAATCTCGTCCTTTCAAAATCAGGGGTGACCCTTTCGCTGCCTCTCTTATGCCATTGATTTATTTCACTAAGAGCAGGTAAGAGGTTCCATAAAAAAATGGGATGACACCATGAAAAGTGTGCACTCATCTGCCAGTTGAAAAACACAAAGATGATTTTAATTTGACTCCAAACCTGGCAAATGGTACGTAATGATCATTAACGTCAGGGATTCCGTTGCTTCTTGTCCTAACTATATACAGGTAAAGACTTCAATAACCAGGAGAGTAATAACATTTCAAAACTGGAGACTTGCATTTCAGGGATATTGATAAGGAGAACAGGTACGGAAAGAGAACAGAATTCTCCAGTCTAGTTCGTGCTATGAATCAGAAAAAGTGGTGTAAAGAAAACCCAAAGCAACATAAGAAAAGAAATATCTGAAAATCCTGAGATACTGCCGTCATGCTTAACCAATAAATCACACTAAACGGGAAAAATAAAAGGCAATAACAGTTATCAATCATTTAAGTGGGGGAAAAGGATATAGAAACACGTCTGGAAAAGGGCCAACATGTGGGGCCAAATTTTAAGTTACATGCACACTAGTAAAAACGTGAAGCCACCAGTAAATAGAATTTCAGGATTAAAAAATAGGTATAAAAGTTAGGATACCTGTCAAGGCCCCATACATTCTCAGAACAGGTCCATCTTGAAGGAAGAAGAGCATTGGCAGGCACTTTGCGCCACTTTAAACAGTCGTCACATTGAACCCATTGTATCTTTTCACTAAGTAACATATATAACATTAGCATTCACCAGGTAAGTGAAAAAAGTATAGGAGATATGTGTAGGGTTATGCAAACTCTAATAAAAGCAAAATAGTTTACCCAAAATGATCAATTGCAGGAATAGTAGGCCTTCCAATAATTGGTGCATGCTGCTGAAGAGAGAATCAATTAGGAAAATGGGAAAGAAATGGATGCCCATTGGTATGCTTTAATATCAATCATTTAGCTTCTGTCAAACACTTGGACCATGCTTAAAAGAAGTCAGGTTACCAATAAACCAATCACAACAATTATATTATGCAAACATCAAAGAAAAATGTGGACAAGAACCTAATGATAGCTTCAAGTTGGAGCTGAAGCTCTCAATAAACTAGTTTAAGCAACACGATATGATGTTGTAATGTGAACTAAATGAGAACTGCATTGAGGACAGCACCAAGTGTAATGAATTTACTCCGAGTGTTTATTCCTTAATAGGATTGTTTTCTCGTTAACAAAGCATTTCATCCATCATCTCTTGAAGACAACTCTCAAGGTACAAGCTACTTCAAAAAAGTAAAGCAATGGAAACTGCAGAGTCCCTACAAAATAGATACCAATGAAATTTCAGAGAAAGGAAACCTGATACCTCAAATTCTTCGATTTCAAAGTCTTCCACTACAAAAACTGTGGGAACAATTTTAGGAGATGGGCGCATCAACCCTTGAGCTTGGTTCCACGTGATCTTCAGCTCTATCATATCCTCATTTTCAACCCTAAGGCGTTTACCTTTTGAACCCAAGATGCTATTCTTCCTCTTACTGTGACTAATAGCCTTAGGTTCAAGTGTTTCATTCACTTTGAACCTTGACTTACATATTTCAGACCAGGTTGTTCTAGAATCTGCTTTAGTAATCTGGTTGGCTGGAAAAGATCTAGTTGGCACAGAATTACCCTTCATGAGACCATTTATTGAGTTAATTTCTCCAAATTTATATTTACCATTATCATCCTCAGGAGCCAAAGTATCATTCCCAGTTGTAGCCTCAACCCCCTATAAACAGAATAACAATATCACAGAAAAGTAGTTAACTGCTTAAACTTCAATTCTAAACAAACAATAATTATACATAATACATGCATACATTTAAAATCAAAGATACGGAATTTTCAGACCCACCTAAAATGCAACATAACAGCTTTAACTCAGGATGCATACTCATAAAACTGTTTTAAATTTGGCGATGGAGACATAACTTTTTTTTAATCACTAAGGCACCGTTTGATTGCCTAGAAAATGGCATGGAAAAGAAAATAAATTCCTACTTTATGTCAAAACCATTGTTTGATAGGCAAAACATTGACTGGAAAATATGCCCCCCCCCCCCCCCCACCCCCCACGCGCCATTCCATCAAATTGGTGAAAATGATTTCCCACCATATAGCTGGGAAAGTTATATACAGCCTTTTTTTTTTTTTTGAAAACAAATTCTATTTCCAATGGTAAAAAAAATTATCCATTTAATTGACAATTTACTTGAAAAACAAAGACAAACGAAGACAACAAAATTTCGAAAAAAAAATTTTAATTTTAATTTTTTAATTTTTTTTTTTGACAATCCAAACAAATTTTAATACAAATTGTAAAAAAAGTTATCCCAAAAAGTAACAATTTGCTTGAAAAACAAAGTCAAATGGATTAGGTGAAAAATTATATCAATCAAACACCATTAATTACAATTTCCTCTAAAACAAATTCTAGGCAATTCAATTCCCTACAATTCGTTTTCTTTTCACCCAAATTTCATTATTGCAATCAAACGGACCCTAATTTTTAATTAGAAGGAAAGTGCACTTGTTTCATTGGACAACGACAAACCTGTTTGGATGGCGTGATTGAAGCTTTTCTGCCTCCCATGACCAATTTCCCTTCTGGCTCCAGCCTACTGAACGTTACTGACAAGATAAATCAAACTTATTTTGCAATTTGATGAAAAGAGGAATAACTCATAAAAACACACCATGTATTATAACATTAAGAAGATGCATACAACAGCTTTTTCCAATTCAGATGGACTATGAAATAACGATATCAAACGGTTTAGCCAGACCTTAGTTTAACAGAGAAGTTGCACAATAAATTTGACAAAATGATGGTAATAGAAGAATAAGAAATAACACATGGTAGACTCAGCCTAATGTACCGCAATGAGAATCTTGGCGGCACTGCAAAGAATGCAAAACCTTAAAGCATCACTTAGAGAAATAATAAAGGGCATTAGGAATACAAGAAATGGGAGGGACACTTCAAATCAACAAAAGAAGTAAAACTATATCAAATCGATAACAGAGGGAAACAATCACAAGCAACACAAATAGGCAGTACTGATGAATTACCTACATCACCAGCTTGCAGTTGCATTGATTGTATACAAGGAGTGATTCCTTCTAAGACATACATTCTGCTATTATTATTTGGCCAAAACCGAAACTGAAATACCCATTCCTTTCCCTTCAAATCCAGTACTTTCAGAGGTAACCCTTCTGGCTGAGATATCAGTGGAAAATAGGCCTGTCCCGTTGTCCATGAAGTTCAACTTTTTATCAGAAGTCTATACAAACGCGAGTATTAACAAATAAAGAACTTGCAATATATTCAAGTCAGAAAATGTTCTCTGCAGGTTATTTTTTTTGTCTATACTGACAAGTAGAAGAAAACACCTACATACACATACATGAAAAAAAGAACGCATACTTGCAAAATGCACCACACATCATATGAATTTATATAACCACGCATTGATCAGGAGAATTTGCAAGATTGAAGTGCTGAAGTAAACACAAAAACATAGGGATTCACCTCTGCACACTTTTTTGGCAGCACTAAGCGTCCGATCCGTCCAGCATCACTAGCGGTCAGTATTTTCTCAAATAAAGGTGTAATGACTGAGTTTGAACTAACTAGACGATAAGGTCATATCAACATATTAAATTGAAGAATTGCATGGATTGTAAAGTCAATGACGTGCTGAGTTTAATTAATGGCTAAGTTCACGGATTCTTCATGCAATGATGCAGGTCTCATAAGACAAGACTGTACAAATTAGGAGCATATTACGCAGAAAATCTAACTCCAAAGTTATCCGTGATAATGATCATCAAAGGCATGAAAACAATATGAAGTCTTCTAAATCCGTAGGATACTTGCTAGAAAGTTGAAGTAGCTCCTCATTAGTTATTCGTGGCCAATAACGAGGTAGCAACTGATTACGGCCTCGGTAATCTCCTCGAGCCTTTCCAGTATGTACTACGGCCTCACCAGCCGAGTTCATTCCATCTTGACTGGAGACGTGCTTACCATTTGGAGTTGAAAGGGTGGGCCATTGTGAAAGACTTGCACAATCATGGTCCATACCATTTGTTTCATATTTGGATGAAAAAGCTGAAGCCAAACTCATGTTTGAAGTCAAGAACTCATTCTTTACAACTGATGCTACAGAGGGATTAGGTTGCTCCTCCCTATTGGATGCTGCAAAAAAATAGTTTGAATAAGATTGCAGGACATACTTTACTTTCTTATACTCTTAAGATTTTCAAAGAGAGCAAGAAAATGCCAAGTAGCCATGAGTTTCTTCACAGGAGGAAAAATGATAGTAAAGATTATCACCAGAAATTCCATCCTCAAGTGTTTCAGATGGGCCAACAATCGGCTTTCTGTCAATCAGTCTTTCAAAGGAATTTTCTTGTTTCTTCTCAAGAGAAGAGACGGAAAATCTCTCACTTATGCGAAATCTATCAATGCCACCAACCACATCAACTTCAAAGGGCATCCCCGGCTGCAACTCGAATTGGAAGCCAGAACCATTCAAAAAACTGGGTGACTTTCGCCACGGCACTGGACCTGAGCCAGCTATTCTCCATCTTTTCATGGAGAGGTCCTTCAAACTTTCATGCTGTGAAGGAAGAAATTGAGAAGGTGGTGGCCATGCAGGATTTGGGGTCTGAAACACGGCAAATAAGGTAAGGATTCAGGTCACAATCATTTATAGGAATATGATATCACAGGATTATGATCAAAGCAAGCAATTATGTTTGTCAAAAACACAAGCACTGTCTCATGGTACTCTGTGTAAAACTTCTTCAGGTAGGAAATTTAAAAAAAAGTCTCATTTGGTCTATACAAAACAAGCATGTGTAAGTAATATCATCAGTACCATGGGAAATCTATCTAGGGCAGGCCATGCAGGAATTATAAAAGCTATGCTAGATTGATGCAGCCTGAAGATTTTAAGTTGAACATGGTGTTACCTGTAACGACCTGGGTCTTGCACCCAAGCCACTAGCTTACGTACTATCCGCTTTGGGTGTCTCTCATATGATAAAGGTATTGGGTTCGAATCTGGGGGACGCGACAGAAAGCCGTGAAGGGTAAGTGGACTCTGCCCACTCAAAGCGGACAATACGTAAGCTAGCGGCTTGGGTGCAAGATTCGGATCGTTACATTACCATTCCGTGCTAGTTGCTACTAAACTTATCCTACTTTTACTGGAGGACAATTTTTAATCCCAGCCCCCTCTTTCCTGAAAATCAAGGCCAGCAATCATTTGCAGATATTAAAAAACTAAAGCAAATGAAAAATCCCCAAATACAAGAGAATGGTAGCTTAAATCAAGTGCCGACCCTCCAAAAATTGTGCAAAAGAGAGTTTAGTATACTAGGACCACGTCACAAACACTGAAAGGTTCTACATCCAACTGAAATCACTTTAATGTACAAGCACTACAGCAGAAAATATGATATAACATAAATTTTAACAGCTGTGGGCTCCGATATAAAACAAAAAAACCAATAAAAGGAGCCATATTATCCTTACCAAAATGTAACTTTTCTTCGCACAAGTCAGGCATTCAATTCCTCCTGCATCCAATAGTATGAACATATGGAATGAAACTATACATCCACAATGTATATGCTGCAAAGAAGAATTCATCATTCAAGACTTGGATGATATTAATGTTGTGAAGTATAATGTGGAAGTCAAAATTTGCTTGTCTAATCTCTAACAAATTGAGGATTTAAATTTTCCTGTAGTACAAATATTAAAAGTTAGCTCACCTTTCTACAAGATTCGCAACAACTCCAACCAGAAGCCTTCAAGTGGAATGTCTCACAAAATTTTCCATCCTCATAAGCAGAACTACATTCACATAGAATTACAAAACGTATCCACGAAGTAAATAAGAAGGCTAAAAGTCACTTAAACGATATGAAGCTATGTCGTAAATGCACCCATGAACATAAGGAAGCTGGAATATCTTAATACTTATTCACTTATGATGCAACCTTTACTATGGAAAATTTACATGAAGTCCTACTTTGCACGTTAAACCGTTTAATCTGACAAAATTTAGAAAGACAAACAACACTTATTTTCTCTAATATGTTTGCAAACAAATCAATTCTGATGTAAGTTTCTAATTTGTCTCTCTATCCAAAAGTAATGTGAAATTAATTATTATCGCCTACAATCACAATACTTGTGATAATAAATCCATGTTAACTCCTAAAAATTTTACTTCTGAAGTGATAAGAGTAAGACGCAGTTCAGTACCAACTATGTTGAATGGACACAAACACGCTTGTCAGACATGACACGACAAGGACACACCAAAACGTAGAATACAAACACGATAATATAAATTCTTTAAAATTGTATATGTTCTATCTTTATGTTTATTCCTTTTATTTTTTAATAAAATTGATTCTTTTCTTAGTTTTAATTTTTGTTCATAAAATCTTTTAAAGTGGTTGAGTAGCTATTTTTGATATAAAAATAACTTTAAGTTAAATAAGATATTACCGTTGGGAAGGAAATATAGATAATACAAGTCATGGAGTGTTCAAGGTGTATCATGACAAACACAACACGACAATTGTTGGTCAAAGACACACAATACCAATAGGAGTGTCCGTGCATCATATATTACCAAGAATAAGTTTTTCAAAGTAATCTTAGTGCTTGTTTGAATAAAATTGTAATGAAATTATAATGAAAATGAGTAGTAAGTCTCACAAAATGTGTGGGTAATAATTGTGAATATGTGGTTAAAATTAAAATTTGACTTTGACTTGAAATTATAAGAAGATTATAATTTTAAACAAACAAGCTCTTAATAAAAAATAAAAAAAATATTTTCGTGATCTCATAATAAGAAAAATATATTTGTTGTGTAATTTGAACTAAAAATAAAAGGAATGTAATACATGCAAATAAGGTCTTCCCTTTTCCTTTCAAATAATAATAATACTAAGACGATGAGAAGAAGAAGATCCCATCCCCCCAAAAAAATTTACAAGCGTTGTTCAACCACAAAATCCCAATTTTTAATGTGGAATGGTTTAATCACACTATTATGATTTATCTATAGAACTCATATAATAGCTTATGAGATATTGAAGTTGAAATTTTTTATGGAAAAGTAGAGTTCTACAAAATGATTTTCTCTTACAAATAAATTTACATCAGATGATTATAGGGGCGGACCTATAGTGGGTCCTAGTGAGTCACTTGACCCACTAGCTTAAAGCAGGAATTTTTTTTTTTACAACACAAAATCATATTTACTCTTACCAATGAGAGGGAAGGGAGAAGGCGATGGTACTCCTGTCCTGCCTGCTGTGCCTAGTTTTTGGTGCATTTTGAAAATGTATTGTATACTACTATTAGTCAGCAGCCTATCCTTTTTTGTCAAATTAATCCATTATTCTTTATTTATTTGGAAATAACTCATTCAACTTTATTTTATATGCATTTTAAAAGAGTGACTAACTCGAAATTATGAGCTATGTTTATCTTCAACCACACATTCTCACAATAAATATTTTACACGTGAATTCAAAAAATTTCACTACTTTTTAACCACACATTCTCTAAAAAATCAATATTTAAAATAATATTTTTCCAAAAAAAAGGCCACCAAACAAGGGCTAAATTAGAAGGCTATTTTAGAACAAAATATAATAAAGATGAGTTACAAAAATAGAAATATGCAGATAAGTTTGAAATCACTATTCTAAAATACATTTTTCTCCAAAATCTATTTTTAATGGAGCCCAATCATGGAATTTTGAAGTGTTCAATTTTTTGGGTTTCAAAATTTTACTTTTCAATAAATGAATAGTAAATAAGTGCACAATATTAAATTTATTCTATATAAAAATTATGTATGTATTAAGCATTTGACAAAAATATAAATTTGGCATATAATACTTTAAAAACTTTTATAATATAACATATATTAATCTATGGGATATTTGAATTCCATTATCAAGACAGGCTTGATATTCTATTTCATTAGTCTCACGACAAACTTCTATAAGATATATGATTTTATGTTTCGTGGTATAATGAACATTCTAGTTAGTTGGAATACAATATAGCAAAAGATAATATATTTTGTTTCTAATTTTATCTATTCAACTTAAGTGGTAATTCATTTGTTAATGATGAATTCTCAAATTGAAAAAAGAATGAAATAGTTAGAAAACACATTGCAAAATCAAGTAGTGCACACAATCAGGCTCGGATCAAGTATGAATTCTTCAAGAATCATAAACAAAGCATTCAACCGTGTCTCTTTAAGCAATTGCATTAAAGCATGACCACCCGTAAAAAATAGTTATAATAAGTGTTGAAAAGTTTCCATATTGCCCGGTCAACCCTACATTATTCTAGGAGATTTAGTTTCCTTAATGTTAGCTTTTATGTTCCTTTTTCTCTTCTGTCTTATTCTTTCCTTTTTTGGGTTTTCTTCTGTTATTATAAATATGCTATTGTACCTATATAGATAATTAATGAGAATAATTCCTATAGTTTTCCTTCTCTCATTCAATATGGTATCAGAGCCATAGAAATTCTCGAACCTGTGGTTTTTTCGTGCATTTCTTCAGCGCCGTAGGTGATTGGGCCTCTCAGCTGGTTCGGCATCTCTGTCGGCATACTCATTAGAGACTCAGTCGGCAAATTCTGGTGAATACAGTGCAGTCGATCGTCACCGGTGACTTCTGGGTTGTCGGAACTCCCTGTGGCTCATCTGTCGGTCATCGTTTTTGGTGCGGTGAGCGTGGGCTCACTGCCTTTTGGTGCGGTCTCACCTTTCGGAGTCGCTGCTCTAGGGCGTTCTCTGAAATCCCCTTGTTTCAGCAGTAAATCTGCCCCTCTTCTCAACGACCGCCGAGGCTTCCTGTTTGTAGAACGCCGGTAGAGGAACTGTGCTTGGAGACGGCGATAAAAGGAAAATCATCCCAGCGTAAGTGTTGTCGCCCAGTTGTTCTTCGGCCTCGTTTCCCTTTGATTTGGTCTTGCTACAGTAGTGGGCTTATTTGTTTGGGTTTGATTGTTCAAGTGGCAGAGAGTTTTTTGTTTATTGTGGCTTGGGTGACTAATTTCATCATGGCTACTGAAAATAACACAAATGTTACTGAAGCAAAGACTAATTTCCTAAGTACTGAGCATGTGGATCATGTCCATGAATTGCTGAAATTCACTCCTACATCCGGTCATCCTACTGGTTCTTTGGCTCAAACAGGAGATCTCCCTAGTTCATATTCGTGTGGATTAACTCTTTGCACCATGGATTATTGATTCAGGTGCATCCGACCATATGACTAGTACGTCACAATTTTTCCAATCTTATTACCCTTGTCCAGGTAATAAAAAAGTTAGAATTGCAGATGGAAGTTTCTCATCCATTGCAGGAACAGGTTCTGTCCAAATCTCTGAGAAAATTGAACTAAAATCTGTCCTTCATGTTCCTAAACTTGCTTGTAATTTGCTATCCGTCAGTAAACTATCACGTGATTCTAATTGTCGTGTCATATTCTTTGATTCTCATTGTGAATTTCAGGACCAACTCTCGGGGAGGATGATTGGCAGTGCTAGGATGATTGATGGACTCTATTATTTTGATGAGACTCTATTCAACAATAAACAAGTTCAGGGGCTAAGTAGTAGTGGTAATAGTTCAACACCTGTGCATGAACAAATTATACTTTGGCATCTCAGATTAGGACATCCTAATTTTCTCTATTTAAAACATTTGTTCCCTAGCTTATTCAAAACTGTTGATTGCAACTCTCTTCATTGTGATACTTGTCATTTAGCCAAGAGTCATCGAAACACTTATCGACCAATAGGTTATCATGCTTCAAAACCTTTTATTTAATTCATAGTGATGTTTGGGGTCCCTCAAAAATCACTACTGCATCTAGAAAAAAATGGTTTGTGACATTTATTGACGATCATACACGGTTGTGTTGGGTGTATCTGATGAGTGATAAATCTGACGTTGAACAAATATTCAAACATTTTTACAACATGATAGAAAATCAGTTCCAAACACAAATTAGTATCTTTCGAACTGATAATGGCACTGAATATTTTAACAAATGTTTGGAAACTTTTTTGTCAGCAAAAGGTATTCAACATCAGTCTACTTGTCGTGACACCCCACAACAAAATGGCATTGCCAAGAGAAAAAATCGTCATTTATTAGAGGTTGCACGAGCCCTAATGCTTTCTATGCATGTTCCTAAATATTTATGGGGTGATGCCATTTTAACTGCTTGTTATCTTATTAATAGAATGCCTACTCGTATTTTAAGATACATTACTCCATTAGCCTGCCTAAAAGAGTTTTTTCCTACTTGTCGTATCGCATCGGATTTACAACTAAAGGTTTTTGGGTGTACTGTTTTTGTTCATATACCCACCCAGTTTCGGTCCAAACTTGACCCTAGGGCAGAAAAATGTGTGTTCATTGGATATGCTCCTAATAAGAGAGGGTACAAATGCTTTAACCCTATTACAAAGAAAATTCACATCAGTATGGATGTTTCTTTCCTTGAAAAACAGCCTTACTTTAACGATAACTATCTTCAGGGGGAGAAAGAGAAAAGTGAAGATGAGTTCTGGCAAACTTCTAATTTTAATCTTCTTCCTAATGGTTTCCCTCTTCCTAATGTTTTCCCTGACATTGACAAAGAAAATGTATCTAGTGAAAGCGATAGAAATCTGAGTCCACCTATACAAAATACAAGTGATTCACAATCAGGGGGAGAAATACTACCAAATATTACCTCATCTGAGCTTCGTGTTTATACTAGAAGAAGAGATCATCAAAATAATAGAAACCTATCTTCCAATCTGGAGCAAAGCCACTCATCACCTCTACAAGTTGGTCCGTCCAATACACCAGGTAACTTATCCACTCCTACTCCTTTTGTTAACAATTCTATTGATCTAGATTTACCTATAGCCCTTAGGAAAGGGGTTAGAACTTGTACCACACATCCTATTGCCAAATATCTATCATATCATAGACTCTCTAATCCTCATAAGGCCTTCACATCCAATATTTCTCATTTGTTTATTCCAAGAACCATTCAGGAAGCGCTGGATCACCCGGAGTGGAGATTGGCTGTTCAAGAAGAGATGAATGCACTAATTGCTAATGGTACTTGGGAAATTGGTAATCTACCAGAGGGAAAGAAGACTGTGGGCTGTAAATGGTTGTTTACAGTCAAATGTAATGCTGATGGTAGTGTAGAAAGGTACAAAGCAAGACTTGTGGCAAAGGGGTTCACTCAAACATATGGAATCGACTACCAGGAAACTTTTGCTCCTGTATCCAAGATGAATTCAATCCGTGTGTTGCTATCCCTGGCAGTCCATTCCAACTGGCCCTTATATCAATTAGATGTGAAGAATGCCTTCTTAAATGGAGAATTAGAGGAGGAAGTTTTTATGGATCTACCACCAGGATTTGAAGACAAAGGAGGCAAAGGGAAGGTGTGCAGGTTGAGAAAGTCTTTGTATGGACTCAAGCAATCTCCTAGAGCTTGGTTTGAACGCTTTGGAAATGTGATAAAGAGTCACGGCTACCGTCAAGGTCAAGCTGACCACACTATGTTCTATAGACACGCTGGCGGAGATAAGGTTACTATACTTATTGTCTATGTCGATGATATTATCGTGACAGGAGATGATAGCAATGAAATTGAGAGATTAAAGAAGATGCTTGCTAAGGAATTTGTGATTAAAGACTTAGGTAACTTGAAATATTTTCTTGGTATGGAGTTTGCAAGGTCAAAGAAAGGTCTATTCGTTTCCCAGCAAAAATATATTCTTGATTTACTTGGAGAAACAGGTTTATTAGGGTGTAGAGCTGCAGAGACACCCATAGAACCGAATCTAAAACTCCAACCAGCTAAACCTGAAGAAGTAATCAATAGAGAACAATACCAAAGATTGGTAGGAAAACTCCTATATCTCTCTCACACACGGCCTGACATAGCTTTTGCAACAAGTGTGGTAAGTCAGTTCATGCACTCACCAGGACCTGAACATTTTGATATTGTTTACAGAATTTTGAGGTACCTAAAAGGAACTCCAGGTAAAGGCTTATTGTTTGAAGGTCATGGAAATTTACAAGTTTGAAATATACACTGATGCAGATTGGGCTGGAAGTGTCACTGATAGACGATCAACTTCTGGTTACTGTACATTTGTTGGAGGAAATTTAGTAACATGGCGCAGCAAGAAACAGAATGTGGTGGCAAGGAGTAGTGCAGAGGCTGAGTTTAGGGCAATTGCTCATGGAATTTGTGAAGCATTATGGATTAAAGGATTGCTAGAAGAGTTGAAGGTTACTAATTCATTACCAATGAAACTGTATTGTGATAATAAGGCTGCAATAGCTATTGCCCACAATCCAGTTCATCATGATAGAACAAAACATGTGGAGGTGGACAAGCATTTTATCAAGGAGAAAATAGATAGTAGGGTAATTTGTATGCCCTATATTTCTACAGTCAAGCAAGTAGCAGACATACTTACAAAGGGTTTGCCAAAGAAACAATTTGAAAACTTAATCAGCAAGCTGGCCATGGAAGACATCTTTAAACCAGCTTGAGGGGGAGTGTTGAAAAGTTTCCATATTGCCCGGTCAACCCTACATTATTCTAGGAGATTTAGTTTCCTTAATGTTAGCTTTTATGTTTCCTTTTTCTCTTCTGTCTTATTCTTTCCTTTTTTGGGTTTTCTTCTGTTATTATAAATATGCTATTGTACCTATGTAGATAATTAATGAGAATAATTCCTATAGTTTTCCTTCTCTCATTCAATAATAAGATATCGAATACTTTAATTTTTTACAATTTTTTTTTTTTTTTAATTTCATTCTGCCCCACTAATTCAAAATATCTGTATCTGCCACTGGATGATTATGACCAGAAATTTTCACAAAATGAACTTGTGTCGAGGCTACTGATACAAAGATTTTCCTTTGCCAATTCCTTAGTTGGAAATTCACACAGTTAGTGTATATCAGATAAAAACCCGATATTCCACTCTATAATTGCAGTATAGTCTAGCAATCTTAATTGCAGTATACTGTCGAGCAACAAAAATTATGCATTCTAAGTTGTACTTTGTCATTTACTAATTAAAAGTTCCTGCATTTAAGGCAAGTATCAAAAACCTGATTCCCACTCCAAATGCAGCATAACCTAGTAATCCTAACTTAACAGCGGAATAGGATACTATGATCAATCAACAAAAATATGAATTATAAAGGATCATGCTCTTCTTATATGTAAAATTCGCCCAACATCCAAGTTCCAGTCTTCTCCTCCCACCACAAAACTCACAAATTTCAGCCACATGCCCTAATGAAACTTTCCCATTACATTTTTCCGGAACTTGGAAAATGGTAGCAGTAAATTATTGACTTGAGGAAGCAAAGCTGAATAAAATATCTACACACTGAAGTAGCAAGTTCCATTTTTCAAATACGGAATTCATACAGAAAACCGTATTTGCTGAACAAAGCTGTCCTCATTTTTTCACTAAAAAATAAGAAAAAAGAATCAGAAATTCAAAATTCAATTTTTAAACTAACAATGAACAGGAACGAAAAGTCAACAAAAAGTCAAACCAATAAAACAGGGAAAAAAAAAAAAGGAAAGTAAATTACTTACGCGCAGCGATCGCAAAGGTCAGCGTACTCGCCAGTGCGAAGACGCCAACCTCTTCTCCATTTCTCCAACGGCTCTTTGCAGTTCGAATTGAAGCATACCTTAGTCGAAGATGACGACGACATGACAAAAACAGAACTTAACCCAAACTATAGATACATATGTTGTGTATCTAACAACAACAAAAAATCTTCACTCCAGGTGTTATTATCAAGCGTAAAATCCTTGTTTTAGAGAGAGAACGCAGAAGTGCAGTGAGAGAAAGTGCGTACTGGTGCGTTACATTTGGCGTCGTGGTTTCAACTGTTCTAAATTGGCGTCTCCTCGTCAATTTCATTGGACGCAAATTCCACGTCATCTGAAACAAAGCCGGGGTGTTTTTTGGTGTTTTCGGTCGGTTTACAATTTTTTAAAATATTAAAAATTCGTTCTTTTTCTTTGAAAATTTTATGAAGAAAATAGAAAATAATTTTTTTACATTTTGACTATTTTCTTCACAAATCTGTCAAAACTCAAAAAACACACATTGAAAAATATTTTTTCAAAACGACAAAAACAACGAATTTTCAACCTTAAAATGGACACCCAAAACACAAAATACAAAACACAAAACGATTCAAAATTCAAAACACAAAACTGAAATGTAAAGAGAATGCCCCCTAAAATATTGTCATTCGGGTCTTTTAATTGCGACATGAAATTTTTTTGCCTGAAAAATGAAAATTTCGAGCCACTTCAATTAAAAACAACTTATTTATATGAAAATTATTAATTAAATATATTTAATTGATTTACTCTTCAACTTAAAAAAATATTAAATTTATTTATTTTTTATTAGTGGATAGATGAGATAAAAGATAAAAATAAAAATAATCACTCCCTAAAAATATGTTTAAATTGTTTTTGAGGAAAATATGATTACATGATAAAAAATTAAAAAATATTTTTTTATGAAAAAATTGTCAATCAAACATTAAAAAAATAAAAATTTAAATGAAAAATGACATTTTGGATTTAAAATAAAAGTCAATCAATCACACTATATTATAATTTATTTAGAAAAGTTTTGTACCATGTATCCGTGGACAAGGTATGCATATAGATATACTCTTTAAGAATTAAACGAATGTTTGGTAAAACTTTTGCTTTTTGTATAATAAGTGATTTCTCACGAGACTGTCTTATTTAACGTTTAGAAATTAATTTTTATAAAAATTTCCTTTTTTGAAAAAAAAGAAGAAGTCACATTGAATTAACTTTATCTGATAGCCTAACAAGAAAAAATATTCTTATAAGATTAATCAAACATTCAAAAAAAAAAAAAACTTTTAGAGTCTCAAAAATCATATCAAACGGATCTAATTCCATTCTACTTTTGATGTCTCGAATCGTTATTGAACTTTTGAAAAATTATAAATAATCACATTATTTTTTGAACAATGTTATATGTACAGAAATATTACAGACACACATAGAACAAGGTGGATGATCATTTTTTGACACTATTTTATTTCATATGATGCTCACTCCCACATGAGACTTCTTTATCACTTGTGTGAAATGATTTTTATACAATTAAATTTTTATTTTTTTTAATTTTTTATAATAGCTTTGTCACCTGCTATTTGAAAATTAAAGATATCAATCATGTGATTGATAGATTATTGATTTTCTAAACGATCTGAAGTGATGAGTAAGAGACATCATTGTTGAAAGAATTTTAAGCCCCCGTTTGGTTCCCATTTTTTCACCATAAAAATGAAAAATATGACCGTTATCCATCACATTTAGCCACCATATTTGACTTTACATCTCTTGTGTGGGGCCCATAACGACTATATTTTTCTTTCTCATTTTACAAAAAATGTGTATCAAACGAGGCCTAAAGTTTGTTTTGGTTGACAAGCAACTTTAAGAGGACATTAATTTCTTGTTTGTTTCAAATTAAAATCTGATTTTAATTTAACTCAAAGTCAAATAATTAATATCAATCATATATTTTTTGGGTCCCACAATTTTTGAATCATACATTTCAAAAATTTCTATCACAATCTATTAAAAATTTGATTTTAATCCCCATCAAACATCCTCTAAACCCTTGATCGGTGGCTTAAAATTTTAAAAATACTAGTAAGGTCAACGTGCGTTGCACGTTAATTGATTAATGTTGAAAACAAATGTTTGAGAGAAATTCATGTGTAAATATGGAAGATAAATATAAGTTGATCCGAAGACAGGGGAAGAAAACAACCCTTTCCAATAAGACTAAATACAATAATATTTTAATTATTGGATGTAGAAGGAAATAGTTATAAGAAATATGAGATTTCACTTATGAAATACGAGAGATTACAAAGGAGTTGCTACAACACACTTTTTCTCCCCTTTTTTTTTTTTTTTTTTTTTTTTTGTAGAGATTTTCTTTCACTCCTACATACATAACACTATATGTAGACCTCCCTATTTATAGAGAACATGGAGTAAACTTTGTTCTAATAAAACTCTACAATTACAACAAGACAATAGCCGTTTTTTCATCATTTGCAACTGTATTTCAATCATCGGAATGCTGTCAAATTCTGCTGCCATATGTTGTTGCTGATTTTCATAGCCAGCTTGTATACTTTTAATATTGAGCTTGAGTATATAATCCATTTGACCATTCTTTAAATCTTCTTATATAGTTAAAGTGTTCAATTTGGATTTGAATTCTTTGAAGATTTCAATTTTTTTGTTCTAACTAATTAGTATCATACATTTTCGTTGTTAAGTGCAATGCCTTCCTGATAACTGAAGTCAACTCGTCTTCTGGTGATTTTTTTTTTGTTGAGAGAAAAGAGATAGAAAAGTGATTTGTACAATATATTGTGTGGAGAACGGAGTAATAGGCATGGGAGGTTGTGTGAAGAAATAGAGAAACAGAGGGAGGTTGTGTGAAGAAATGAAGAAAGAGAGAAATATGAAGAAAAAAATATTTCGTACAGGACAATATATATTTTCGACACGTGTATGTAGGATAAATATTTGAGTGAAACCTGTTGGAGAGCGGAATTTGAAAAAGGAAAATGGGGGTCAGAGATGAGAGAAATGACAGAAATCATGGTTATGACGTGTGAAAATGGAGAAAGCATGATCATAGCAGTGAGGATAGTGTTGTTACGTGTAAAAATGAAAAAATGTTGTCAAAAAGAGAGAAAAAAGCTCTATAATGTCGTGTGGAAGGAAAAAAAATCTTGCTTCATGCACACGGAGTTTTTGATCCATGTATCACACAGAGCAAAAGCTCTGTATGTCTTCCATGCACGGAGCAATTCGTTCTCTTCACTATTCGTGGAAATTGCTCGTCGAAAAATAAGAAACCAACCCAAAAGATTTATTGGAGTTATTTTTTATTTTTACATTATCGATTCAAAGACAGGAAAATGAAAAAAAAAATGAGACGAAATGGAGAAAGAGAGTAAAAGAAAAAAAAAGTACAGGACGACACATATTTGTGACACGTGTCATTCCTTTTGTTAGCCTCTTTTATATATGTAGGATAGGATAATTTTGAATAGTATTTTTTAGAGAATATATAGTTAAAAAGTAAGGAAAATTTTTAAATTTATGTGTAGAATATTTTATTATTTGAATGTGTATTTAAAAATGAGTATTAGAAATAATTAAACTAAAATAAAGAGAATCAAACAGGAGCTAACTATGCAAGAGGTGGGGTCCGTGACTAAAATAATCGCGGACCCCACCTTTGTGAGTGCAATGTAAAACAAAGTGTAACTCAAAAGTGTACACTTAGCATTTCTCAACTATTAATGACATTTTTAAATGAATTAAGCTATTTGCACATTTCTTGTTGACATCTCTATTGACATTGTGTGTGTTGCCAAAATTCGTACAGTTGATTATTTTAAGTATTGTTAAAATCAATGACAAAAATATTGATCACCCCAACAATGTCAATCGGACTATTCCGGTAGCAAAACCAATTATAAAATTAAATGACTTAAAACAAAACATTGAAAGTATAGTGCTCATCAAAATTTTCACCATGACTTGCAAGACTATTAATGGCTGGCAGAAGTTCATTGTGCACGTCTAGAGCATGTTTTGTTGTACTTAAAGTTTTTTAAACATGCTTTACATCGATAAATAGTTTCCAAAGACTGAAATCAAATTAAACTTGGATATATAAATATTTCAAACTTCATAATTAAACAAAAAAAGGCATATCACAAGTTAAAAATCATTTAAAAACAACTGCAATGCAAAATAAGACTTTCTCTATCTTCTATTTCTTTTCTCTCCTCTTTATACATCATCTCTATACAAAAAAAAAGTTCATTTCAAACTGGTGAAATAGGCTAGAGACCACATTGCAACCTATCATTAGATTGGGGATCAATAGTGTAAAAGTTTCCCTTTTATTTTTGAATAATGATATTCTTGTGGTAGTCATCATATGTGACAACTTGTTATTTGATGCATTAATTTTCAGTAAATTTGTTGGATCGAATAACAAGTTAATGCATTAAATAACAAGTTGTCACATAAAATAACTATTACAGTCGCTGATAATAAATTTCTTTATTTTTTAGGGAAAATTGCAACGAAAGTTCCAAATCTTTCATTTTGTTATAGAATATACTTTAACCTTTCATTTTACAAAACATTTAACTTTCATTGCAGCCGGAGTCCATTTTAATAGCTTCCGTCCACTTATCCATTAGTCAACCCTTAAATTAAATATTTGACTCAATTTAACAAATTAAGTGAAAGATAAAGTAGTGAATTTACAATTTTTAAAATTAAATAAATAAACAAAAAACAAAAATGTTTGTCTACTCCAAACACTAAAACCATTCTTCATGCCTAAATACATAATATTCCATCATAGTAACCCTAAACCAGAACCTGCAGCTTACGAAGCCAAACCAGCATTCCTCTTCGAAATCCATGCCACACCAAGTCCCCAAATGGCCCGTCACTAGTGTTATCTCCAAATCCCTTCCCCACATTTTCCCAACCAACCTAACCGACCCTGCAAAATTTTCAACCAAAACCTAACCACTGCAACCCATATCTTCAATCTCCTTCCACCAACATGTTCATCACCCAAACGTATCTGATAAGTGCGGATTTCACACTCATTTAGGCCGTTAAACTTATATAGTTGTTAGTTTTCATATGTTAGTTTTAACTTATTTTGTTACTTTTGTCCTTTAGGTGAAAATCGAGTTGATTGAAGATTAGGAGGGATTTTGAGCAAGAATTGAGCCAAAAGAATTAAAGACAAAATATTCCAAGATTTGGCGATCTAAACCATGAAGAAATGACGACTGAATTGGGGCTTCAAAATGGTGAAAAATGGTGTGCAAATCAGAGTTTCAGCAAACCATGCGCCACGGCGCCGGAAATGGGCGCCATGGCGCTCAAAAACATAAAACATGATAAATTATCAGATTGACCCACGCCACGGCGCTGTAAATGGGCGCCATGGCGCCCATAAAACATAAAATTTCAGAATGTCGGGCGCCACGGCGTCGGATCTGGGCGCCACGGCGCCCAGCCTTCCCGGGCAGCGCAAAAAAGCGTTTTTTTACCATTTTTCGACCCGTTTTCGACTCCAACCCGCCTCCTACCCTTAATACACTATAAATAGGACATCTTGGGACCATTTCTAGGGCAAGTTTTTGGGGAAAAATCGACAAAAGAAGGGGAGGAAAAATCTGGTTTGGAGTTAGACGATTTTGGCACTTTGAAGAAGAAGAAGAGGAAGTTCCTTTGACATTGAAGACTCAATCTTTTGTTCTTCTCATCAATAAGCTTTCTCTCTTCCTTAATCTTTATAGTTTCCATGTATTGTAAGATTTCAATGGTTATTTGTAAGCACATTATGAATAACTAAACCTAGATGTGATTGGGGGTATTTTCTAACCCTTGAATGAGATTCCAATAGTTTTGTGCTTTATAGTTCTTGTGATTAATGTGATGAATCCATTGAGTTTATTGTTTATATTGTTCTTCTCGATTGTTTAGGAGCGCTACTAGATGATTGGGTTGTTTCGATATTTGCTAATTTGGGATTTTTAGTCCGTAATTGCTAATTTGACCAAACCCTAGTAGCAACTATATTTTGATGGATTATGTGGAATTTTCTATTAAATGTAGGTGGATTATCGCTTAAGTTAACAAACCGAGCTTGTGTGTTTGTACTTAATTCAATTCGACTCTCTTGTTTAAATGCTTTCGTTAAATTTAATCTAGCGATCTTATCCTAGGTTGTTTGATGATTAGGGTTGGGTAAAGAGCTTATTTTATTCAACTATAATCTAAGGAGAGTTTGAGGTAATCGAGCTTATGATTATTCTCGAATTGTTGTTAATCATTTGAACGAAAATCTTTTGTAAAATTGGATTGGAAAATCATTCTCGCGGTAAAGAATTATCCCCCGATCACGCTCTCTCTTCCGTTGACCTTTTACCTTCGTTATTAAATTTTATTGCATTTCAAGTATTTCGCCATTTCCATTTTTAATTTGTTGTATTCTTTGTTTATCCAAATCAAACCCCCCCCCATTTATATGCTTTCGCCGTTTATTTTATTTTGTGCAATTAACATAGTTGAACCAATCCTCTGCGGGTAATGACCCTTACTTGCATTGTACTACTTGAACGACATTTTTAGTGGAGTAAGGAAATATTATTTTTGTCGCCCCCTTTGGTGGCGATCAGTATCTTTACTGTTAGCAACTATACCCACCTTTGATTAAACAAATCCATCACTTTTACCTCTACAACCACCATTTCACACCGGTTCTCATGAGCCACAGCTTCTCCGATCGTCACAACACCAATCGTTGTTTGAATCCCGTGTACAGCTACTCCAAGCTATATAACAATTGATTTCCCATTGGCATCACCTTCCTCATCTTTTCTCCTGTTGTTTCGGGGTTTATGTATATATGCGATAAAATGGTTTTTTGGATATAGAACAAACAAGAACAAAGTTTAATCCACAAGAGCGTGACTAAACACAATAAATATGGGGTTTGAAAGGTAGTATATAAACTACAAACGCAAAAACCAGAAATAAAACCAAGAAATGAAGAAAAAGAGAAGAACAATCTAAGGCAAGTGAATTTTACTATTTCTTTAAGACTAAATTATCCTACAATGATGTTCACGGTTCACGAAACTTGTCTCCAAAGATACAACTAATTCAACTTGTGGTAGAAGCACTTCAAACCACAAGTTATATTGAACTTTCGACGGAGTTTCTCTCTACAAGAAGAAAAACGGCTTTTGAATGAATTTGGGAGAGGTATGCAAGAAATTTATGTAATGCTCAATGCAATATGATATAAGATGCATTATGAATGTCCAAAGGGTTCTATTTATAGAGGATAAGGAGGTGTGGGCGAAGTGTTGTGAGCCAAACCTCGTAACCTTACGAATTGAAGTATCACTCGTTGGTGCTAGCTTGTCGCTAGTCTCTCACTTGAGCGCTAACGTCAAAATTTTAATAGAAAGTTTTTAATCGATTATCGCTAGCCCATAGCTCAAGCGATAGTCCCGTAGCTCGAGCGATAGGCGAGTGAATATTTCAGACGAGAACCAAGCCAGTTTCCTTTATTTTCCTTCCAATTTTGGACCGCAATTTCTCATTCATCTGGATTTGATTTTGAGATTCTAAATATACCATGACGATCTACTCGACAAATAGAATAAGTTGGTCTATTTACATTTTTAATTTGACCATTAAATCATGTCCGAATATTTGGTCGAAATTGACACGAAAGTCACTATTTCACTTTTGGTTTCAACACTTAACCAATTTTCCTTAACTTTAAACCAATTTTCAACAATTATCCCCCATATGAATGAAAATTCGAATTTGCACATGCAATACGAAAATGTGATACATTGTAGAGAGAGAGAGAGCGGAAAAATACTAAATCAGGTAAGGTAACTTCCGACTTTGAACCTTCATTAGTGAAATACTATCAGACTGACTTGGCTAATTGGTGAACGTGATGTCTTGAACTATTCAACAGTTAGTGTAAACCAAGATAACAATACTAACACATATATCTTTCCTAATCCATTTATAATTCTCATGACTTGGTTAATTTTAGCTTTGAACCGTTCTTGGGTTTCATAAGTGCTTAGAGAATTTTAGCTTTGAACAATTCTCATTAAAACGGTCTCACTTCATACTTACATAGGTGACCTCCTATTAAGAGTATTTTACCCTATTCTACTTGACTTAATCAAGATATATGAATCATTAAAAAAGTTTTTTACCTTTAATCATTCTGCATAAAGCACTTTTTATATCATAGGAATGAGTTAGGAAATAATTTCCTAAGTGCTTCATGAAATCCTCATAAATTAGTTGTCCATTTGAACCAAGATCTTGAGATTTTCTGTTAACAAGGTAGGGTTACCATTATAAAGACTCTTACGTAGTAGACTTCAATCTCATTCATTTCGATAGGCAACGTATTTGGTCTCTAGACAAACATTTCGTAAGTAGATCCGCGATGTTCTCCTTTGATTTTACATAATCTATAGAGATGATGTCGTTAGAGATTAGTTGCTTAATGATATTGTGTCTACAATGTATATGTCTAGACTTACCATTATACATGCTGCTTTAAGCCCTTTTAATAGCCGATTGACTATTACAATGTATACTTATTGTAGATACCGACTTGGGCCAACGTGTAATATCTTTCAAGAAGTTACGAAGCCGTTCTGCTTCTTCTCCAGCTTTGTCCAAAGTAACGAACTTAGATTTCATCGTTGATCGAGTTATACACGTTTGCTTTGTCGATTTTCATGATATAGCAGTTCTACCAATGGTAAATACATAACCACTAGTAGACTTGAAATCCTTCATATCGGATATCTAATTCGCGTCACAATATCCTTCCAATACCGCATGATATATTTGAGAAGTGTAATCCATAGGTTAAGGTATACTTCAAATACCTAAGAACCCTTGTTAAAAGCCTTTCAATAATCATGGCTTGGATTACTTGTGAATCTACTAAGTTTATTCACAGCAAATATTATTCATAGTGAGTTTGCAAAAATTATTTGACCAAGCAAACCTTAGACGAAAACTTATGAAATTTTACAGAAAAAGTATAAAACTCATATATAAGTACAACATATAAACATTCATGATCTCGACGACCACGTTTGAAGCATGAAATTAGTTTTGAACAAGTTGGTCTGTTTTTCCTGAATTTGACTGTCACAGTTTACTAAAATTGCTATAGTAAATTCTATGGGACTCCGATCTACCTATTTTCAGTTGCATATGATAAATAACTTAAGAGAGACCATTTTTCAATTAAAAACATGCTAAAATTCTAAATATAACGACCATAGCACAATTTTAATAATAGTAGCAAAATTCTAAAAATTTACTAAAAGCATAGGTTCAAACATTAAAATTTTCCGTCTCGAAACATGAATTTAAACTACAATGTTGAGGTCACCCCAGTGATTATTAAACATAAAGTGATCATCTAAAACATAATAAATAAACTTCGCTAAAAATAACACATGACATTCCTGCCGAACCACCGCTTGATTTTCGATTACTCTGAAAAAGTTAAACAAGAGTAAGCATCTCAAAGAAATACTCAATAAGCTACACATGCTATATGAACAAAATAATCATATATTTAAGCATGCATACTTACATGTTGCTTTCATAAATAAGCAAATCGATGATCAAACGATCTACATAAAATTTCGATGAGGCTCTGCGACCATCAATTTAACATATATACTTAAAGTTCTGATGAGTCTCTGTGACCATCAATTTTAAACGTATATAATCTTTCTTACATAAAAAAATTTAAGAGAAACTTTTAAAAGCACTTCATATACTTCATGAGCAAATATAACGAATAACATACTTAAATGAAAATTTAATTCATATAACAACAATTTTTCATAGATCCTACCTTAACTTGTGGTGATGAGGAAGTGTCTATGTTGACCAGAAATCCTTTCCAATTTAATCTTTAAAATAAATAACTTAAAAGAATCTGTTGGCCTATGATCCTTTATAAACAATCTGATAAATTTTTTGTGAAGTGGCGTGAACAGGAATGCCATAGTATACCCAATCTCCTATTAAAGATAGAAACTGAAGTCCTACTGGAATTAGATACCCAAATTGATTAGGACTCCCAAAATATTTATCGAACCCAACAACATAAATTAGTTTTAACTTATAAGTAGTATAAGCTTCTTAATTATGTATTACATATATGATTTCCTTTCCCAGTTAAGATGTGAACAAATATACGAAATTTAAGTAGCAAATTACCAAAATTGATTAGGACTCCCAAAATATTTATCAAACCCAACAATATAAAACAGTTTTATCTTTATAAGTAGTATAAGCCTCTTAATTATGTATTAAATATATGATTTCTTTTCCTAGTTAAGATGTGAAACAAAAATTCGAAATTTAAGTTGCAAATTGATCAGATTGGTTAGTTGGATTATGAGGAATTCAAATGGAAAACTAATAAAACTAATCCAAATTATCCTTCATTAAAATTCAAAAATCAAAGGTCAAATTCAAATTATCCAGTGATACACGTGGCTGCAAAAATAAAAAGTAAAATCAATTGCTTAATTAAAATTAATTAAATATACGACTTCTTTGAACTAAAATATCGTATGTCTAACTAATTCGAATTAACTTTTTCTCGAGTTCAAATTAAATTCTCGTTAAATGAATACTTGATTATTCTATCAAATAAATAAATAATGACGTCGAAACTTATTTTCATATTAGTCCCTCAAAATCCCAAATATGACAAAACGTACCAAAATGATTTAAACGAAATTTTTATTTTTTTCTTGACCACTACAATACCCATGTCTTTTATATCGAAATGCTTTGTTAGCATTCTCTTGGTGTTTAGCAACATTTCGTGACTATTGCTCATTATTAACATATTGTTCAATATTAACATATTGTCTATAAACAAACATATGGTTACATAGGTATTCGGTGTATGTTTGATGTATACACACTTGTTACAAACGTTTATTTTAAATTCGTTTGACAACATCGTTTTGTCAAACTTTTGGTGCCACTATTTAGGAGCTTATTTCAATCCATATAAGGATTTAACAAATTTATAAACCTTTTGTTTGTGATTAGGAGAGACAAACCTTTCAAGTTACTCTATGTATACCTCTTCTTCTAACTTACCATTTAGGAATGCAGTTTTCACATCCATTTGATGAATCTCAAGATTGTGTATTGCCGCAATTGCAATTAACAACCTTATGAAAGTTATTTTAATCACGGGTGAGTAGGTATCAAAGAAGTCAAGTCATTCTTTTTGTCTCTATCCTTTAACAACTAACATAGTTTTATATTTATCAATGGATCTATCAGGTTTCAACTTCTCTTTGAATATTCATTTACAGCCTAAATGCTTGTTACCGGGAGATAAATCAACCAACTTTCATGTATGATTTTGCATTATAGAATCTATCTCGCTATTAATAGTTTCTTTCCAATGTGGTGTTTCCGGTGTAGATATTGCTTCATAGAAAGTCTTTAGGTCATTTTCTACCATATAAGTTTAAAAAATCTAGACCAAACCTTGTAGACATTCTATAATTTTTACTAAGCCTTGGTTCTTCCTCATTTTGAAGTTCCATTTGTAGTTTTATTAGTTCTTTTATTCGGACTTGTATTATCATTTTCTTTACAAGGAAAAACATTCTAGAAAAATGTTGCATTTTTTGATTCAATTATGGTGCCCTCATGTACATCTTGAACTTTCGATTTGTGTACAAGGAAACGATATGCATTACTATTATTGACATATCCAATAAATATGCAATCAATCGTCTTGGGACCAATCTTCACTTGTTTAAGGTTAGAGATTCCAACCTTAGCCAAACACCCACACACTTTCAAGTATTGGTAGGAAGGAGAATGACATTTCCATAATTCATATGAAGATTTTTCATTTTCTTGAAGGGTATCTTGTTAAAAATACTATTTACCGTCAAAATAGCTTCCCCTACAAGTTTTGAAGTAAATCTGAACTTATCAACATTGCGTTCATCATTTCCTTAGAAGTTCAATTTTTGCATTCAACAACACCATTGAAGAAAGTAGGGTGCCACTGTTTGATGAATAATTCCATGTTCGGAACAAAATTCTTCAAACGGTGCCCTGTATTCACCTCCTCTATCAATATGAATATTTTTTATTCGTTTATCAAGTTGAGTCTCAACTTCCGCCTTATAATGCTTAAAGGCACCCAACGTTTCGTCTTTTACTTCTTAAAAGAAAGACATAACAATACATTGTACAATCGTCAATAAAAGTCACAAAATATTTCTTACCACCTCTAGTTTGAACGAATTTCAAATCACATATATCGCTATGCATTAATTCTAAACTTGTAGTTTTCATTTGAACCGAGTGAAACGGTGTTTTAGTCAACTTTGCTTTAACACACACTTCAAATTTATCATTAGGATCAATGTTAAGCGCTAGAATTAAACTTTGATTCTTAAGTTTGCGCAAAGACTTGTAATTCACGTGTCCTAATTGACTATACCACAAACAAGACAACTCAAGCATGAAAACGGAATTTGAATTTTTATTCTTAATGCTTTGACTTGATACGATAGTATGAACGTTCATTTTGAATATTCCATCACACATGTATCATTTTTCTACATACATCTCATTCTTAGTGAGTACAAATTTTATAGGATATAAATACAAGTTTGAAACCATTTTTACTAACTAGAGACCTAGACATAATGTTTTTTCGTATGTCCAGCACATGTAGGACATTGTTGAGGATGAGTTCTTTGCGTCATCTTCAAAGTGACCTTCGATCGTCCTTCAATTTTGGAACTTGCAGAGTTTCCCATGAATAGTTGTTCTCCATTAAATTCTTGATAGTTGGAGAATATTGTCTTATCTACACACACATGACAGGTAGCACCAATGTTAACCCACCATTCCCTTGAGTTTCCAACGTTGTTGCACTCGGAAACAACTGCTGATAGATTCATCTCTTGCATTCTTTCAGAAAATGGTGTCTCTTTCTACCATGTTGGCTTGGGCATTCTTTTTTGACTTTCGACATTCCCTTGAACGATGTGTAACCTTTCCACAGTTATAGCAGTTCCCTTTGAACTTTTTAGCCTTCTTGGATTTGTCTCTCCACGGTGTATCATCGGAGGCCTTTCGTTTTTTGTTGACGGTCTTTGACTCAGTTTCAACAAAAAGTTTGCTCCAAGTTGGACAATAGGCCTTCTCTCGATTTTCCTATTGTCTTCTTCAATCCTCAAGCGAACTATCAACTCTTCCAAGTTCATCTCCTTGTGTTTGTGCTTGAGATAGTTTTTGAAGTCTCTCCACATATAAGAGAAGTTATCGATGATGGGTGCCACTTAGAAAAGATTAGCTTAATTCCATCTTCTCGGCATGGATGTCATGCAATAAAACTTGAAATTCTTGCACATGACTAATCACCGTTTTGGAATTCACCATCTTGTGATCCAAAAATTTGTCGACAATTAACTTTTTTGTTCTGGCATCCTCGATCTTATACTTCTTTTCTAATGAATCCCACAAATCATTGGCCAAGTCTTTTGAACTATACACTCCATAAAGTGTATTGTCCAAACCATTCAAAATAAAAATTTTGTATAGGAAGTCTGAATGCTTCCATGCATCCAACACAATAATCGATTCACGATTATTTTCTCCTTCTTGTACAGTTGATGCAGTCTTCTTTAGAAACTTTGTCAAGTTTAGAGTAGTGAGATAGAGCAACATCTTTTGTTGCCATCTCTTGAAGTTCACGCCTTTAAAATTATTTTTCCCCCATGCGGGATCGTAGTATTTTGAAATGGTATAGCCAACGGTGGAATCACATTGCTCGGACCATTTTGACTCGAAGTAGTTTCAATGGTAGTCATTTTTGTTACGCAAACGAAAGTTTAATGAAACAATAAAGAATGGAATATCACGTTATGTTTATTCCAAAGATGAGAAATAGTTTATTTTACAAACAACCACAAACAAAATTTTATCTTAAAATTGTTGTTTCAGTGTTTATGTATATATGCCGTGAAATAGTTGTTTGGATATAGAATAAACAAAAAACAAAGTTTAATTCATAGGAGAGTGACTAAACACAATAAATATGGAGTTTGAAATACATTATGTAAACTACAAACGAAAAAACTAGAAATAACCGAGGAAGGAAGAAGAAGAAAAGAACAATCCAAGACAAGTGAATTTCACTCATGCTTTAAGACAAAATTGTCTCGTAACGATGTTTACAATTCACGACACTTGTCTCTAAGATATAACGATTCAATTTGTGGTAGAAGCACTTTAAATCACAAGTTACAGCGAACTTTTGATGGAGTTTCTCTCTACAAGAAGAAAAAATGGCTTTTGAATGAATTTGGGAGAGCTTTTGCCAGAAATTTATGTAATGCTCAATGCAAGTATGGTATGTGATGCATTATGGACATCAAAATGGTTCTATTTATAGAGGATGGGGGGTGAATGAAATGTTGTGAGCCAAATCTCGCAACCTTACGAACAAAAGCATAATTTGCTGTCACTAGCCTGTTATGGCCTGTCGCTCAAGTGCCAATGTCAAAATTTTAATAGAAAGTTTTCGCCCGATTGTCGCTAGTCAGTCACTCAAGCAATACGCGGGCAACGGTTCCAGGTGAGAACTAGGCTAGTTTCCTTTGTTTTCCTTCCAACTTTGGTCCGCAACTTCTCATTTATCCAGAATTGATTTTGAGATTCTAAATATACCACAACGATCTACTCGACGAGTAGAACAAGTTGGTCTATTTATATTTGTAATTTGACCATCAAATTATGTTCGAATATTTGGTCGAAATTGACATGAAAGTCACATTTCACTTTTGGTTTCAACACTTAACCAATTTTTCCTTAACTTTAAACCAATTTCCAACACCTCATCTACCCCGTCAAAACCATTTCGGTTCTACTGAACCATTCCTCATCCTTATCGATGGGGGTATAGATTTGAAATTGAAGCTTTTGACTTTGTTGTTTACTTTTTTTTGCGACTTCCCAAGACGCTGATGGAAACAGTGGTGGCCGCAACTCCAAAAGGAGCAAAATAGCACCAATTCTAGTTTAAACTACATTCCTTTATATTGAATCTCCAATTATTTTCATTCATCGGCGTCGCCCATTTTGGCTAAAAAATTATCTATTTTCCCTTAATTCGGACTTGTTTAATATTATATTGGGACCAATACATAAAAAAGTTCTTCTAATGAAGAAGCCCCTGCTTTCTTTGTTGATTTTTTTTAGGATTTTCTTGAAATATATTGGAAATGGTGGATTGAGTATATATGTACACAACGAGGGTGTCTAGAAGGTTGTGAGGGTGGGAATAAATCTGGCTCGATGAGTTTCGGTGAGTTAGTCGATTGTGCAAGTGCAAATGTTTTGCATTTTTTTTTTTTGGGATTTGAGTGATTTTATGTTATTTGAGATTTAGGTCGGTGGTGGTGGCATTTGCAGTGATGATGGCGGACAATTGAACATTGGGTAGATGGGTGACGATGGGCGGAGATGTCTGGGTTTCTTGGGTTTTGATGTTAGAGGGTGTTTGGAGATGACAAACAATTTTTTAATATATTTTTGTTAATTATTTAATTTTAGAAAATGTAAATTCACTATTTTACCTTCACTTATCCTGTTAATTGAGTCAAACATTTAATTTAAGGGCTGACTAACGGATAAGTGGATGAAATCTATTAAATGGACTCCAACTGCAATGGAAGTTAAAGGTTCAGGATTGAGGCCATAAAAATGAAAGGTTAAGATATATTTTGTAACAATATGAAAGGTTAAGATGTATTCTGCAACAAAATGAAAGATTTTGAATCTCCACTGCAATTTTCCCTACTTTTTATTTATACTTTTATTATGTCCACGTTTGAGCCTCGTTTTTTAAGTCTTCAGTTTTTTTAATAAAAAACTTCCAACCATACATTTTCTCAATAAAATAATTTTACACGAAAACTTAAAAAAATTTCCTATTTGTTAGTCATACATTTTTCAAAAAATTAATGCTATAAAATTTATTATTTCAAAAAATGGGGCTACATTCCTTTAAAGGGAGGGAGAAAGAGGGGGAAAAAGAAAACCAAAAATAATAATACAAAAACAAAAATTTAATGTTACATAATTTATTATTTTAAAAAGGGAGATTTTCATAAATGTCACCAAATTGATAAATCCGCCAAAAATTCAAATGTGCACTAAAATTGTTCAAAAATGTCAACTTTGTTTTGTGAAAGGTCCAAATTATCCTCACAAACACCTTTTAGAGCATTTAATGCATGATTTGAATGTAATTAATTGGTTGATTTGATGATTTAATTTCAATATTTTATACTTGTATATATGTATATTATATTCCCATTTAATGTAGTTTATATTAGATATATGTATATTATATTGTCTAATTTGAATTTTGTTAATAAAAAAAAAAAAAAAAAAAGATAAAAGAAATTGAAATGTTAACTCTACTAATTACTTATTTTAATTGTTTATTTATTATTTAATTCATTTGTTTATTTAAATATATCATTAATATTTTAATTGTTTACATATATTATTTATTTACTGTTTAATTAATTAATTATTTTAATTTTATCATTATTTACGTATATGATTTACTTCACATTTAATTAGTTATTTAATTTATTTATTTTAATTACTTATTTTAATTATTTATTCAATATTTAATTTAATTTCTTTAAATATTTCATTAATTATTTTAATTATTTACGTATATTATTTCCTTAATATTTCATTACTTTATTTAATTATTTGTTTAAATTACTTATTTTAATTATTTATCTAATATTTAATTTTGTTTTTATTTAAATATGTTATCAATTATTTTAATTGTTTATGTATACTTAATATTTAATTAGTTATTTCATTTATTTATTTTAATTACTTATTTTAATTATTTATTTCATATTTAATTGAATTGTTTCTTTACTTTTTAAATAATTATTTAAATAAACAATTAAACAAATAATATACACAAACAATTAAATTATTATTTAACTGTAATGTTGATTGATTTTATGGACCCATCTAGTTGATAAGTCAAATTTTATCTAATTTTATGCACTTATCTATCTAGAATTACTGAGGTGAATTGTCGGGAACGACATTTAATCTGTTGGGAACGACATTTCATCCGTCGAGATTTACCCATTTGTCGAAAATTATTGTAGTAACAAATATTTCCTGACAGTCGTACAGTAGTTTTGTCTGACACGTACAACACTTTTTTACAATTTTCAATTTCATGTCAGTCTCATTTAATGATGTACCTACTGGGGAATTAATTTCTCTACAAAGGTAAAAATGTCAAAAAATGACATTTTTGTACATGTTTTAAAGTTGTGACATTTTTGTAAATACCACTAATCAAAGTGCTATCTATTGTAATTTCCTCTTTTAAAAAATGGGGCTAAATTCCTTTAAAGGGAAGGGGGGAGGGAGGAAGGGAGAGGGGAAAAGACAAAAACAAAAAAGGGAAATTTTCATAAGTAAGAGTATACTTTGACCCATTTCAATAATAAGAAAATAAGTTTTAACTTTCAAAAATCAGATTTTTATTAATTTTTATTTATTATTTAATTAATTAAATATATTAAGGTCACATATCTATATAATTTGGTCACAGATTCATAATTTAGTTAGTCACATATTATTTTCGGTCATAAATCAGAAATTTTAAATGTCAAAAATTATTTTACGTCACAATTCAAAAAATTTATAGGTCACAATTTATTCATCGATCACAGATTCATAATTTAATTAGTCACATATTACTTTTCGATCACAAATCAAAAAATATAAATGTCACAAATTTTTTTACGGTCGCAATTAAAAAATTTTAAAGGTCAAAATATTTTTCTTGATCACACGTGAAAAATTTATAGATCACAAATCATTTCCGAGGTCACGAATCAAACTTTCAATAGGTCACAAATCATTTCCGATGTCACAATTCAAAAATTTTACGGGTCACAATTTATTCCATTGGTCACATATCAAAAATGTTCTTGTCACAATTTATTTATAGGTCACAACAAGTCACATATTAATTTTTAGTCACAACTTATCAAATTATTGGTCACAATTGAAAGACACGGTCACAATATTCAGGTCACATATCCAATTTCGAGTCACAAGTGGAAGTCACAATCACACTTTTCCTCACAGCCAACGTCACAACATTCAGCGCCATCTCCTTTACCACCACCTCTACCGCCACCTCCGCTACCAAATCTAGCAAAAATCTCGCCACCTCAACAATTATTTTATAATCAACAATCTCGCCACCTCAACCACCCAAAACCAATGCCTCACCGCCACCACCACTCCACTGCCACCCACAGGCCAATACACCACACCTCAGATCATCGCCACACCATCAACCTCTGCGCCATCGCCATCTCCACCGCCACCGCCTGCAGAATCACCACCTCACCGTCACGAAAATGTCACCACCTCATTGTCATGAAAATGTAACCACCACCACCACCACGCGACACCACTGTCATTAATCATTAATCACGCACTACCATGAAATAAGCACAAATCCCGTAGCTACCTTCGTGCGGCGCCACCACCAACACCAACACCAACGCGGCGCCTCCATCACCACCATGTCACCGCACCCATCGCCACACAAAAATGGAGGAAATGACCCCCGATTTGCAGCGCGCCATGGAGAAACGTCGTTCGGCACATTGCTACGTTCACCGTCGTCAAACACCACCGCCCATGCTCATCGCTGCTTGCCCCGCATCATCACACATAGCGCTGCCGATTCAGGTTGATGTAGCAACGGCGACGGCATCGATTTGAGAGTAGAAGATGGGTGGTGAAGAGATGATGGAGAAGAAAGGAGGGGCGGTGGCGATCTGAAAGTATAGAGAGGTGTGGTGAAGAGAGAATGAAGAGGCGTGGGGAGAATGAAACTTCATTTTAGGGTTTTAACATGGTAAATATGGTAGGGTGTATGTATATAGATTAATTTATAATATTATTATTAATAATAAAATATTAATTTATAATATTTAAATTAATATCTGATTTTTGTATAAGTAAACCTTAACTCTTATTTTTGAAATAGGATATTGAAAACTAGGCTATGGTGTAATTTCCACGACAAAAAAACAATACGAAGTACAACTAGAAAAGCGCGTTCACATTGATCAGCGCTTACTCACTTAACCCAGCTTGCCATAAGCCTTATTTTGGACGTCTTCGTACCAATTAAGGGTTTACCAGTGAGGGTCGTACGGCGGCAGCAATGGAGGAAGCGGCGGCGACGGACGAGGGAGCCTCACAGACTATACGCACAAGAGCTCCACACATTAAAAAGAGAGCACTCAAGAACAAATCTCTCTCAATATCTTTCAACGAGAAAGACCTAAAGTACGTATTTTGTACATGCCTGTAGCACACTTACACACAAGACTCTCTTATTTTGTTTGATTTGCTACGTATACAGGGATTATGTAACTGGTTTTCACAAGAGAAAGAAGAAGAGAAGAAAAGAGGCACTGCAGAAACAAGAATTAGCCCTACGCAGAAAACGTATTGAGGCGCGCAAAAAGGTTCATATTTAATTGCGAATTTATCCTGCGCCAAATTGCAGTTTTATTGATGCTTGAATTATTATATTTTTGTAGCTTTGGCATGTAATTTTCTTCATTTAGATGTTTATTCCTGGGCGGGGGTATATCAGCAATTTGCACCATTGCTATTAAACAGCTGAAGCATATAAATTGATAATTTTGAAAAAATGAAAAAAAAGAAACAACTCCTTACAGTTGTTCTGTGATCGAATGTTAGCTATTTTTGAGTGAGTTTTTTCCCCATCCGGGTGAAAATATCACAATTTGATTGCCACCGAGTCATTTTACATCAAAGCTGATGAAGCGACCAAGGAGGATCCTCATCAATTGGTAATTCAACGTTGCTGAAGAAAAAATCAGATCAATTTGGTCGCAAGTTTATTTGAACTGCTTGTTGTAGGCATCTTAGAATCCAACTTTAAAGGTAAATTCCCATGGCTACTATGTACCATTATGACAGATTAACCTTTTTATCATGTAGTCCAACTGCATCAGAGATGTTGTCCATGAACTTCATTTGCGATGCTGCTTTTTCATAGTGCTAGTGATCTTATCTAGAATTGGGCATTGTGAATATTTTGTTACATAGGTGTTAAACTTATACTTCTTTATGAAAGCTCTAGAATTCTGACCACATTTTTTTGAAGTTTCAATGGATTTTTGTTCTCACCATTTATGAATTGAATCCTCTACTCCTGAAATGAACTTTTTCTCAAAATTCATTTTGATAGGTGTTAAAGTTATACTTCTTTATGAAAGCTCAAGAATTATGACCACATTTTTTTAAGTTTCAAGTGATTTTTGTACTCTCCACTTACGAATTGAATCCTTTACTCCTGAAATGATCTTGTTCTCAAAATTCATTTTCGTATTTTTCTGTTTGTGTAATATTGACATTCAAATTTTGTGATTGATTCCCATCATTTTACATTGTGCGGCTCTTGTTTCTTGTGACATAAGCAAAAAGTTTGATAATTATTTTCGTAGCAGAACAACCTAAAATCCAACTCTAAACTAACTCACATGGCTCGCAGAGGTGCATGCACAAGGCTGCACATGACCGATAAATTTTACTTGTCCTGAAGTAGTTGATAGTGTTCACGAAAATACCGTTCGATTTAAAATCACCGCAATTGTACGGTTCGTTACAAGTAATAAAGTGGACTTTTAGAGTCCGGATTGTCGATCCCACAGAGATTGAGTAGTTTAATAATAATTATCTCGACCTTAACCGAAACAAGATGAGTTTTTGATGTGTTTTTATACTAAAGACTAACCAAACTAAATTATTGAAAAATCAATGTTCCTATTAAATTTAACAATCTCTTTCGAGTAATGTTAAACCTATTCTATCATGCGATCCGACTATATTTCTATGACGAATACAAACATAAAAGAACGCATTAGCTTTTATGAACACTTAAAGATTCACATAGAGCATAGCGGTATATTTCTATCCCCTATCGGATCCTATGACAATTTACTACGTCGAATCTATTTTCTTTCTTTCGAATGCATAAAATAGATCACCACATTCATATAATTAACGCGTGCACAATAATTATATGGAATAAATACGTATAAATCGTTCAAACATCCAAAAACGTGTTTTAATGTCAAAAATATAAAACTAAAGATTAAAATATCATGTTACAAGGTTCATCGATCTCCTAGTACAAGAAAATCTAGCCTAACATGCTAAAAAAAGAAAAACAAAAGAATAAATGAAAAAACGTCATCACCCGAGTAGATATTCAATTAATTCCTTGAAGTGCTTGATGAATCTTCATGTTATTCCTTGTGTTCTTGCTCTCCAATGTCAAAATAATCTTTAAAAGTGCGTAGCCTCCTTTTTCTGGTCGAGTTTAGGGTTAAAAAGAGGTCAAAGATTGGTTTCCATAAGAGGTTTAATCAAATAAGGAAACCAGAATTTTCACGCCGGGATTGTACCATGCGACCGCATGGTTATAATCAATGCAACCGCATGGTTAACTGAAATTGGCACCCGGAGCTCTCGGTTTCTTCTATGCGACTGCATGGAAATAACACCATGCGACCACATGGTTCAATTGTTTCTCCGCTGGACAGTTTTCAGTATTTTTGTCATAACTTTCTCTATCGATATCCGATTGAAGTGATTCAAAGTGCGTTGGAAAGAAAACTCAAAGATCTACAACTTTGATTCAGATATTATCTTCCAATTCGATCGTTTACCATGTAAAATATGGGTCTCAATATGAGACTAAAAATCGGTGCAGAACTTTTCGATTAGAAATTGATGTATGATCATATTTTGACGATATTTCATCCCTTCGATGTCTTCTTTCAACCAATTGACTCCTAGTACTCTTGAATCTTCATTCCATCATCCGTCACATCTACGGATTGTTTTCATGTTGTTCATTTTGATCCATAAACTTTCGTTTTCTTCCATTTTGGTCATTATTCGCTCGTTTTCACATACTTCTCGTTATATCCATCAATGTTGTCCTGCAAACACAATTTACATAAAATTAAGCCATATTTCAACATAATTACAATCAATTGTCCATGTTTTGTGATCTAAAGAAGTGCGTAAAACGCACTTATCAGATAGCATTGGTTGACTGTGGCTCAGAATCTTACAACTAATTGTGCTGCAGTTGACTAACACCTATCTTGATATAAACTGTAATTTAATGGAGAATTTACCCTTTATTAATATATATAGCAGCTTCACAATCATTCATATTTTTCTTACTCTTATAAGGCCATTTTGTTGAGCAAGATTTTTAGGCGCTTATTTTTTTGTTGGTTCTAATGGTTCTGCAGAGAAAATTGGAGAGGGAATTTGCTATATATGGTGGAGCTGCACCTGATTCAGGCATAGGATCTGATGGATCAGACGAGGACAATGAAGGCGATGAGGAGACTGAGACAGTGGCATCAGTTGCAGGTAATATGCAACTATGCAATCTGGTAACAAATCCTAAGATATGCACAAGAAGTAGCGAGTGTAATTTGAATCCTATAGAAAGGAATCATCGCTTTTTACACATAATAGGGCCATAGACTAATTTCAGAAAGGGGAAAAATGGATTTTTTAACTTGCTCTAAGCTCTGACCCCATGTTGCTAGGAAGACTGGTTGTGGCCGTAAGAAACTGCAGTCTAGCTAAATCCTTTATGTAGGAATCCTAGTGAATTCACCTCTTCCTGAGTATATTGGATTTATTGCACAAGGTGAAGATCTTTGGTTTATTTGTGGTATCTGCTCAATAGATGCTTCTATTAATCTAGATGTATTATTGAAGCACCCTCCTTGACGCAAAACAACATAACATAGTATTAGACAAGACTTGTGTCTCATTTTTGGGTGCATAATATAATTGTTATTTGGCGGGTATTTTCCTGAAACTTTATGAAAGTAGACTTGTCAACCATTTATAGAACTTTGTACTCGTTCCAAGCTTCCAGTTAACCTATTTTACTATTTTAAAAGGGACGGCGATGTATGACAATGGTGACATGCAAGTTACAGTGACAACAAGCGAGATCTCTCGTGAACAAGAGAAAAATATTCTGGAGGGAGCAAGGCCTCGGTCCATTGATGGGCTTGAGAAGAGTAAACAGAGAATTATTCCAGTGAGTAAAAAACAACAATTTAAGAAGGCTTCAAAGAAGAGATCTCGGCCAAAGCCACAGAGCAAGAGAGATAAAAAGAAGGGAAAGAAGAAGAATACGAATAAAAGGCACTAGACGTGTAATCTCTCTCTCTCTCTCCTGGACCCAACTTTTCAGATGTTCCATTCGTTTTAATTTCAACTTGATGAGTATGTTTTTTATAATCTAATATATTACTTTCCATATCCCAATGAGTAAGAAGATATCGAATTTCTCCACGGGAAACATGAAAAAAAATATCGAGTGAGTAAATAGAAATAGAAAAGAGATGTTTGACTAACATAGGGTAGATGAAAGGTTGTCAGGGGCTCGAACAATGCATCCTGAAGTTCCATCTTGATAGAGTCAATTGCATTCTCTTTGAAGGTGGTCTACATCAAGGTCTATAACATTTTCTTCCCAAGGTAGGATAACATACGTAGGGACTTCTTGAAGTTAGTATCGCAACACTCAACGAATGGGAGTAAATAAGCTGAGCTACAAGCTTTTTTTGGTTTGCGTCAAACTAAAACTAAAAGTGCTCGCCAACCTCTGACGGATAGGCAAAAGAGCTAAAGAAATGTTCTGGATAAGCCAAGAGCTAGAGTTTGTCGCATCTTTTGAATGGAGGAAGCTTTCTTCTATAGCACCCATTTTTGGCTGAGTGGAAGCAGGCAAAGAAGAGGTCGGAACACACGGAAGATCATTTAAACAGCCCACTGATTGATATGAGTTCTAGACAAGAATATAGCAAATACTACAGCAAAGTACCTGACAATACCTTGTAACAGAGCTTCCATAATGAGAGAACTATTTAGGGTACACACCACTTCAGTAATTGAATTTACGATTTGACTTGCACTTGCCAAGTCGTCTCCTCCTTTAACTTTCAAGATTATAAGCCTTCTTAAAATGAGGACATCACCTTGTGTCTTACCCGAATTCCTCCATGCATCAAAGATTCAAAATGGTATTGGAGAGGATATATAGCTGAGACGATGTTTGGGAATCAAATTCATAAGGCTGTGGCTTAGTAAGGAACTTTGCTAGGAAAATGGATATCCTTCAATTCAAAAATCAGATGAACTTTATAATAGCATGACAAGTATATTTTAGAGACTTAATGGTCACTCAGCTAGGCCTGACCTTGTCCTCATCGTCACCCTTGTCATATGGAAAAATGAGTGTGTACCAAGTCCAATAAATTGGAAAGTACGTAATAGAATACAATCTGGAGCAGCACAAATGATCAACTATACTTGTTGACCCAATTTTTTGCAATGGCCACGTGGACAACAGATGTCGGGTCCACTCACGCAAGCAAATTTCGGCACATTTTGACTGGAGATACGGTCGGAGATGCACGGTTGTTATGGATGTGGAAAATGCTCTACGACGCGAGAAAAATGTTTGGGCTCCGACTATGCGATCAAGAATGATTGCAAACAAAAGATCAATCATAAACAACTCCACTGAATTGGAAGGAATCCAAACTCAAGCATATAAAAATGAAATAAGCAAGGGAAGATTGTGATTTCAAGTATATGAAGTTTGCTTATATTTTCCAGTCCTTTAAAATGTTACAAGAACTGTTATTTATAGAGTTAAGGTTGATGTGGTCGTCGTTGGATCAAAACCATGTGGTCTCATCCCATTAACCGGAGCCTCACGTTATTCTCTGCCATAGATTAATTACATTAATAAGGGGTTATCCATCATAAACCCTACGTTGACACTTCTAACATTCATTAATACAAACGTTATATCAATCATTCTTACAAATACTCTGCAGATCTACTTTAAAGACAGCAAGCACTTTGGCTTAAAGGGAGGTGAAAAGGTCGAGAAACACTCAAGATTACTCAACGATTCAAAATTAATAACAGAACTTATAAAAGTAATTGCAAAATTTAAAAATCAACACAAAGAATTTTTCGGCCGAAGCTTCAGAGGTTTGGCGATTGCTTCTAACGTCTAATCCCTTGTTGAACATCCATTATAAATGGATAAAGCTCGGTTGCATTATAAAGCCAAAAATATGGCATCCACAATACAATCAGTTCAAAAGTTACAAGATCAAGTCACAGAGACTTATTTTCAAACAAGAACTTTGGATTGAAGCACCTTCTACCCACAAATCACAATAGAACACTCAATTCTATTTCTAACTCCTACTGCACAAACGAATCACACAAATTCCTTACACAAATTACTTAGAAAAGCACCATAGGCTTTTGGTCTGGAGTATATTAGAAAGATTCTAACGTTTACACACTATATTGACTCAAGAATGAGAAATATCTAAAACGAAGAATGATATTTTATCTCTAGAAGGCAAATGAACCGTCGAACCCAAAAGTGAGATGATAAGTGAATCCAATCGTCCAATCAGACAATCACATTGGTAGATATAAAATCAGAAGCCTCTAGAATAAGATCTGACGGTCATCCAGAAGCCAAGTGTCACAATCTAGCAAATAGCATCCACTAAGGAAAGCGCTATTTGATAAAACACGTTTTTCCTTCATAAAATTTTGGAAGCACACATTCAACAATGTGAGGTCCGGGGTTCGAAACATAACAGGAGGGCATCGGATGGGCAAAAGTTCGGTTAAAAGAAAGAGTGCTTCGGCAAAGAACTTCGGATGGAGATAGTGCTTAGGCCAAAGAGATCAACTTTTTCCTTTTCTTTATTTTGACATTGTTGACTGCCAGGCGTCTGCACGTAGTGCTTTCACGTGGTTTTCACTAGGAGTTTTGGATATGAGGCGTAACAATACTAAAATCAATACTAGCATATTATAGAAAGATAATTCAGTGTTGCGAATTTCTATATTACATTTGTTACCTTTTCGAAAAAATTGTAGTGTCAAGAACTAAACAATGGAAACCAAGTACATCACTCCCCGACATTTGATTGTCACTTGCTTTAATTTCAGCTTCAGTAAGTACCCTGCACAAGACTACCAAATGGCAAAGATCATTTGACAACGCCACCTAGCCAAAAACATGGAAAACATAAGATTCCTTCAGAGGAGTAGGTCAGTTGTGAAATCAAGATAGACTATAAGAATTAGATACTATAATGAAGTGCTACTACAAAATTCTGTTTAAACACAATGAACGAAAATAAATCACGAAACCGAAAGAATAAAACAAGAGGACTGAAGTCATGTTTTTGGAAAGAGCATTTCACACAAGTTGATGCATGATTCTACACTTCAGTCAAATTATTTCAGTTCTGTAATAAATAAGATCCATTAAATAGGTGCAACATACACTAATTGACAGCACCAGGGAATATGCCAAGACCAGGAACCAATGACTCACTACTCAGTTTATCAACGTTGGTTGAGCAAGCATAAAATCTATACCTTGATATCTTTCCTTTCTCTAAAACCCCAGTATTATGTTGGTATAGTGTTTTTTTTTTTTTTTTTTCATCTTGCTCATAGATTTTGAGTTCCTGGCATGCTTACTCTACAAAATACCATGCCGCTCTAAAAATTTTATATTCAAAAGCTCATATGCATTTTGTTAAGCTGGCTCTGCAAATGCAATAAAAGCTAAGTTGATAATAAGTGATTGGTAGTTTGTCACATTCTACAATTTCCCTTTCGCATAAACTGTTGTTGAAGAAAATATAACAAAAAGAAACTAGAATGGAAAAGGTGGCTTTATAAAAGCTCAACTCCATTGATCAAGTCACCAAGGTGCTAGGGGGATGGATGAACTGTCAAACTTAAACTAACATCTGCATGAAACTTTTCATGCTAAAATTAACAGCCCTTCAGTTGTTAATAAATGGTCAAGGTATCAACTAATTGTGCAATATTGATATACATCAAGTCCACAAGTGGATTGGGAACAATTTATGACGAATAAGACTTACCTTACAGATAGAAGCATTTATAAGTTGGCAGGTAATGTAGTTGCCCACAAGTGGATTGCGAACCACAAGATTGTCTATGTTCTGCATTTATTTCAAATGAAAGCCACTAAGGGTAAAATTTTAGGTGACTTTGCATACGGATAACTGAAAGGTGTAGATAAACTGAATGAAGCATTTTCACTGGAAATCCAGTTTCAAATCACTAAAATTAACTTACAAATTTTCCTACTGGAAATATGCCAAATATACTAAAGCAGATTGTTCCATCTTTATCCCCGCATCACAAGATGTTAAATCTTTGACCAGAAGAATCTAACAGTTCCCTGAATGAATCATCATTTTCTTCCATGAAGTCACTATCTCCTGGCACAAGTCCAGGCATACGAGGAATTCTTGGAGCAGGAGGGAAAAAACGAGCAGTGCGGTCTTCATAAGTAACTATGCTACCATTCCATTCTAAAAGCAAATAGACAAAGTATCAAGTAAAAGTAGCAAAAAGATGAGAAAAATTTATATGCAATACAAGGATGCTAAAAATATTGATCACGGTTTACGGATCAAAATAGTACCATGCAAAATGCAATTCAGATAGTTTTTTCAAATACGAAGTATAGATGGTGTTTGTAGCATATTATGAAGAAATTGCCAGAAAAGTATGGTTATCACGTGGATAAGGGTTCAATATTTGTGGTCATTCACAAATTGTTGAATGATTCGTAGTTTGTTCAAGAATTTGAGGACGGTTGGAGAACAATGATTGATACGTTCGACTTGGAGGATGATGATTTGTTGTCGGGATTGTACAAGCAAAAACACATTTTTGGTCTCATTTCAGAGAGAGAAATGTGATATTGTTTATGGTTGTCATTTATTCGAGTTTCAGGGAATAATATGTAGGCACGCGTTTGCAGTATTGATCCGTAATCATGTCACATGGCTGCCAGAGAAGTATATGTATATTGCGAAGATGGAGCATACATGAGGGTCACAGAGAACTACGGTGGATTAGTTATTGCTCCTGGATAGTTAAGATATGACAACATGTGTCAAGCTTTTGCATTAGTGGCTGATCTTGCTGCAGATGATGAACGATGATCACGTTCGATAATGAATTGGATAAAAAAAACAATGTACCCTACTAATTATATCAAATCGAGTAGTAGAAGTAATCAAGTTTTGTAGCATGCTTCTCGGGTACACAGTCATTGTACTGGTTTACAAAATACATTGAGCAGGAGCGTACTGGACCTAAAATCTACTCGTAGAAAAGGCGCGACGAAAAAACTTCAAAAGAAAAGCTCATAGGAGTCAACTTCGAAGAAATGAAATGTGATATTATGTGAAGGTTATGAGCCTTCCATACAACTAAAATACAATCTCGTTAAAATTGTAGTGTAAATATACTTATTCAATTTCAAAAGTAAAAAACCTCCAATTTACTTTTACTAACATGTCAAAATATAAATATTTATTCTCATTTTGCCTCTATTTGATTTAGCCCCTATTTGAAATTTATTTTCCTCCAAACTTATTTTCAATTACGCATTCTCTCATTAAAATAATTTTACACATAAATTAACAAAATTTCTACTTTTAACCAAACATTCTCCAAAAAATCACTATTACAATTTTTTTTTTTGTAAGAAATGGAACTCAGACAAACCCTTAGATAAAAAAAAAAAAACAAAAAAGATTTTAAGTACATTTGATAAAATTGATATAATGTGGTTGAAATTTTTTGACTCAAATGTGTGATAAAAATTAAATTTGGACTTTTATTTATATATTAATAAAAAAATTTAGTTGAACTAAACAAGGACTTTATTATCTATATTTTTTATAATATTTGAAATATATATATTTCATTATTCACTTCAGTTATTTAAATATTGTTAAAACTTAAAATACTGTAAAACGTAATTTTTTTTTTCACATTTATGATTGACAAATAATTAACAAATTAATATCTTAAAATAATTTAATAAAGCTAACAGAAAATTCATTAATTATTTTATTTTTGTTATATTTAAAAGCATTTTGTCCAAAACTCTAGATTCTAACCCTAAGAAATCATGACTAACTCCTCCTTTTTTACTTCTCCTCTCACATTATATTGTTACATTTCAAAGGTTAATCCATGCTAATATTTACAATTTAGTTTTTCTATAAATCAAAAAAATTCAAGCTAGAGTTGTGATGTAAGTCAATGAATTAAAACATTCATTTTTTGCAATTCAAACTTTTTATTTTCTTGCATTGTTTTACAAACAAAGCCAGATCTTATTTTTCCCAAAACTCATTTTTAATTACACATTATCTCATAAAATAATTTAACGCATAAATCCAAAGTTTTTTTCCTATTTTTTTACCACACATTAATAGCTTGGACGGTGGTACACCTTTTTTGTTATCTCAAGTTCATAATTCTTTTTTAAAATATAATTTTTTCCTTTTTTACTTGAACAAAGCGAGTTCAATACTTAGACGGTAATTGCACAACTGCCCCCCGTTATGGAGATATGCAAGTACCATGGAGCCATTGGCATCGCCAGAAAGACATCGTTTTGATAGGTCACGAACACAATATTCGGGGACAAAAATTTATGCACACAAAATCTGGCTAACATAATATATATTACAGTTCATGTTCAAAATCGCAAATCCATAAATAAGTAATGATAAGCCCACTAACCGAAGAACAGAAGATAGATTCTAAGCTCAGCGAGAAGCACAAAATGGAACCGAAAAATTTAAGTGTTCTTAGTCAAGTAAAGACAGTGACACAGATGAAACTCAATCCATCTCCTAATTGGGAGAGAGAGCGGGCCGCAGGATCCTCTTGAATTACATCTAAGTTAAAAATGCAGAGACCCTAATTCCCAAGGTGTAGCAATGTAATAATGCCAACTAGTTTCCGCTGAAATTACCATCAACCAAAAATGACTGCTCACATAAAATCATAGTCGTCATATTCATCGTACCCACCACCACCAACATCCACGTCGTCATCAGGCTTGCCAACATGCAGTTGTTTCTTCTTTCCACCTGCAAAGAACATGCTGCCACTCGTTAGAAACTTCGCCATGAAGACAACTATAACTTGTTGACACAAAATTGATGTACCAGTCTTCTTTTTGCCAGCATTGGCTTCTTTCTCTGCTTTTATCTTCTCGTTGGCAATTGCACTCACCGAAGAGGCAACTTCTTTGGCATCTGACCCTTTCAAACTAGTCATTGACAATCTCATTACAGCCTTGAGCAATCCAATATAATGAAAACTTTTCTGCAATAAAAGAGAGACCTGTTTATACCTCTGCAAAATCAAATTTATACAAACACAGACATCAAATCCCACAAAACCTCATATGGACGAAGCTTATGAGCAACAAGTTCTGCATATTCTAAGAAGTCGTTTTCGGTTTTAGGAATGAAATTATCAAGGGTCTTCTCGTCACCCTTCTTAGCAAACAATTCCGTAGTAGCCCTATAATCAGCTTCTTCGACAAGCCTGTGAAAAAAAAAATAATAATAATAAGTAATTAGGAGGAAATAACTATAGGTATAGATGTTGGAATGCAAGGAAGAGCAACAGAAACTGTCACAAGACTCACATCAACATGGTTCATATTCAAAGTTACATATGGGACAAATGTCCTTTTGCTGGGGCAATTCGCTGGCAAATGTTGTAATGAAAGGTCACAAAATTCATTGCAAAATGTGTTGCAGGGTATGTTAGCATTAGCGATGGCAATAAAATGTTCCAGGACAAAAAAAGGTTCTGCAAAGCACGTCTAAAAATTTATGTGTTCCCTTAAATGACAGAAGTAGAAAGAAATGACTAGGGGGAATACCGCTTTTCTTTACAATTCATAAAAACAATCCAGCCTCGACTGAAAAGATAAGAGGCTTATATTCCACTAATTTTCTGGAACCGATTATTAGGTTTTGTCAGCTGTCAAGGTTAGTTCGAACAATAACTAGTCACAGACTCTGATGATAGGCTTATAAATATTGAAGTCCCACCTCTGCTGTCGGAGTTTTTCTTCTAAAGGATCTAATGGGGCCTCCTTTTCAGCTTCAACAGGTTTCCCTTTCTTTTCACCAGATATGGCTGCAACTTTCTTTGGGGCCTTTACAGGAGGTGGCGCAACTTTAGGTGCCTGACCACATCACCCAGTGAAAGAAATCAAAACTGAATACAACAGGTTAGAATAAATTCCACATCAGGTGCAAACCAGAAGGCAAGGGATTTTAGGCCTTGCAGATTATGGGGCTTAGGGCTTAAGACTTCCATGGTATAATTTTTATGTGAGTTCACTAAATAGTATGTAACCAGAGACAAAATAAAAAATAAAAAAAGAGCAAGAAAAAATTAGTTCATATAATTAAACTGAAGACTATAATTGAGATCTAGAAGGATTCAACTACTAGCTATAACATCCTAAAGCTTGATACTCACAGTCAAGCATTGATAGCTCAATGTTATAAATACATTTCTACGGAGGCAAAACAAAAATAAAATACCAATATCACTAATATAAATAATAAATCTCAAGTTTATGGCATATAGCTTCCTTTCTCAGTATTTGATCCCTAGCTTTAACCAGATACTCTAAGACACAAGCCTTTGCGACATGGCATTAAGAACATTGACAAAGCTGGTATCACTATAATGCCATCGGACATGTGTGTGGGTGTTTCAAGGGAAAGTGAAAGATACTAAAGCAAACCATTTTTTCGACAAACAAGTCATATTGCGCAGTAGAGCCAAGTGAATCAAGTGTCATTCAGACTTGATTCAGTTAAAACACTTTCCATGATGCTGATAGTAAAACTATGGTGAAGCAGAAAAATGTTCAGTAACCTTATCAACCATAAACTTTTAATAAAAAATGTAAAAAACACTATGTTAGTGACAGTATTTAATAGTGAGGAGCATGTGCTGAGCACAGTAATGAAATAAAATCATATACATTGCCTGTCTTAGTTAATTAACCAATGAAAACAAAAAAAGGACAACATTCTTAGTTAAATAAAAGTACAATATTCATAAATCTAACTTAAAATTATATCTTATTCTGAGTAAAATTTGAACATAGCACAAGTGAAACAGACAGGCCATCAATGATCATACCGGAGCAGGCCCGTCTTCATCTTCCCAAGATTCTTTTACATCATTATCATCCAGATCTTCATCATCCCATTTACTCTTTGGTTGTTCCTTTTTGAGAAGATCTAAATTAGGCTCATCCTCTGAAATACGGAACACAATAATTAGAATCTACCAAACTTTATACCACAAAAAGCAATTACTGACAAAATTGAACCAGGGAAAAACAAAATCCTATCAAGACCTTCATCACTAAAACCTGAAAGCATGCAGCCTAAAAAGGCAGCACTAATTTACCAAACTAGTTGCAAGTTGTAACATGTCTATTATGCACTCTCAGAACACCATACAAAAGACAAAGGGACTTCAATTGACATCATGAAAAATAAAAAATTGTTCATCACCTTACTATAGGCTCTGAACTCGGACTCTTAGAAATGGTCGAAGTATCTGTGACGGACACAACACGACACGACATGAGTATGGATATAACATTTGTGTCGGATCCTCAAAATTTCAACCAGACACTTCACATTTTTTATTCTTCTCTCTTATTTTCCTTTTCTTTCCCGTTTCTGCTCTCTAGAAGCCTAGTGCCGCCTTTGAGAGGATGGAGAAGGGCGACGGCACTAGTTTTTCCCTTCTCCTTCTTCTTTCTTTTTTCTTTCCCTTTTCTTCTTTTTCTTCTTCTTTCCCTCTCAGTATCGATGGTTTAGTGTTCTGTTTGTATAAAATAGAAATGGATTCCATATAGTACCACCTAGTGCTCCACTAAGTCCAAATTGTAATCAAGCTCATTTTCTATTTTATATAACATCTAGTAATTAACTTCTCATAATTGAAAACTAAACCCCAAAATTCTATTTTATTCGTCTTAACCCCTTATTCAATATTTATTTCCTTTTTTTGAAGGATTGATTTTTGTTTATTCAAAATGACATATTGGGTTAGTAAAAAAAGTGAAGCTTGAAAGATGTAACTACGTACCCGTGTCCGAAATTTAGACTTTTTTAACCATGTTACCGTATCCTATATTTTAGAAAATAAAATATTCGACACTTATATACGTACCCATATGCGATACCCGTACCCGAGTCTGGATATATTAGATCATAGGGACACCAAGAAGGATATCTATCCATTCTCCAACAAAAAAAGTCCGCAAAATGCAATAACGAAATCAAGACTATTTAAAAAAATAAAAAAAACTGTGGAAAACTGGAAATCCACGATGCCAAGTTAAGGTTCAGAATCCTCAATGAAAACTAGAGCTACAAGACATTAATTTCCAGGAACAATAAAAAGAAACCAATTAATCATAGCATACAAATAACAGCAAGAAGTTATTAGGAAAAAAGATTGGATCAACACCATGTTGTTGATTAAATAGGGAGATCCGGACTGAAACTGCAAAAATCACACTCAAAATTAATAAACTTGATCCTAAAAACCAATTTTGATTCCCAATCAACATGCCAAAAACACCCCAATTATCGTGAGGAAGATTTTTAGATCAAGCAAGGTATCAATTTGCAAAATCTATTAAAAAATAAAAAATAAAAATTAATAAACTGAAAATTACGAAAATTTACAAAAAAGCACTTACCCCAGTCCTCCATCAATTTTCGTTTCTTATGAACTCAGCAAAAGACTTCAAAATTCGCTAACTGCCTGAATCGCCCAAATATTATCCTTACAAGTTTCAAGGAAAGCAATTACAAACAAAACCATGAATTCGGAGTCAAATTTCATCAAATTACAAATGCGTAAAAAGACAGATGGCACCAATCAGAATATAAAAACCATTAAAGTAATTGACACCATTAAAGTAAGTAGATTAATTCAATATGGAAAAAATAAAAAAAATAAAAACCGCTTATAACTACAAGATTCGTAAATATTCGAAAACGGACTAATCGAAATAACACAGTTCAAACTAAATACATATTTTCCTAAAAGGACTAACCTTTAGATAGAAGCGTGAAAACCCTAATAAATTGTTGAAAAAAAATGAACCCTAATTGAATCAGGGCTAGAGACGCTTGGCAGGGCGACAAGTGAGAGCAGGTTACACAGAGAGAGAGTACAAATGGAAGAAGAAGAAGAAGAAGAGTCCGGACCCACTATTCTGATAATATTAGGTTATTGTTGAATTTTTTCGTTATATTTATATATACGCGATTGAACTACAAACGCGTTCGTAGATGCGTGATCCCTAGCGTTTTTTCACCGTCGCTGAGTGACGTAAATGAAACAAGGGCGGGTACTTACCATTTGGGAAATCATTTTAAAAGGCTTTTTAAGGTAAACTTTTTATTTTAGTAAAATTAACTTTTTCACTTACAATATGTCAATTTTACTATAAGAACCTGTTTGAGGGGCATTTTTTTTGGTCAAAAAAATGTATTATTCAACTGTTGCTTGTCAAATCAGTACACAATTTTTGACTTTCACACAACTGTGTGTGACCGAGAGCTGGATAAGCAATGGTCAAAAATTTTCTACAAATTTTCTAAAAAGTGCCCCTCAACACATGCTCTAAATTAACCTACTTAAACCCTTGGTCTAATTAACCCAATTAGCATTGGCAATTCTTGGTGAAGAAGTAACCATCATTCAAGTTTAGATCAACTATAATCCCATGGTTTTTCCTCGCACATTTGAGGGTTTACCACATAAAAATCGATACATTTCTTGTACAATTTACTTTTATATAATCTGATATTTTGGCTCAATCGAAATCCCATTTCATCACATAAATAGGGAAAAAAATATTCAGTTGAATATCATTGACAGATGATTTTTTAACATTTGATATCAGAGCTTTGACTCTGGAAATCAAGTTTTTGTATGGGTTGAAATGGAAGAAAATTTATTTGGGGTGATAATTGACTTTCTCAAATTATTCTTCGATTTGGAAGCATAAGATGCAGGATTTACTTCATTGTAAAGACCTACTCTGACCAATCAAAGACGTGAGATTTTCAGAAAAGTTGGACAATGAAGAATGGGAAATACATAATATGAAATTGCTACAAGGACCAGTCAATGGGTTGATCACAATACTTCTCGTCACATCGCTAAAGAAACCAAAGACGAAGCAATCTGGTAAGATGGAGGACTGTACAAGAAGATTGCATCCAAGAAAAAAGTCATGATAATCAGAAAGCATATAAACTCGAAGTACGGAAAATGGTAGTATGATTGAGCATACAAGTGAGTTTCAAGGCTTGTCAACCAATTGACAACTTGAAGATGACGCTTGAAGTCGAGATGTAGACATTACTATTGCTAAGCTCTTTGCCTGATAGCTGGGTACATTGATGATATCCCTAAGTAATTCAACATCAGACCAAAAAGTTAACCATGGACACATTAAAGATATTCAGTTCAATGAAGATGCAAAAAGTAAAGAAAGGGCGAATCTTCTTTTGAAGCTTTCATCATTGAAAAGGATGTGGAATAAGCAAAAACATAAAGCCTAACATCCACAACAAAAGGAATTTTTCTAGAGAAAAATCTAAATTTAGAAAAGATATAAGTGTTACTACTGTAACAAACTTGGATACTAGAAAAATGAATACAAAATCTGGAAAAAGGGAGCAATGTGAAGGAAATATAGATGAAAAGACAATTCAGTTATTGCCGAAGGTGATATTGGAATTGTCCTCAATGATGAATCTATCTGTGTAGTTATTCAAAGTAGTGATCGGGTCATTGGTTCTAGCGCTTCCTTCTATATTATTGTTCACGACAATTTTTCACATCTTATGCTATAAATGATTTTGGTGATGTCAAAATGGGTAACAGCAGTGCATCAAAGATCATGAGTATTGGTGATATTTGCTTGCAGGGGATTTTGTCTAGTGCGGGCACAATAATTTAATGAAATTATGATCCAGAAATGCCTTTTACAACAAACTTAAGAAGATTAATTTGAAGTCGTAGTTGAATGTAATGAGGTCCAAAAATTTATGTGCACAGATCTTCGACCATATCTTGGATGCCTATACCTAGCCGAGGATCGAGCACCAATCCCGAGTTCGATGTTCATTTTTGGAATATATTCATAATTATTACCTCGAAACTTCTTCCCATAATGGACCCTTGAGACTTGAGTCCCTAAAAGCAGCGTCCATATCAGATCAAATTTTCAAAAGGGCCAGTGTTTCTTGCCTCGGCCACCGGTTTCCGCCACCGCCACCGCCAACGACACCACAACTCCTCTCACCTTCGTCAATTCCCAACTTATCTTCCTCCCCAAAACCACCGCTGCCAAGCCCAACTTCACCACCACTTTCATTACCCTTAACAGCGGCTGCACCGCCGCCTGAATCTCCAAGCATGATGAAGAGGAGTTCAAGTTCCAGTCTTCTTGCTAATTACAGCTGCAAAACAAAAAAATGAAAAGGCATCTCTACGCTCTTCAAACTGAAGTCCCAGGTGAGGCCTCTTCAAAATCCAGGTTGGCCTCTTCAGCAGCTGCAAGAAGTCCCAGCCTCTCAGGTGAGGCCAGTACCTACCCTAGCCTCCATGTAGCTCCGCCCCTGTTTGCTTGGAAGCTACTCTCCGAAGCAAATTAATACTCAAAGATGTGAGACATGTTTTAAATATTCACTTTAATTTGATTTCTGCAAGCAAATTTGGTGATGAAGGTTTTGCAAATTACTTTGGTGAAAGTAAATGGAAGCTCATCAAAGATTCTGTTGCAATGGCCAAAGGAAAGAAGATGAACACACTATGTGATGCAAGCAAAATTGCGCAAAGGAAATATTAAGACAATCTAAAAAAAGTACGATATTAATCTTCAGCATAGGAGACTTGGGCATGTCAGCAAGAAAGGACTCTAACTTCTTGCTAGAAAATAATTTATACTTAATTTGCAAGGTATACGTCTTAAGACTTGTGCCGACTGCTTAGCTGGAAAACATATAGAGTTGCATTTCACACATCGGTCTAAAAAATAAAATGTGCTCGATTTGATTCATACAGGTGTATGTTCCATGCAAGTAAAATCTCTTGGAGGTGCATCATAGTTTGTGACTTTCATAAATGACTATTTTAGAATGGTTTGTACATTTCCATTGAAGTACAATGATATAGTGTTGGATGCCTTCAAAGAACTCCATGCCAAGCTTGTAAGGGAAACAAGGAAACAATTAAAAGCTATACGATCCAACGATGGTGGTGAATTCAAAGACCCATTTGAAATCTACTACAAAGATCACAAAATCAGGCTTGAGAAAATGTCACGATCGAAGCTCCAACAACAGTAGCTGGAAGTCGACCTGTAGCTCACAAACACCGTAACACAGCAAATATGAAGATGTCCGGTTGGGTTAGCTTAAATGTAACCAAAGAAATAAAAAAAAGCAGAAAGTGAGGAAAAAATGATGCAAAACAGCAAGAGGATGAGAAACTCCAAGAGGAGAAGAACAGGGCAGCAAGCCACAGTTCGATATTTTCAATTTCACAATTCACGACCTTTTCCCCAAATGCACAGATACAACATAAATAGACCTAAAAAAAAAAAACCTAAAAGTAAAGGCTATGGGCTAGCCCGCTATACAAGCCCAACTAAACTAGATAAAATAAAAGATAAATGGGCCAATCCATAACATTCCTTCCCCTTAAATTAACCTGTCCTCAAGGTTTAAAGGTCCGGATGTCTTCTTTGTACGAAGTTAGCAGCCGCCTCATTCTCTTCACCACCATTGGGTTGAGCAAGTAATGCAATGTGGCATGTGTCTGGTTGGCATTACATGCACCACTCTTTTCATCCTTAAGTCAAATAGTTGGTCTGGTTGGAATTTGATTACCAAACTCCATTTTGGTTTTGGAGGTTGAAATCCCCTCTATAGTTACTTCATCAGCAACCTTAATTTCTGAATTATTTAATTCCATAGCAATCCTCTGTTTGTAGTCTATAATATCAGTTGTAGATAATTTTGTATTGCTTTCAACCATTTGAAATTCCATTGGCTTATTTTGAGATTCTTCCTCAATACACATTTCTGAAAACCTTTTGCAAAGTTCCTCAGAGAAGAAACTCCAATCTGCCATAGGATGGTTTGCCATGAATACATAAAACCATACATAAGCCTTCCCTTCCAAGTACTTCCCAACTATTCCTAGCCTCAGTTCATCAGAAATCTGATGGAGTTGGAAGTAGTTTATGGCTTCCATCAGCCATTCTCTAGGTCCTTCTCCCTCAAACAATGAGAGGTCAATTTTAGGAATTCTATCATTTCCATTAAATTCACCTCTAGCATGAGCATCATTCACATTACTACTATCCCCTGGTTTACGAATCACACTCCCAGACCTCCAATTAACAATCGAACCTTCGATCCCTTTGTTTCTATGTTCTGTTTTTAGATCTAAAGATATTTCGGTCATCATGGCCATTAATTTTTCATATTTCTGATTCATGCCTAATATAGCATCCTCAATTTTATCTTGGCTATGACAAAGTACCTGACGTGTTTGCTCTGAGGACTCCCTTCTGGTCTCCAACTTGCTGGTAACAGCTTTGAAGTCTTTACTCAAATCTGCAACCTCTAAATTTGGTTTTTGCAAATGGCCATCTACAACTTTGGCCTGTGTATCCATGATTTGTGAATGCCCAGTATAAAACGCCCGCTCTGATACCATTTGTCACGATCGAAGCTCCAACAACAGCAGCTAGAAGTCGACCTGTAGCTCACAAACACCATAATACAGCAAATGGGAAGATGTCCGGTTAGGTTAGCTGAAATATAACCAAAGAAATGAAGAAAAACAGAAAAGGGAGGGAAAAATGATGCAAAACAGCAAGGGGATGAGAAATTCCAAGAGGAGAAGAATAGAACAGCAAGCCACAATTCGATATTTTCAATTTCACAATTCATGACCTTTTCCCCAAATGCACAGATACAACATAAATAGACCAAAAAAAAAACCTAAAAGTAAAGGCTATGGGCTGGCCCACTATACAAGCCCAACTAAACTAGATAAAATAAAAGATAAATGGGGCGATCCATAACAGAAAACTCCATAAAAAATAAATTGGCACAATTTTTCAGCAGATCTCAAGCAAAACTACAAATTATTTTTTTTACCTAAAAAAATGAGTAATCAGAATCTCGATCACCTCTCATCTACACAAACATTGCTTGCACACTGAAACATCCCATTAGGAGGCAAAGATCATCGATCGAGAAAAAAGTCCAATAACCATTTGCACTTCGACGATCAAGTCAACGGTCGGGGAATGACAGGTTTAAGCTTGTTTTCCCCCCTCAGTTTGAACACTGTTTAACCGATGTCACCGACGGATTCAGCTTCAGACGGTCGTTGGTGTTGGTGGGGAAAATGGGGGAATTTGGTGGGTAGGGAAAAATCGAGGGAAATGAAATGGGGGAAATGAATTTCAGGGGGGAAATTGGCACTAAATGGACCAGTTTTTTTGGTCCACAAAACTTGTCAATTAAAAAAAGAAAATTAAATGCCACCTCAGAAATTTCAAATTCCTATAATTGTTTGTTGGCAAAAATCTCTACGCATAGACTAATTGTTTAATGAAATGCTACGTCACCAAATTCAAATGCCTGTAAAGGCCTTATGAAACCAGCCTGTACTTACAACTTTATTCAATGAGCCCTGCTACTTGTCTAGCTCAATGCTAGAGCCAAGGAGTTTTCTCCTTATTCAATGGACAATCCATCCCTACACGCCGTCATCAGTCATACATACACATAGCAAGACAAATTTCACTACTTGTACAATCGAGGATGACAATCCCGGTTGACAATGTCCTCATAGGAGGGGGGTCCACGATTTTTTTATTCATCGTGAGCCCCCCTCCCATGTATGTGATTGTCAACCAGGATTGTCATCCTCGATTGTACGTATAGCATGGCCCTAGCAAGACAAAGAAGGAGCAAAATCGGAGACCATCCATCGTCGACGACCTCAACGGTCTTTGTTGAAAGTTGGGATAAATGTGCTTGCCTCAATGAGGACCAATGCCAACCACGAAACGCTACAGCTGCCTCAACAATGGGGGTTACTTCGTCGGTGATTGTGGTAGTTCCGGCAGCGATTGGAGGCTACAACATTTTCTTTTGACCAAAGTTTCAGTGAAACATTGAAGGTTACCTTGGTTGGTAGTAGGTGTTTTCCTTTTTCCAGTGGGCATTTTTTCCCTGGTGTTAAATGCTGAAAGTTAATATTTGAAACACAAAGCAATGGTGGCTCTTCTCTTCATAAACTTGATGCCATAAGGTGCTAAAGAAATTTATTACAATTTGCTCATTGTATTGTAATCTGTTTTCATTCTTGTGGTTGATTTTGTATTTCACTTGATGTTGGATTTGCTCCAAAGAATGTGTGGATATGGATATGGTTGACACATGGGGAGCAAAATATAGCCTTTTTGTGGATAAACCTTTGGTGGATATTTTTGGTTTTCTGTATTGAACCCTGCTGCTCTACCAGGGTTCGGCTCACAGGCCTTTTACAGTCCACACACATACAGGGGGGTTGGTATTTTATGGAGTAATTTTTTAAAGAGGTGGACCCTGCATCATACTCTCACATTTGCTCTGTCAGGCCTTTTACAGGCCTGGCAGAGCAGCAAAATTCTTCTGTATTTATCCGAGATTAAAGAGGGGTAGTCTTTCTTTTTCAAAATTTGCTTGTGTAACCATTTTCATGACTAATCCTCGCTGGAAAATTTCACTAACTCTAGAAATTTTCAGATTCTTCTAGTAGCATTTTTCTTTATTCTTTGGAGGTTGATCTCTGTGATTTTTGGGGAGAACAAACTGCCTAGAAAAATCATCTTTCTTCGTGGTTTTTTTGGATGTATTGGTAATTATGCTTGAACACGGTTTGGTTTTGGTTGATTTCGATTTCAATTTCGAATCCAAAACCAAAACCAAAGTAGTTAGATTGGGTGAATTTCAATTCAAACTAACCCAATTTCGTTCTTAAACCGGATCGAACCGAATCAATTTGGTTTAGTTTGGTTTGATTCGATTTGGTTCAGTTAGTCGGCTAGAACTTTTAATCCAAATTTTTTTTTTAATAAAAAAAGTCATAGTTTTGGGCACATTTAGCCCTTGTTTGAGCCTCTTTTTTTTTTAAAAATTAATATTTGGAATAGTATTTTTTTTTTTTTTGGAAAATGTGTGGTTGATAAAGAAAGAAAAGTAGGAGAGAGAAAATGTAGTATTATTTTATGAAAGATTGTGTAGTTAAAAGTCGGAAAGAGAAAAAAAAAATGATATGAAAGGGGCTCAAACGAGGGCTTAGATTACAAGAGCTAAAATAACTAAATAAGTTTATATTACTTAAGAAATTTGTTTGTTTGTATTTTTTTTTTTTAACGTATCATGTAACTTGACTTCCCAAGTAAGGAAAAAAAACTAAGTATAACATAATGAGTTTGTAAAAGAAATTTCTCAGTACTATTACTTACTGGTAATATTATAGATTGAAGGGAATTAAGATATAGTTATGAGATTAAAACTTATTTTTTTTTTTTTTTTTTTCTAAAAATAAAATAAAAATAAACATGTGAGTGAGTTGGGTTGGATCGATTAACCAGCCGTTAAATGCTTCAAATCATGATTGAATCGACTCACTATGATTTTATTTAAAAGAAAATCAAATCAAACCAATGACAAATCAACTCAAGTTGATCGATTTGATTGATTTGGTCGATATTTCATTTTTGCCTATGCTTAGTAATAACATAGTTAATGTACCGTTTTTCACGGATAACACCAATATGTTGATCTCAAAAAATGTCATCAGAATCTCAACAACCTCTCATCCACGTAGATGTTACCTATACACTGGAACAATCCGTTAGGATGCAAAAACCGCTGATCGAGAAAAAGTTCTAGCGATCGGTTGCATTACGACGGTTACGTCAACGGTCTGACAAAAATATAAAGAGAGTGCAAGAGATGAGAGTGGGAGTTTGGATAAGGTTTTGGAACATACATCATATGTAAAATGAATTTACATACATATAGAAAAATGAATATGTGCCAAGTGAGGTTAATGGATCGAGCTCAGCCACAATATGAAATCGTTTAATTAAATAGTCTAATTAATTGAATAGTTGATGTCACGTCGACATATATAGGATCCCGTTGTGAGATACATATCACGTAATTTATAGCTGTAACAATTTTTTGTAAATTTTTAGTATGAAAGCACTCTTAAATAAATCCATAAGAATCTGGAATTAGTACACTTGAATAATAATTAGGTCCAGTGGTCCACAATTCGACTATTCTCTCAAATTCTTGGTGTAATTACTAATTATATTGTAACCTAATATATATATTGCAAGTTGGATGAAAGTGATAGATTAATTATGCCATAAATGCCTGTTTGACTGACCAAAAAAAAAAAAAAAATCTATTAAAAAAATAATTTGAGGACAGGTGACACTGATACAGTTCCTCAATGAGGAATTTCTTCTTCCTAATCAACGTTTGCTGATTAGATTAACTTGCTAATTCCAAGTATTGGATCCAAAATGGACTCTGTTTTAAATACGGAAAAATCTATTTTAACTCGTTATTTGACCATCCATTTTTCTAATTGATCGAATCAAGTTGATTCAAAGGGCTTTTATTTTTGCTTTTGCTTCTTATAAAAAAGTTTACTGATGAAGCTACTTTAGCCTAGCCTCATCTAAAATCTCTTCCGACCAAATAAAATACTATCAGAAAATTATTCAAATATATTCAAAAATAACTTTTAATCTCAAAAACAAATTTTGACTTGGCAAAATTACTGCCATATTGGCCCTAAGTATGCATATTTCATTATTTTCTTCTTCATTCTCGGCCCATGTCTTTCTTTTTTGTAGGAATTAATTCTCGAGAAATTTTTGATTCGGACTCAAAAATCAACCAAACGAACACCACCCGACTCAAGCTTGATCCAAAGCTTCTCTACACCTTGGTTGCCCTCTTTTCCCCTCTGGTTGCTCTTCTTCTAATACCCACAAAGGACCCTAATTTATCCCCACAAAGGACCCTAATTTATCCCCACAAAGGAGACTATGGTGGTGGTGTTTGCAAGCTACAAATGGAGGAAGAGAAGGAGATATCAATGGTTGAATCTCTCTCTATTCAACTCTCTTGACTGCCTCTCTCACTCTCTCTCGGTTGCCTCTCAGTTCTCGCTCTCAGTTGCCTCCCTCTCTTGCAATATCACACACACACCCAACACAACACAAAATGTCAATATATAGTTTAGATTATACCACTCAATTGGGCCAACTAATAAGGTAATAGGGTCTCCAAAATGGGCCAAATACACTAGTCCACCCAATAACCTGAAACAAACTTGGCCCCCCAAAGAGTAGGTCGTTTCCAAGTCGAGTCAAGTCTATGGTATTGAAAAAAATTTCGACATCTATTTTTCATCGTTGCCTGGATTATTGGGTACCCTACAGATCCATTTTTATGTCCACTCTCCTAAATTAATCAATTATCGTAACGACGAGCAAAGTATAGAAAATGATGGGTAACAAGTTGTCCACGGTTGGACAGGAGCAATGCTGAGTTATAAAATGTCAACTAAAAATTGAAGGCTCCGGCCGAAAAGCTTCGAAATAAGTTAATCTTTCTTTTCTGTCACTGTTTATCATTCTCATCACAGGTTTCTTTCATTATTTGAACGAGGCAATGACTAATGGCACTTTGTTAAATAGTCATACCAGCGAGCCATCCTAATAGTGAGAAGTGCGACGAGTCGCTCACCAACTTGCACAAATTGGCTCACAAGTTAAGCGAGCCATTAACTCATGGGCCGCTCGTGTTTTTGGCAATCTTAGACATGTAAGGAAAAAAAGAAAAAAAAGATATCGAGTTACGAATGGTTTGGAGTTGGCTCAACTTGCTCGAAGCAAGTCGATTACAAGCTAACTGACATGATGAATCGAATCGAGCCATGCGATAGACAAAAAGGCTCGGTACCACTTTTTCAAAACTTTTTTTATTTTTTTAAAACTCATTTTCAACTACAAATTCTTACAATAAAATATTTTTCCTGTAAACTTTAAATTTTTTCCCACTTTTTAACTACACACTCTTCAAAAATTCATCATTCCCAAACTCATTTTCTTATGGAAAAAAAATTAAGTATAACATAATGAGTTTGTGAAAGAAATTTCTCAGTGCTATTACTTACTCGTAATATTATAAATTGGAGGGAATCAAGATATAGTTATGAGATTAAAGCTTTTTTTTTTTTCTAAAAATAAAATAAAAATAAATATGTGAGTGAGTTGGGTTGGATCGATTAACCAACCGTTTGATGCTTCAAATCATGATTGAATCGACTCAATATGATTTTATTTAAAAGAAAATCAAATCAAATCAAACCAATGACAAATCGACTTAAGTCGATCGATTTGATTGATTTAGTCGATTTTTCATTTTTTTTTGCCTATGCCTAGTAATAAGGTAGTTAACGTACCCTTTTTCATGGATAACGCCAATATGTTGACCTAAAAAAATATGTCATCAGAATCTTAACAACCTCCCATCCACGTAGATGTTACCTGTACACTGGAACAACCCGTCAGGATGCAAACGCCGCTGATCGAGAAAAAGGTCTAGCGATCGATTGCACTACGACAGTTAAGTCAACAGTATGACAAAATATAAAGAGAGTGCAAGAAATGAGAGAGGAGTTTGGATAAGGTTTTGGAACATACCTTGTGTAAAATGAATTTACATACATATAGAAAAATGAATATGTGCCAAGTGAGGTTAATGGATCGAGCTCAGCCCCAATATGAAATCGTTTAATTAAATAGTTCAATTAATTGAATAGTTGATGTCACGTCGGCATAAATGAGATCCCGCTGTGAGACACATGTCATGTAATTTATAGCAGTAACAATTTTTTGTAACTTTTTAGTATGAAATGAATGCACTCTTAAATAAATCCATAAGAAACTGGAATTAGTACAGTTGAATAATAACTAGGTCCAGTGGTCCACAATTCGACTATTCTCTCAAATTCTTGGTGTAATTACTAATTATATTGTAACCTAATATATATATATATATATATATATATATCTATATATATTGCAATTTGGATGAAGTGATAGATTAATTATGCCATAAATGCCTGTTTGACTGACTGACAAAAAAAAAATCTATTAAAAAAAATAATTTGAGGACAGGTGACACTGATACAGTTCCTCAATGAGGAATTTCTTCTTCAACTTGCCAATTCCAAGCATTGGATCCAAAATGGACTCTGTTTTAAATACGGAAAAGTCTATTTTTAACTCGTTATTTGACCATCCATTTTTCTAATTGATCGAATCAAGTTGATTCAAAGGACTTTTACTTTTGCTTTTGCTTCTTATAAAAAAGTTTACTAGCCTAGCCTCATCTAAAATCTCTTCCAACCAAATAAAGTACTGTCAGAAAATTATTCAAATATATTCAAAAACAACTTTTAATCTCAAAAACAAATTTTGACTTGGCAAAATTACTGCCATATTGGCCCTAAGTATGCATATTTCATTATTTTCTTGTTCATTCTCGGCCCATGTTTTTCTTTTTCGTAGGAATTAATTCTCGAGAAATCTTTGATTCGGGCTCAAAAATCAACCAAATGAACACCACCCGACTCAAGCTCGACCCAAAGCTTCTCTACACCTTGATTGTCCTCTTTTCCCCTCTGGTTGCTCTTCTTCTAATATCCACAAAGGACACTAGTTTATCCCCACAAAGGAGAATATGGTGGTTATGTTTGCAAGCTACAAATGGAGGAAGGGAAGGAGATATCAATGGTTGAATCTCTCTCTATTCAACTCTCTTGGCTGCCTCTCTCACTCTCTCTCGACTGCCTCTCAGTTCTCTTTCTCGACTGCATCCCTCTCTTGCAATATGACACACACACTCAACACAACACAAAATGCCAATATATAGTTTAGGTTATACCACTCAATTGGGCCAACTAATAATGTAATAGGGTCTTCAACAAAATGGGCCAAACACACTAGTCCACCCAATAACCTAAAACAAACTTGGGCTCCCAAAGTGTAGGTCCTTTCTGAATCGAGCCAAGTCTATGATGTCGATAAAATTTTTGACATCTATTTTTCATCATTACCTGGATTATTGGGTATAAAAAAAAACCCAACATTTTCCTTTACTTGTATACACAAAACTCATATATCAAACCCTGCAGATCCATTTTTATGTCCACTCTCCTAAATTAATCAATTATCGTAACAACGAGCAAAGTAAAGAAAATGATGGGTAACAAGTTGTCCACGGTTGGACAGGAGCAATGCTGAGTTATAAAACGTCAACTAAAAATTGAAGGCTCCGGCCGAAAAGCTTCGAAATAAGTTAATCTTTGTTTTCTGTCACTGTTTATCATTCTTCTCATCACAGGTTTCTTTCATTATTTGAACGAGCAATGACTAATGCACTTTGTTAAATAGTCATACCAGCGAGCCATCCTAATAGTGAGAAGTGCGACAAGTCGCCCACCAACTTGCACAAATTGGCTAACAAGTTAAGCGTGCCATTAACTCATGGGCCGCTCGTGTTTTTGGCAATTTTAGACAAATAAGGAAAAAAAGAAAAAAAAATATATCGAGTTGCGAACGGTTTGGAGTTGGCTCAACTTCCTCGAAGCAAGTCGATTACAAGCTGACTGACATGATGAATCGAATCGAGCCATGTGATAGACAAAAATGCTTGGTACCATTTTTTCAAATTTTTTTTTTTTTTTTCTTTTAAACTCATTTTAAACTACAAATTCTTACAATAAAATATTTTTCCTGTAAACTTTAAAATTTTTGGGTCATGCTACACGTACAATCGGAGATGACAATCTCGGTTGACATTCACACACATGGGAGGGGGCCCACGATGAATAAAAAAATCGTAAGCCCCCTCCTATGAGGACATTGTCAATCGAAATTGTCATTCTCGATTGTACAAATAGCAAAATTCAAAATTTTTCTCACTTTTTAATTATACACTCTTCAAAAATTCGTCATTCCCAAACTTATTTTCTTATGGATAAATCTATCTGGCCAAGTCCCTGGCCATATAACAAGACTCTTTTCTTAGAAAAATGTAAAAATGGTCTACATAAATTTTACAAAATACTCGTATGGTTGGGATATATGTGATTAAAATATTATAAAAAAATTGCCTCCACCCACCCTTAATATGCGTGTCCCCCTTCACAAGGCCTGTGCCTGTAACACGCTCCCTTTTCTTATTGGGTTGTACCTGTGGGCCACATTCCCATGTCAATATATGAATACCCCTGTGTACAAAAAAAAAATTCTGTATATCAAGATTTATTCTTTCTTACTAGTCAATTCTGTCCCGAATTAACAGTTTCCTTCCATAAACTCAACTCTCTTCCAGAACCACCCCAGTTCCACTCCACACCACTTCCTCCTCCCAAAAAGAACACTTTTTTTTTTTTCAATTTTCGTGCTCTTTTTTGCCGCCTCCCTCCCCACCTAAAAAAATGTAAAACAAATGCACTTCATGTCTGTCTTCGTGCTTCTTTATTAATGAGAAGAATAAAGCCTCAGTCTTGAACAGTGAAAACCCCACAAAGTGTTTTTTATTTCAGAAACAGCCATGGAAGAAGTCAATATCTCCTTGATTCAGTTTCTTTACCATTTGCAAAGGACCAAGAGATCTTTCTATGCCTTTGTTTCTATTCTTGTGCTTTTCCTTTTAGCTTATAACAGTGCCAACATATTCTATTCCCACGTTCCTTTTCCGGCCAAGAATTCGCCAGAGCCTGCCAGTTTTGAGCCAGAAATTGTACCCGAGAAATCTAGAAAGTTCTTCTCTGTGCCTTCTTCTAAAAAGCTCTCATTTTCTGCACTATATGCTATAAAAGAAGATCGCCCCGCTGGGAAATTGAAAACCCATTTTCCCCTTTTGCTTAAAAATAAAAACTTGGTCGCTTATGAGAACACAGGTGTGGTGTATCATCCAAAAAGGAGAAAAAAGCACCAGCGTGGATTCAATAGGAATGGGTCTCAGTCTAAAGTGAAGCCGTTTTCAGTTAGAGTGAAGGAGTTTTTTAATGCCAATCCATTGAATTCTTCTTGTAAGTTTAGATTTTTCATGACCTGGATTTCTTCAATGGAGTCTTTTGGGGATAGAGAGTTGTTTACCATAGAGAGTTTATTCAAAACACACCCAAATGGTTGCTTAATTATAGTATCCAGTTCAATGGATTCAAGAAGTGGGATGCAGATTTTGAGGCCCTTTTTGGTCAAGGGATTTAAAGTGACTGCAATTTCTCCTGACTTCAATTATTTGTTCAATAACACTGCTGCACAGGCTTGGTACAACCAGTTAATGCAAGGAAATGTGAATCCCGGAGAGGTTTCTTTAGGTCAGAACCTCTCAAATTTGCTGAGGCTGGGGTTATTGTATAGATTTGGTGGGATTTATTTAGACACTGATATTCTAGTTTTGAAGAGTTTTAAGAAGCTAAGGAATACAATTGGGGCTCAGACTATTAATCCTGAAACAAGAAATTGGAGTAGATTGAACAATGCAGTCATGATCTTTGACAAAGGCCATCCACTTCTTTACAAGTTTATTGAAGAATTTGCACTCACATTTGATGGGAACAAATGGGGACACAATGGACCTTATTTGGTTTCAAGAGTTGTTTCAAGAATAACTGGGAGACCTGGATACAATTTTACTGTGTTGCCACCTATCGCTTTTTATCCGGTTTATTGGAAAAAGATCGGCAGCCTTTTCCAGGGGCCGAAGAATGAAACTCACTCGAAATGGTTGATTGAAAAGCTCAGCCGAATTCAGAGCCAAAGTTTCACAGTGCATCTCTGGAATAAGCAGAGCAGAGGGTTTGAGGTCGAAAAAGGAAGCATTATCGAACTAATAATGTTTGATTCCTGTGTTTTCTGCAATTCCTCTTCGTTCGCATCATTGTAAGCATAGAATAAGGATAAGTGTATGCATATTCTCATTGCATTCATCTTTCAAAATGTTAGAATCTTGTGTATGAATTATGGACTCACTCAGTCCATTTCTCAGTTTAATCTAAGAAAATGTAAATTACAGTCATAAGTGAATTGTAAATTGAAGAGCAATAACCTTCTCTTCTTGATATACCAAATGATTGGATGAAGTATTGGATTTTGTTTTATTTGTCAGTAGTAAATTTTGATTGTTTGTTACTGTCATCTCAATGTTTGGGGTAAGTTTTAATTAAAGAGTTCCTGGTCGTATCTTTACATTTGCCATGGATAGATTTTTCTGACCTTTTTGTTAGCAGTATTTTCCTCTGCAGTTACTCAGACATAATGTCGTCTTGTTCATTATCTCTAAATCAGTTTGCTCCCATAAATTTGGGGTCCCAATAATTTTTTGTGGCTGGCTAGAGGGATGCTATGCATATTCATATTCATATCTAGCAGCCTACCACAACTTTCCTCCTTTGCAATGGCGGAGCTAGCACTCGACAAGCTCCTGTGGAAGCCCTTGCTGGCTCCTCCGAGTTTTTTTTTTTTTCCTTATAGTGGCCGTCTATTGGTCGCTCACTTGGATCTGCTCGTGCTTATCTAGATTTTTGGATTTGCCACTATCCTTTGTAGTTGTTAAGACTGGATATGAAAATTGTAGGCAAAGTTTTAGGAAGCATGGATGAAATTATTATTTTTTATTAATTCTAAATAACAATTTATGACAAGCAACAGATTTGTTCCATGCGGATGTGATGAGTGCCGGAAGTTTAATCATGCAAATTTACGTTCCATGCAACTTCAGTTATGGAAGCATAGTTGAGATATGAACATTTTGTGGCAAATGATGAACAAAACTTAAACATGTTTCCCTGTTCTATGTTCTGTAAAGTTTATCATCATATTATTACTGTAAATCTTGCTATCATATTAACTGATAAAAGAGAAATGATCGATAAAACTGGATGCAAATTGAGTTCAGAAAAAGTTTCAGAATTGTACGCGTTCGAGCTGGTGATCCATTTTTACGAAAAATATTTTTGAGCTCCTGTTTGGCAGCTATTTTTTTCAAAATGCATTTTTCTCTCTTTTCTTTTCAACCACACATTTTTCAATAAAATAATATTACTCGCAAACCCAAAACTTTTCCATAATTTTTAACCACACATTCTTCATCAATCAACTATTTAAAAATACATTTTCTCCACAAAAATGACTATCAAATAGGGGCTCATGTTTTGCGTGGCATATTCTGAAGTGACTCTAATATTTCATATAATTAATAGAAAATTAAATTCATTAAGCTTTGAATATCGAACTTATTCTAATTTTAAGTTGCTTTCTTGTATATTCTCTGCAAACAGTGTATATTAGCACAATCAGTTCTACAGACATTAAATGTGATACATTATCAACTTGTCCAACATATCTTGTCTCATTACCTGTTTTTACTTATTGGTTTCAAGAATTGGGGTCGGTGACACAACTAATAAGTGAAAAGCAATGCAAAACCCTCCATAGACTGGACTAACTACCAGACATTTATGTTGAAGGAGGGACCTTTATGACCCATCCCTTTCTCGCATGTGCCCTTAATTTCTTTCGTTCTCAGGTTACCATCTCGACCTTCTGAAATCACCATAGTGGGTGGCTATATATACAAATTTTATATCAATACAACAAACTGAGACACTTCTGTCCAATTTGAGATTTCTCCTGGGTCATGTATTTAGAATATAAAAAAAAAGGTGTTTAGCGCATAACTCCAGAAGGAAAACATCAGGATATTCTCTAGAACAACTATTATAATCTATAGAAGTTTGAAATTTCTATTTAAAAGAGAAAAATGTACAAAAATCAGTCTTTAAATAAGAAAGTCTGCTAAAGATCCCTTTCTATTCAAATAACTGAGCATGTTTGTGTCCAAAAATATCATTTTATCTGAATCCTGTGTGATTGTATCTTTCATAAGTCGAATGTAATTTGTGTTGAGAAAAACAAACTTCTTTCATGACTCATTGTTCTGCATTAGATGCTTATGCTCCATATCTTCAAGTTCTACTTCACCGCCTTCCCATGCCCTGTCATTCTGGAAAAGCATTTCAATTTGCTCTAATGATTTCCCCTTCGTTTCTGGAACACAGTTATACACAAAAGCAACGGAAAGAGCTGAAATTGCTGCAAAGACAAAAAATGTTCCTCCTACTGTAATTGCACGACAAACAGAGAGGAAAGACATGGCAACCAGGCCGCTGCTAACCCTACTCCCCACAGCCCCGATGGCTGATGCTTGAGCTAGAAGTTTTAGGGGGAAAATTTCAGATGATACAACCCAGCAAACAGGGCCTATCCCCACCGAGAAGAAAGCTACATTTCCACACACAAAAAATTACCATGCCAATCCAGAGTTTTCCATCACCAAGTGTAGAAAGAGTTAGGCCTAAAGTGAAAAGACAAGCAGTCATTCCAATTGTACTTACATAAAGTAGTGGTTTTCTGCCAGCTTTGTCAATAAGAAATATCGCAATCAATATAAAAATTGTTTTCGTAAATCCAACAGCAACAGTTGCTGCCAGAAGCTGAGCCTCATCCTGGATACCGGAATCTTTAAAGATGGTAGGGCTATAGTATACAGTTGCATCAATCCCAGTTATCTGTAGAAAAATCTGAATTCCACAACCTGTACTCAGCATTCGTCGAACTCCAGGTGAAGGATTTAGTAAATCATGCCATACAGCTCTCTCTTCGTATTTCCCAGCATCAACAAAACTTGCAGCATGTTGTATTTCTGCTAACCTCTCCTCGATTTCACTTGCATTTTCATTGGTTTTCAGTAGCACCATTCTCGCTTCATCAATCCGATTTTGCATTACCATCCACCTCGGGGATTCTGGAATAATGAACAGCGCAAAACCAATAATAACTGATGGAAGAATCCCTACAGCAAGCATAATCCTCCAACTTATACGTGCTGGTAATCCCGAAAAGGCATAATTCGAGACATAACCAAGAAGAATTCCAAAATTCACGAAAATCTCAGGAAAGGATGTCAATGATCCCCTTGATACTGTAGGTGATATCTCTGCAATGTATACCGGTGCAATCATGATTCCAAAACCAATCCCAATTCCAGCAAAAATCCTGCCCACCATTAACACTGTAAAGGAAGGGGAAAGCGCCATTATAGCAGCACCTGTTTGAAATACAATGGCTGCAAAAGCCATCGTCCATTTTCTACCAATGGCATCTGATGTTTTACCACCTGCTAAGCTTCCTAGAAGTGAAATAATGCTCAAGATTCCAACAAGGATTTCTTCTTGAACCTCAGTGATCTTTAAATCCTCTTGAATAAATAGAATGGCTCCACTCATTACACCCACATCTGTGAATTAGAGAGCAACAATTATATATAGTAGGTAGTATAGTATTGGGCTAAGTAAGAAATTTAAAGATGTGTGTTATAGAATATGGAAGAGCCTGCCCACAAAAGCTAACCAATGTGGTTGGAGAACCAAGCCTATATAAACCACACAAAGAAAGCGTAAACTTTCGATGTGGGATTTAGATTCCCATAAATCTCACTGAAAATTATGACAAACCACCACGCTTCCGACTTGGCGTCCACGTCGAGCAGGTGCCCATACACCTTAAGTGGTAACCGAGACCGAAAGACATGATGCCTGCTCTGATACCAATGTTATAGAACTTGGAAGAGCCTGCCCACAAAAACTAGCCAATGTGGTTGGAGAACCCAAGTCTATATAAACCATACAAAGGAAGCGTAAACTTTTGATGTGGGATTCAGATTTCCATAAATCCCATTGGAAATCATGACAATGTAACCATGCATTTGAACATGGAAACGTCGCATAATCTGTATGAAGGTAGTGTTGGTAGAGACAAACCAAGTGGCATGAGATCACCACTCCCTTTTTTCTTCATAGTAATTAAAAACTATTGCAGCAAGTGGAAGCAACTCTCATGTTGAGGGTGAACCACCATAAATCTGTTTCATTTCCTTTATTTGTCTCGTGAATAGGGATAGGTCTTGATTTATAACAGCTAGAGCAGATTTTACAAGCAGTATCCATATTCCATTGTAGTAGTTCCCATTTTCATTTTTTCTTTTCTTTCGCATTTCCTTAAAACTATTGAAATATCACATGTTTTGCCAGAAAGGTAAATGGTAGAAACAAACTTGTGCAGAGTCAGGCAGCTTGTTAAACTTTTCCCGAATCACCCTTTTTTAAAAAATAAAAATAAATGGACAAATTGAAAAAATTCCAAAAAAGCTTTTTATTTTTTGCCCCAAATGAGAATTTCTTACTTCATATGTATTAAGCTAACGAAAAGATTTCAACATAAAACAATAGAAAAGTGATTTCAAGTAGAAAAAGATAGGTCTCAGAATAAAATATCATTATTCACAAGGTACATTGCCAAATAAGTAAATATTTATCAAGAACATTAACATAAAAGAAATGCACAAATATTTTTCAAGAACTGTAACATAAAATGAAATTAACATTGGATCAAGATCATATAAAATAAAAAGGATAAGAGATGCACGAACCATAGCCAAGACGCACATAATTATTGAAATTGCCAGATACACATCTACTGAATCAGTTGGAGTACAATCAGCAGCAAGAAGACCAACGTGGATTGATGACAAGGAGCAACAGCAGAAGTATCCAGAAGAGGATTAGTTTTTGAATAAGTTTTGCCTTTTATTCTTCACGTGAATTTTTTAGGAAGTTAGTTAGAAAATGATTCCATTTTTTCTGTATTTATAGGACCTGCATTGTACATTTTATACACGGTTGAATGAATTAATTTCAGCCTCAGTTTGATCATTCAATATCAGAATTCTTTTCATTCCAAATCTTATATGGTATCAGAGCTAGAAATGGAGGAATCAAATACTCCCACAAATGCAAACATCAATCCAAACCGTACTCTAAACCCACAACAAATTGATGAAATAAATTCGAGTGTTGTTCCTCTTGATCCCACTCATTCCAGCAGTCCCTACTACATTGGCAGCAATGATGGAGGAGCACTTATGCTGGTTACCCATGTTCTGGACTCCAGCAATTATTACTCCTGGGCTCGTTCCATAAGGAGAGCATTAAGGATCAAAAACAAACTAGGATTCATTGATGGATCTCTATGTGAACCAAAGGTTCCCAATGATCCATTGATGGAACATTGGCTTAGGTGCAATGATAGAGTCATAACATGGATGCAGAATGCCATGGCGATTGACATCAAAAGCAGCACGATATATGCAGAAACAGCTCACCTCATCTGGATAGATCTAGAGCAGCGATTCTCTCAGCAAAATGCTCCACGCATATTTGAAATCAAGAAGGATATCACCATGCTGATCCAGAACCAAGATTCTGTGAGCACTTACTACTCCAAGCTTAAAACCCTTTTGGATGAGCTGCTGAATCACGAGAATATTCCTAGCTGTAGCTATGGAGGTTTGAAAACAGTGATTCAAAACTAGCAAAGGGACTGGGTCATGAAATTTCTAATGGGCTTGAATGAGAATTACAAGGAGATTAAGGCTCAAATTCTGTTGATCAAGCCATTTCCTAGTCTAAATGAGGTGTCCTCTTTGATCCAACAAGAAGAGAAGAGACGGGAAATATCTAATCCAAGTCCTGCCAACTCAGATCCTATGACATTTTTAAGCAGAAGAAACTTCAGAGAGGGAGGAAACCAGAGGTTCTCATCACAGAAAGAGACAGATATTATTGCACTCATTGCAAGGTTGCAGGTCACTCCTTTGAAAGATGCTTCAAAGGAAATCCAGACAGATCAGTATGCTCCTACTGCTAAATGCCAGGACATTCAGTAGATAAATGCTACAAACTTCATGGATTTCCTCTGCACACAAGTTCAGTGACAAAGGGAAACCTGTTGTTCACATGGTTTCTGAAAATCAGGAGGTAGTGAAGGACAAAGGTCAAGTATCATTGAGTCAAGAGCAATACTCACAGCTGATGGCACTTCTCAGACCAACAACAAACCCACAACAGCTACCTTCTTCATCTAACAACATCCAGACACTTGTTAACTCCTCTCCATCAGATGAGTTCAATCATAAATTATCTGGTATACCACTGAGTTTAACTGCATTTCATCACAATCATGAAATTTTTTTCAAAACATCTTGGATTCTAGACACTGGAGCAACAGATCACATGATCTGCTTTTTTTTTTTTTTTTTTTTTTTTTTTTTTTTTTTACATCTATTCAAGCTAAAGTAGCTTACTCTGTAGCTTTACCAAATGGAGAAAAGGTTCCAGTCACACATGTGGGAACTGTTAAAATTTTTGGATCCATAACTTTGCATAATGTGCTTTGCATTCCTAGCTTCACTTTTAATTTGATTTCAGCGAAGAAACTAGCTCAATCTCTAAATTGTTGCCTTATTTTCTTCTCTAATTACTGTTATATCCAGGACCTTTTGACTTGGAGAACGATTGGAATGGGTGAGGTGAAAGATGGATTGTATCACATGGTGAAGAAATCAGTTCCTCCTTCAGCTTTGTCAGAAATCCTTAACCAGTTCAAAAGCGTGTCCTCTTCCTCTATGTCCATCACTAAAAACCATAAGGAAACTGATCTGTGGCACTACAGATTAGGCCATTCATCATATTCTAACTTCAGTCCTGATAGAAACATTCACATTCCTGCATTATCTAGTATAAATTGATGTCCTATCTGTCCATTAGCAAAACAACATAAACTGTCATTTCCTGTTAGTCGTAGTAGGACAGGAGAATGTTTTGAATTGATTCACTGTGACATCTGGGGACCTTGTAATGAAATTAGCAGGGATGGTTCTAAGTAATGAAATTAGCAGGGATGGTTCTAAGTATTTTCTCTCTATTATTGATGATTTTAGTAGATGCACATGGATCTATATGTTAAGTTTTAAATCAAAAGCTACCACAGCTCTACAAAATTTTTGTGCAATAACTGAAACTCAATTTAAAGCAAAAATCAAAACCATCAGAACAGACAATGGTGGGGAATTTAACATGATAGACTTCTACTTAAAAAGAGGAATAGTACACCAAAGAACTTGTGTTGAGACACCAGAACAAAATGCTGTGGTGGAAAGAAAACACCAACATATCTTGAATGTGGCAAGGGCCTTAAGGTTTCAAAGTGGCCTTCCCTTAAAATACTGGAGTGATTTTGTGTTAACGGCTGTATATCTCATAAATAGAACACCAGCGCCCATTCTAAATCACAAAACTCCCTTTGAGGTCCTGTTTCGAGTTAGGCCAAATTATAGTCACTTAAAGGTTTTTGGATGCCTAGCTTTTGCCACAACCCTTGTTAGTGGAAGACAAAAGTTTGATCCTAGCTCTAGGGAATCTGTTTTCATTGGATATCCTTTTGGAATAAAAGGATACAGATTATTGGATTTAAGAACCAAGAAAATTTTTATCTCAAGAAATGTAATCTTTCATGAGAATGTGTTTCCATTCAAAAACATCGACTCTACTCCCTCAACTGATTTCAGCCATCTAAGCTTCACACAAAATCCTATTATTTCCAAAGATCCCATAACCTCTGTTTTTGATAATGATCAGAATGTTGAGCATAACACTCCAAATGAGCCACCAGATATTGAATCTTCCAACCTCCATGAAGACACCAACGATCACATCTCTCAACCCATCACTGATGTTTTGGAACCAAATTCTCCTATTGTAAGTCACTTACCCCGGAGGTCCAACAGGATTCACAAGCCACCTTATCACTTAGAAGACTTCATATGTCAACATGCCACTTCATCTCTCCCATTTCAGAAGTTCAACAGCAAAGATGAAGATGGTATAACAGGTAGCAACTTTCCTCTTAAAAATAGCATTTCCTATGACAAGTTATCCACATCTCACCGCGTTTTTACAACATCAATAACCAATAATTTTGAGCCTAAAACTTACCAAGAAGCCATTACTTCTCCTGAATGGCGTGCCGCCATGAAATCTGAGATCGAGGCCCTTGAACTCAATGATACTTGGGTATTGACCAATCTACCATTTGATAAAGAGGCCATAGGATGCAAATGGGTATATAAGGTGAAGTTTAATGCTAATGGCAATGTTGAAAGATACAAGGCACGTCTAGTGGCAAAGGGATACACCCAACAAGGGGGACTTGACTATCACGAAACTTTTTCTCTTGTGGCGAAGTTAATCACCATTAGAACTCTACTGGCTATAGCAGCTATCAAGGGGTGGAGATTACACTAGTTTGATGTAAATAATGCATTTTTACATGGTGACTTAGATGAAGATGTTTACATGGAATTGCCTCCTGGTTATCTCAATGTCAGTGGGAATAAAGTATGCAAGTTACGCAAGAGTTTGTATGGATTAAAGCAAGCTTCACGCCAGTGGTACTCTAAGCTTTCCAGCTTCATTGTTGAACAAGGATATACTCAATCAAAGGCAGACTATAGTTTGTTTACCAGGCTAACTGATAGCACTTTCACTGCCATTCTAGTATATGTGGATGATATAATAGTGGTTGAAAATTGTATTGACTCCATCAATAAGCTGAAGGTCTCTCTCGATGAGAAATTCAAAATCAAAGATCTAGGAAAATTGAAGTATTTTTTAGGCACTGAAGTAGCAAGGTCTAAGGATGGTATTCACATATGCCAAAGGAAGTATGCCTTGGACATCTTGGCAGATTCTGGCACCATTGGTTCAGCTCCTGCTAGGATTCCCCTTGATCAGAATATAAAGTTCAGCAAAGATGAAGGTGAACTATTGCCTGATCCATCACTCTACAGAAGACTAGTAGGAAGGTTGCTATACTTGACCATCACTAGGCCAGACCTTGCATATTCGGTTCAGCTATTAAGCCAATTTATGGGAAATCCTAGAGTTCCACATTTGCACACTGCTCATAAAATATTGAGGTACATCAAAAGAGCACTAGGACAAGGATTGTTCTACCCTACAAAATCAAAGTTGCAACTAGAGGGTTACTGTGATTCAGATTGGGGAGCATGTATGGACACCAGAAGATCAGTTACTGGCTATTGTGAGTTCATTGGAGAAGCCTTAATAACATGGAAATCAAAGAAACAACATGTGCTGTCCAGATCTTCAGCAGAAGCGGAATACAGAGCAATGGCAAACCTCTGTTGCGAACTTACTTGGCTTGGATATTTGCATAAAGATTTAAAGATTGAACACCTACAGCCAGCTATCTTGAATTGTGACAACAAGGCTGCCATTCACATAGCTACAAATTCAGTGTTTCATGAAAGGACGAAACACATTGAACTTGATTGCCATTTGGTCCGAGACAAAGTACAAGATGGGAGTGTCATCACTCAACATGTTCCTAGCACATCACAAATCACAGATATTTTTACTAAGTCTCTGAATTCTCAAAGCTTTTACTCTTGCTTATCCAAGATGAGAGTAATGGACATTTACTCTCCATCTTGAAGGGGGCTATTGAAATTGCCAGATACACATCTATTGAATCAGCTGGAGTACAATCAGCAGCAAGAAGACTAACGTGGATTGATGACAAGGAGAAACAGCAGAAGTATCTAGAAGAGGATTAGTTTTTGAATCAGTTTTGCCTTTTATTCTTCACGTGAATTTGTTAGGAAGTTAGTTAGAAAATGATTCCATTTTTTCTGTATTTATAGGACTTGCATTGTACATTTTATACACGGTTGAATGAATTAATTTCAGCCTCAGTTTGATAATTCAATATCAGAATTCTTTTCATTCCAAATCTTAGAAGAATTGAGAGATGCAAAGACGGCACAAGCCATAACATATTTCTTGCTGTCGCCGCTATTCTGATTAGCATTGTCTTGATAGGAAATAGAAACCCCTTCAATTGTATCCGAATCCATTTTCCAGTATTTTCTGAATCCTTCACTCCCATTTTCTTGGACCATCTATTTTTCCTTTTGTCTTACAAAAACCAATATAAAAATCAAATTTCTCAAGAAAGGGAGAAAACTAAGAGATGAGATGATTCTCCCTCTCCCCCACTCTCTCTAAAAGTTTTCACGTCGCACAGAACATAGAGAGAATGTTCAATGGAGGAATTTCTTAACTTTAAAGCATAAATATTGCGTAATGCTTCACGTACCGCATGTGAGTATGGAAAAAAAAAATATTTTATTCATATGAGACATACACACTCACATACTATCCCAGTGGTAAAGTAGCATTTTTCATAAATATTTTCAGACGAACCTTTTATTGGTTCAACATAGATTTGTTGACATAGAAAGAGAAAGAGAGAGGGAACAGGAGGTCTATGCTCCCACTGAGTGTACGGCAGATGGGTCCAGAGAATTGTATGTATTTATTTTAACGAGGCATTTTCAAGAATATCTAGAATTAGGGGTGTGTATTGAAAAATATCTAGAATTAGGGGCATTTTCAAGAATGTCTAGAATTAGGAGCGTGTATTAAAAAATGTCATATTTTTATAATCCTTGTAAAAATGTCCAAATTTGATATCAAATTATCTATTTTGCCCTTATGAAAAGATTAATCAATTTTATGTAATTTTTTTTTAATTTTGACACAATCTTCGAGATGACCAAGTAGCTTTCATGAGAAGCTACAATAATGTTGCTATTACCTAAGTGGGGTCACTTGCCAATATTTTTAATTAGATTTTAATAAATTATTCTAGGAAAAATGAAGAAGTAGAAATTTCATTAACACCTTCAAAGAAGTATATGATTCCATCTCCAAAGAAATCATTTTTTTATTGTTGTACCAATCATCTTAAATAACTTAGTTAGATAGTAATTAAATATACTTCTGCATTTAGAATGTCAGTAATGGTGAAATAAATTCTTTGCAAAAATAGTAGTTGAAGATGATAAATACATATGGTGAAGTGGAATCTCGTCATGTCATTCTCAACATTTTATAAACGTCGATAATGATAGTTTAAATGTCATTCTCGATATTTCATAAATGTCGAGAATGATACCCGACTCATGCATTTAATGTGGATTGACATTTGTACTTTTTGATACAGGTAGTATAGATTATGTGTCCAAATTTTATTGGCCAACATCATTTTTAATGATATGAAAATTTTTGAATTCTAGTGTGAAAATAGAAATTGCTAGCAGGAGTATTTTCGTCTAAATAATTGAAAAATGGACATTGAAGAAATTATGGACATTTTTGCAAATGACTAGGTGAAAATGGACATTGTGTGAAATTTCCTCTATTTTTAAATTGCGGGACGAGGAAGAACACAAATTTTGTAAGAAAAGTGTCATGAGGTTCTTTACTGTTTTTGTTAACTGATTTTCGTCTAGTTACCAATCAAACCCGTGGCATGTGCCCTTTCGATATAATGCCTGTCGGTGAGCTAAAATGCCAGTTTTTTTTTTTTTTTTTTTTTTTTTTTTTTTTTTTTTTTTTTTTTTGTAATTTTCATATTTCAATTTTGAATAATGCTATTGTTAATGAAGACTATCCATAATCGCCATATGTGATATACATGTGATGATTATACATCATATCACAAACTGTCACATGTTACTACGTAAAGTAACTATCAGTAATTTTCACTACGAATATCATTACTCTTTAATTTTTTGCAGATGTTCAATCTACAACATTCACACATCAAAAGCTAGCTCAAATGCTAAGAACGGAACATTAAATTCCTTTTTTATTATTTTTATTTTTTAAATAGCACTGCAATATTCACTAACTACATGTTAAGAATGATATATTTTAATAGCACTAAAAATTATTGAGAAAGAAAAATGAGTTATGATTTTATTGATTATAATATCATACAGTCATTTCCAATAATGCTTACCACATTATGCACCAAGATGGACTGTCCTTGCGAATGGTGAATATTTTACAAAATTGGCAAGATTATGGATATCCTTTTCTCATTTTATGAAAACCTCATAAAAACAAGCCCTATCTGCTAATTGAAATTTACTTCACTAATAGTCGATCGTGCGAGCCTCCCACTGGTCCCCAATATTTTGTCGAAAGGCACTGGTCTTCCCTCTTAGGAGGTGGCGTGCTAGAGGAGGAAATAATGTTTAAAAAAAAGAATGGTTGTAGCATAAAAGGTAACACATTTTTATGTATACGAGGGTTGTTCCACCACATTCGATGATGATGAGCCATAGCCATTTAAGTGGGCTTGTGCTAGGCTGTGGTGGTGGTGGTTAGGTTTTCTATACGGGGAAATTTTTAGTGGTCCAATTGGAATTCTATTGCTCTTTTTCCCATTTTTATCCAAGCTCTATATATCAACTCAACTTTCACTCTATAACGAGGAGAGACGTCTTGTTTGTACTCTCATCAAATTATATTGAATAAACAATAAAAGTTTATAATCAAATTTCACCATTAATTGAATTCACCAATTTGTTGCTTGGTTAATCGTTTTATGGATTCTTTTGGATCATTAATAAAATGCATTGAATCTTGATCTCTAAATTGTTTCATTATTCATCACTTACAAATATTTCAAAATGTCAAGGGAGGGAGTTGATGATGCAGGAGAAGAGGGATTCGTCTAGTTTATCCATAAAAGAAGACGAGAAGATGAAATTTTTAATGAACTTAGTACAAGAGAGACCATCTTCTATCTCGTGCCTTTAACGTCAAGTTGTTTTATGAATTCTTTTTAAATCGATCAATGTATCATCTCGAAGATTGTAAATTGATATAAACAATGATACTCTTTTTTAACTTAACAAATTAGCTCGATCCGATATCAATTTCTTATTACAAACTTGAAGTGTAGTCAAATATTTCGAGTGGTCATCATCGTACATTTTTATCAACCTGTTCTTATTAAGAGCTCATTTGGTGTAGATCTTTATCAAAAATAGATTATTTAATATCAAAGTGTGGGATTGGTAAGAAATAATTTATATTGCGTTGACAAATTATTGATAAAAATTGTTGACTTCTACCCTATCATCTCATCAATCAATTGTTATTGAAATGACCCATATGCCCTTTCATCATTATCCTACAAGGAAATAAATTGAGTAGGTTTTGAATAAAATGCAATAAGGAACATAACGATCATTTTAGATGCCCACTTAAGGGTAAAGGTGGAAAAACAAATTTACTGATGCGTGGGACGTGGGATGGAACATCTCAATCAATGATGAATATGTATGTCTTAATATTTTAATTGAATAAATACTTTCAAACTATCATATTTTACAAAATCAGATTAAAATTACGACCAAACATGCCCTAAGTTTGCAAATTTGGTAAATAGAAAATGCAAAAGTTCCAATTCCTTTGGTTTTGGTGTGAATTGATCTTCCACCACTTTTTTTACCTTTTTTTTTTTTTGGCAATTAAAAGAAAATTTATCCCCAATTATAAAAAAAAAAAAAAAATATTCATTTCATTGACAATTTTCATAGAAAATAAAACCAAACAAATGATACTCGATATTCCAATTTTATTTTATTTTTGCAATCCAAATAAATTATATCCCCAATTGTAAGAAATTAGATACTTTTAATTGACAATTTTCATAAAAAATAAAGTCAAACGAATATCAAAAGATATAAAATTTCAATAATTTTCAGGTAAAAAATTATACCAATCAAACACAATTAATTGATAATTTTGAATAAAGCAAGTTCTAAACAATTTAATTTTTTACAATTCATTTTCTTTCAATTCAAATTTCATATTTGAATCAAACGGACCTATTACTAATTTGGTTATTATCATGGGCTTGGGCCTGGGCATGACTTATGTTGTCTATTAATAGATCCATGAAGAGGAAATTACGCCACATATTCATTTTTATTTGAAAAACAGGAAAAAAAAAACAAAAAAACATTTAAATTTTTTTAATACTTATTACCTAAATAGAACTTTTTGTAAGATACTTTGTTACTTTCTAATAAAGCTTCTCTAGAAATGGAATAATTACCCTTGTATTAAGCATCCATATTTCGGAATTCTTTGAAAACCAACATTTCATATGAATAACATGATATTGTTACCTTTTTTTAAAAAAAAATAAAATTAATTAATTAATTAATTTTTTTTTTTTTTACAAATTATGTGTTACATCACTTTATTGTACACATGTATTTTAGAAATTTGATAATTTGGTTTCATTGCTTTGCCTATAATGCTTACACTTGATGTCCTTTGAATATAATTGCGAATTGGTAATTGCACTCTATAAACAAATCAAACTCTCACATTTCTTCTCCATTCGAAGGCGTATGATTACAACAGGCTTCTATTGGAGAAGCCTTGGTCTGCACCTCTAATGTGTGCTTCCAATAGTGCAGATAAAACATCTGTTACGTAGATGTGTGGAGATCTGTTGACGCATTGGGTACCAACCATATGCCGAGGTAAATAAATTTAATATTTTAAACTTGCGTAATTAGTTATTTAAGGTATGATGACTTATATTGGTTCTCAAAAGATTACATGTAACTACATATGTGACATTTGGATTCATAAACATTTTGTTAGATTATATCGTATCAAAAACTTGTGAAATATATGCAACTAAATATACGATATAGTTAGTTAATGAAATTCGCATCTCAACATTGATTTGGTTACATAGATAAGTATAAGCACATTTTGACATTCACTAGTCCGTCAAGGTTAGCTCGAGTCCTCCTTGACTAGCCAATAATTTTAGGAACAAAAGAATATAGAAAATAAGGTCAAAATAATTATTTTTAACAGTATTACAACTTGTTGATAAATCAAACAAAATTTAAACAATTATTCGACTGTCTTTTCATAGCCTTTGGTTCTACCATTGAATAGTAAGAATACGTGGTTTGAGGGAAATAAGCCCTACAAACATCCCAACTTGTACAGAGGGTTCCGTGTATCTATGAAACCAATTGGCCCATAAATGTCTAGGAATAGGATTATCACATATTTACAATCAATCATACGAGGATTCACGGGTTGATAACTTTTTATTTTTTATTTTTGGGTTAAGGGTAAATTTTAAATCAAATAAAGGTGAAATAAATATATTTTGTACTCATTTTTCTTTCATAAAAATGAAAAATATGACCGTTATCCATCACATTCAGCTATCAATTTTGACTTTCCATATCTTGTGTGTGACCCATAACGACTATATTTTTCATTCTCATTCTACAAAGAATGAGAATCAAATGAGATGATAATATAAAAATTTGAACGACTTCAATTAACGTGATTGTCCCTTTAAGATGACACTCACGAGGTTTAGTTTATGTTGACTAATGTTCGTAAACTGTTTATAAATATTCAAGCTATTTTTTATCTGTTTTGTGAGATCCACAAATATTATTTACTTATCCATCACTCATTTATATCTATTTATAATTTAAACTACATATAAACAATTTTCAACACATGCTTTTAATCTTTACCCTAACTGTATTTCTTATCTATTTTTCACCATCCCCTTCACTTGATAATCATGCTACTTGTACAGAACTATTTATTACCACCTGGATGACATCCACTCACAATAGGGAGGTCCCACCTTCTTCTTTTTTGCATTGTTTATTCACCCGGGTCCCACTACATGTGAGTGGATGTCATCCGGTTGGTAATGAATAGTTCTGTACAAGTAATTTAATTGTCACTTGATTCATCACACGTCCATTAGGATTTCCACTATTGTGCAATGGGTTAGCATACATGGGACATATCCCACCGACCAAACACATGAATGGACAAAATGCCAATGTTACTCAATACTATATAAAACAACACGACAACACTTATTTTCTTTAGTTCAACAATTAAACCATGCATTCACATGTGAAATTTGGTAAATTTTAGTAACGCACAACACTTAAATATTATTTCTGGTTGAACTAAACATAGAAGCCACTGGCCACCAATGCACACGCTTTTGTCCTCGACGACTTAAACTTAGAGATGAAGTAATTAGAATTAAAGACTCAATCACATGTTCCCTTTGATACACTTTGGAATTTAAATCACGCGTGAGAATTACACGAAAAGGACATCAATAATTCGTAACAAATTAATTAGACCCCTTTTGACAATTTTTGAATAGTCAAAAGTTGTTTCTTAACTAAGAAGTTGGTATAGATGAGCTTCCGAAAGAAGTTGACTTGAAATAATTTTCTTAAAAATATCTTTTATAAGAAGCGAGAACAATAACAAAGCCCTGTCAAATGAATCCTTAACCTTCTTTCAAGTTGCTCATGTGACCTACACACATTCGAAATGCAATTTCAGTATAATAGCAAATCGTCCAAGTGTGAGCCACACAATTAAAATAAAAACTATTAATCACTTTAGATTCACATAAAAATAAAAAATAAAAAATAAAAACACAGCCAACCATCAAAATGTGTCCACATTTACTTTTTTCCACATTCAGCCTTCAACGTAGGAATGAAGTAAGAAGCCCCTGTCTATGTGTGTGTGTGTATATATATAGCCCCTCTTTCACCTCGTGTTTGGAGGAAAATTTATTTTAGAGTAGTGATTTTTTTTGGGGAGAACATCTGATTAAAAAATAAGATTTTTTTTTTTTGAATTTACGTGTAAAATTATTTTATGGGAGAATGTGTAATTTAAAATAAGTTTTGAAAAAAACGAGTTTTTGAAAAAATGGAACCCAAACAGGGGCATATTATTAGTGCGTAAATGTATTCACTAGTAGACACCAACACAGCACCTCACAAATTTCAAATTGACTGATCTCTGGACCATGCAACCTTTAGTTATAGTGATCTTCTTGCCTAAATTATTATAAATTTTACAGGTAGACATCTACTAGTGATAGACACACATGTATGGAAATAGATAAAAGAATCTTACGCGGATACGAGACGACATCGACATGGACACCCGCATGAAGACAGACATCCTCATTTCTCATTACCTTCCTAAGAATTTCTTTGTTCTTATGTATGTTAAATTCCCTTAAATCTTCTCAAGTCTCAACAACCCACTATCGTTCTTGATCAAGAATATTTATTATCCTCTAGATCATTTTAGCAATCTTGGATAGGATTTTAAGGATATGGGTTTGAGTAGTACAGAATTTTCTGGTGATTTGCTACAGCCTGGAGAGGTGGAGCCACCAGAACTGCCGTCTACAAGGTGGCATAAACAGCCGCAGCAGCAACAATCAATGGCTCCCTTAAAGTGCCCGAGATGTGACTCAACAAAAACAAAGTTCTGTTACTACAACAATTATAACAAATCTCAACCTCGCCATTTCTGTAAAGCTTGCAAGCGGCACTGGACCAAAGGTGGCAGTCTTCGCAATGTTCCTGTTGGCGGCGGGAAAAAGAAGCGGCTCAAGACATCAAATTCCACCACCAGCACCACCCCAACCACCACCAGCGCTGCCATCTCTAACAGCATGCTTGGGAAGTCTATGATGGGCTCATTTACTACAAGTTCTAATATATCAGGGCCTTTGATTCAGGATTCAGAATTTCTGTTTTCGAGTTTAAGCAGTTTTGACCGCAATTCTTCTTTGATTAATCCATCCTTCTATGATCAATCCTTGAGTGGGCATGGCTACGCCGAGAAGATTTGTACTCTGGGGGAATCAGCCATTACTACAGCCATTCCAACCATGAACATGGCTAGGACAGGTGGCCCAGGTCCAAATACAAGCAGTGCATTTGATATTCCAAACTACTGGAATTGGAATGAGATTGATGTGTTAACTTCAACTCGTGATCTAAATATAGACTGGTATGATACTGAGATTGATTCCTAATGGCATGTTCGGTGAGTTGGACGGTACAATATTGGATGGTATTTGGAAAATAAGAAGCTAACTCCTTCATTATTGTATAGTCAAGTTTTATTTAGTATTGCAGACTATTTAAGTGCGTGTTTGGTACTTACAACTAGAAAATACAATGGACAAATTTTATCTTCATTTTCATCTTTAATACTGTCTAGTATTGAGTCTTAGTAAAAAAATAAAAGTTATAATCTTGTTTACTATAAAATCGAATCTTATTCAATAGTGCGAACCAAAACCCTACGAATATGCTGTTACGTATTGTAACATAGCACTTCATTATAAATAAACAAGAATGCAGTTTATTTTTTTCAGTATTTTTCCCTGGTGTAAACGTCAGTTAATAAGGTTACGTGTTCACCTTACATTTGATCATATGACAAATGACTATGCATCGAATCTTTGGTAGTCCCACACGTATACTCATTGGATTCACGGAGATACAATTTACTATTTTTTTAATTAAAAGGAAATTCAATACACAAATCGATGATCGTCAAGAGTAGTTCCAGATCACTGTGATGCCATGAGCATAAAACCGAGGTATACCTTACAAAAAAAACCTGCTAGTATAGCTAATGGCATTTAACCATAATTCGTATGAATTCATGTATTATCATCAAATAGAGAGAGAGAGATGTTAGAGGTGATAGGATTGAGATTCTCTTGTCAATTTTTTTTTCATCATAGTGAATTACTATAGTGACTGGAAATGACGTTGTTTCACATCGAAGCGAATTTCTATGGATCTTACGTGTTCTTGATTGTTTTTTTTTTCTTTAAATCGATTGCTCTTAGGGTTTATAAATTTCAACAAAAGCAAGACTACGCTGCCTTGAATAAAGTAAAACACGTTTGAGAAATATATGAATCCAACTAATGTAAAATATTAGATTCAATCGCTCTGAGAATACTGTAAGTTTCCCTACGAGGCATCAATGGACTATGGATGGCATATAAATTGATCCACGACCACCCTCCATCTTACTTTCTAAAAATCGACTTTCTTGGCCATAGTATTTTCATTTGAAATGAGTCTGGTATCTCCAATGGCAAAGCGATTAGAACCACTAAAACCGATCAAATTACTGGGAAAGATTTATAGCTGCAGAGGGGCTTTTTCACCACTTACAAGAACATATTGTAATATAAATTACCAACAACGTAAAAGAATGAAACTCAAGAATCAAATCCCTTCTCTTCTGATAGAAAATCAAGTGACCTACTCTTAACCTCTCCATATGAGCCTGAAATCTGAATACCGTTCATAGGAAGGATCCCACATAGTATAGTGTTGCGGAAACTCCTCGAAAAATCTTTCATTCTGGACTCAGAAATCAACTAAACGAACAATACAAGAATCAGGTCGACCCAAAACAAACCCACTTGGTTGCCACATGTTTTACACCTATAAAGGAAACATGATGATGGTGATATTTGCAATCCACAAAGGAAGAAAACCGGAAGCCTCTTCTCAATTTCTCTTGTATGGTTTTCTCTCTTGCACAATAGACATCACAGAATACGTACGGAGATGGATATATAGCCAACAATTAGGCCACCAAGTTGGGCCAAGAATAAGCCCACAACTTACAAAATAATTGGGCCACCATATCACCAAAGACCATAACATGGGCCATTTGAAGTGTTGGACCACGAGCAACAATAACTTTAGTGAAAATTACACTAAACCCTACTTTAAAAATTCAACATTCTAAAATTAAGTTGAAAGTTTGACAATTCAAAAAATCAGATATTCTATTAATTAATTATATATTATTAACCCTAATTCGTTCATTTCATAATTTCCTCACCCTCTCTCTCTCCAACTCGCCGCACCAAAACCGTCGCACCAGATCTCGACGGCTGCAGTGAATCCATCGCCGTTGTAAGCGGCAAACCCATCAACAACAGTGCTTGAGTTCGCTGCTCACAGCAGCGATCAAGTCGTCGATGGGCACGACGGTCAGACATCGTCGTACGGTGACGAGGCATGCACCGTGCGACGTTTCTCAATGGGCACTATAGATTGGGGGTTGGTGTGAAGTGCGATGCGGTGGTCGTCTGCGATCGGTGGTTGGTGTACGATGGGTGGTGGTTGTGCAGTGTGATAGTGATGTTCAGTGATGGTGGCTCTGGTGGGTGTGCTGTTGCGGTGGTGACGTGCAGTGATGGTGGCTCTAGTAGGTGTGCTGGTACGGTGGTGTGCGCTGTGTCTTGCAGTGGGGCGGTGGGTGGGATGGTGGTGATGTGCAGTGATGGTGGCTTTGGTGGGTGTGCTAGTGCGGTGGTGACGTGCAGTGATGGTGGCTCTGGTGGGTGTGCCGGTGCGGTGGTGTTGGGATGGTGTTGGTGCGGTGGTGTGCGCTGTGTCTTGCGGTGGTACGGTGGGTGGGATGGTGGTGAAGTGGTTAGGTGTGTGTGTGCGTGCAGTAGTGACGGTAGGTTCAAATTTTTTTGGTTGATTGTGGTGGTATGGTATGGTGGAGACAGTTGTCAGGTGATGGTCACAGATTAGTTAGTTGACTGTGACCAATATAAAATATGTGACCAATGATTTTGATAATTTGTGACTAAGAAATAATGAGACCTAAGAAATTATTAATCTGTGACCATTAATTTGATAATTTGTGACTGTATAATAAGTTGTGACTTATAATAATTATGATTTGTAACCAATGAACAAATTGTGACCTATGAAATTTGTGAATCGTGACCACAAAATAATTTGTGACCTCGAAAATAAATTGTGACCTATAAAATATTTGATTTGTGACTAATTAATTTGACAATATGTGACCAATAAATGAATTTGTGACCAAATTGTATATGTGTGTGTGTGTGTGTGTGTGTGTGTGTGTTTGTGACATTTATATATTTAATTAATTAAATAATAATTAACAAAAATCTGATTTTTGAAGTTTGAAACTTGTTTTCTTATTATTGAAATGGACCATACTTATGCTCTTACTTATGAAATTTTCTCATAACTTAATTAAGCTACTTTTGGTGGCTCAAGTTGTTTCGATTTGAGCCATCATGGTGTGGGAGAGTCCGAGTCAAATGTCAAGTTGTCAGATAGCACGTTAATGGCGTTAAAATATCACGAATTAACGGATCGACGCAAATATGACAAGTAATTAATATTTTGACCATAACTTTGGCTACGGTTGTCAAAATCGAGCCCGTAACCCCAATTTGAAAAGCTTGTTTCGGGACCCCAATTCTACTTGAGGGTAACTCAAGTAAAGATGTGTTTGATCCACATTATTTTTGAAGAATGTATTTTGTAATAGTAAATTGATGGAGAATGTGTGGTTAAAATAGAAGGAAAAGTTTTTTTTATTTGCGAGTAATATTATTTTAATAAAGAATATGTGATTGAAAAATGAGAATCAAACAGGGGCTAAGGCAGCGATCGAACGGTACCGTTCACTAGAATTGGCTAAAACAAGGGCATATTCGATTGGCATAAATGTTTGTGAATCTAGACAAGCAGATTCAACAAATCAAGCCAATACACAACTCGATGCTGAGCTAATTCCAAATGAGGATAATACACATTTCATAGAGGCGGGCAAGAAAAATAAACATGTGCTTACAACTAAGGCTCCGATGCCAAAATGAATTACACCTTAACCTATTGCAAGTGATAATGTGTATGTAAAGAAGTCAGGAGCAGGAATTGAATCACCCAACTTACATGACACAAATGCAGATCTTGAACTCCCAACATCAAAGGTAGCAAGCAATGACAAGCTTAAAGGAAAGCTTGATTTCCAACTAGTTAAACAACTGAAGAAGGATAAAAGGAAGGCTAATGACATTTTTATACCACCACGAAGATTGTATTGTGGATCATTAGGGGCTTAATATGCCCCTAAAACAAAATGGGGTTTGCCACCTCATTAAACAATAATGTATTGATATTATACAATTAAAATTCTTATGTAAAAAAAAAAAATATTTACTATTCGTAAACCACGATATTCTTGTATTATTCCAATTTAAAGAAAAAAATTGGAGGATTTGAATTTCATTATTGTGGCAGAAGGACAGATAAAAATATTTACCAATGAAAATGACAATTAAACACAATAGCCAAATCTACGTTTAAAAAAAAAAAAAAAAAAGGCAGAAATACAGATCATCATTCATAAAATCAATAATTTACTGTTCATAAACCACAATCGTACTTATATTATTTAAAAATTTAAAGTTGGATTTTATTAGACATGGAAGAGGGCTGGCCATCATTGAAGTTACTATTTTCTACCATTGGCGTTGCAATCTCCAATCAATTCACTGTCTGTGCGCATCTTTTGTGTAAAAAATGTATGATGAGAGATAAATTAGCATCCTTAAAAAAATTACATATACATGGTTTGGTGGATCTTGTGATTGACAAAATGAAGGTAAATTGATGAATACAATTTATTATATATTAAAATTAATGAAAATTTAGACTTAGCCAGAAAGTTAAGGTCATGACATACATTAGAATTCAAAAGGGTAACGATTTCTAGAAATTGAATCAGAAGTGGGTGGCACTTCAACTTTTATTGGCATGAAATTTAACAAAAACTTCACTAATGAGTAAAGTTATTCAGCACTAATACTGATGTTAAGCCCTAGTATAGATGAAAATTGCATGGCATTAAATAATAAACCACTTAAATGCAATGTCACATGATACATTTAAATGAACATATCAAGTCTGATCACCTAAACTCTTGTTCTAGCACCACTGGTACTATATAGCATTATTCTTTCATAATATCCACGTCTAATGAACAATGCTATTTATAAGCACTATTGATGGACAACCGTCCATCACTATCTAGTTACCATATTATGAATATAAGTATAAAACTACCGTCAATACTATACCCTAGGGACTAAAGGAGGGAAGCGTAAGCTTGGCCCCAAGTCCAATTATTTTTTGTAAGGTAAATGTTTTTTTTAATGTATCAGTTCAGCCTTGTCTCGTCCTTTACTCCTCCCCTAACTACCCTAAATCAACTTCAAAATGTATCATAAACGACAAAATGAACAATAAATCAATTTGCACATACACAACCAACATGCTATTTTTTAAAGAGAACCATATGTGACAAGTTCAAATAACGATAACATTGCACTAATGGAACATGCATGTACTTACTACCAATGTCATAACATGGCATATTTGCATGAAAAATAAAATAAAGTCAGTCATAGGCAAATGGGAAAAGTAGGCATAAAAAGTGGAGTAGATAACATGCTTCAAGGAATCACATGGATTACGATTAAATTAAGAATTGACAGAGCCTTAATCTTATCTTGCCCAAATAAAAACCCAAGTCAAGATTTAAAAATAGCTATGCCGGCTGGCAGTGAAAAGAGACAGAAACATATTTGAAATGCATTCAGTGGTTTATTTAAAATCAAAACAATGGATCAACCAGCAGGTTATTACTAGTAATAAATCTTTAAAAAGAAAAAAAAAAAGGCATTACACGAAATGAAAGTTGATCATTAATCATCAAGTTCAATCTTGATTCCATGGACGGTGATGGCATCGCCGGAGTTCTTTGGAACCAAAGTCACCAAAACATGCTGGTCATCTTCAGCATCCAAATCCTCAAGTATATCAGTTATTGATAACCTCAGATTAGTCTTTATCTTCTTCCCATGCTTATGCTTATGCGGCACATTTATAAAACTTCCGGCAAATTCAGTGTTTTCCGCCGTACTTTCTTCATCGTCTTCATCATTAATAAACACATCGAATTTCGCATACACGTCTCTTTCGAGTTCAATCCCATGTATGATCAATATCTCCTCCAATTCGTCCTTCTCTTTCTTACTCCTCTTCTTCTTTGGCCTCGTCACCATGACTTCTATTACCTGTCCAAGACAAAATTTGAGTAAATAAAATTGGTCGTTTTAAAACTATTTTTACATACGAGATGGTCTAAATCAACAAAGATGTTGACCTCAATTATGATGAATAAGCTTTTAGATTAGAAGGTTCAACGGTACCTGATCTAGTTTTGCAGGGAAGATGTCCTTTGGACTTGGGGTATCAGCAGCTTTTGCGTGGACGAGTTTCTTTAATTTCCTTAAAACGGAAGAAATACGAGGTTTTGGACGAGATCTTAGCCATGGAACTTCCACATCTTGGTACACATATCCAAGTTTAGTATGGTCTAGACAATCTCGAACATTAACACGTACCATTTCTGCATTTTCATCATGGAAAACGAACGAAGCATTGATAAAATCAGGATCTGTAATGTCCTGACGCCTTCCTCCGAGGGTTTTCCATAGAGTCCACATTCTGTCAATATTTGAGTGATGAGCAAAAAATATAGGGTCCCTTCCGGCAGAGTAGAAATTCCCCATGTTCTCAAAATTAGGCTGGGTCCGATCACCGGTCCAAACATGGACAGGACCGTGAGGAATGTTCTCAATTGAACCGGCACCGGGACTAGGATCCTCGCCTCGCCTGTAGGGGCTGCCGAAAAACAGCCGGGGAGTCTTGGAATTGGACACCATTTGTCTGTACATGATTGTGAGATTTCTGGAGGTTTGTTGGGCTTCGCTGGAGTTGGCATCGCTGCTGAAGTTCAAATCGATAAACGCCGGCGGCTGATGAGCACTGTCCCGGAGTGGATCCTAGAGGGAAGAATTTGGATTGGCGTCCGGTAAATGCATGCCACCGGGTGCATCGTAATTCCAGAATGGCATGGCAAAAGTTGGATCTTCGATTAATTTTCCCAAGATTCTTTCGAAGAAGTATAAATAATATCTATGGAATGGAAAAAAGAGCCATGAACTGTGGACTTGAAGTTCAAGATTTGGAAATCCGACTTGATCATAAGCACCATCGCAGTAAGCGCAATGGACATTGGCTTGCTGTCTGAAACTGCGTGGATCGTCGTCAGGAAGGGCCCTCATGAGCTCGACGGCTCTGTTAAATTTGGCTATATAAGCCTCGTCGGCTAGATGGGCGGCTGGCCGCACCCTCATGGTGGTGGGCGGTGGAGGAAATTTGAAATCTAGTATTTCTCCCGTGGGTGGAGGACAGCAATTTGTTGGCGCAGCTCCCTGAGGCAAGTCTGCGGGGCCACATTTTGTGACGTCCGGGGCGGAGATAGGGGCTGCAGAGGCGAAGGTACTGGCACCAAGACTGGAGGCGCCGTACAGTCCTCCAAACCCAATAAGCAAATTTCTCCTATCAAACTTTCCGGTTGAAGATTCTTGATCACCATCAATGGTTTTGCAAGATATTTTATGACTAATCTTTCTTGTTGAGGGACTAAGTGTAGTCTTGAAAGGCGAGTAACATGAGGTGGAACGAGGGGTGGCGGTGGTGGAAATGGTGGTGGAGGGAAATGGAACAACGGAAGCCATTGTTTCTTTTTGAGGGTAACTATCATGAAGGTACTTGGATCATCATTTATAGAGAAAAAAAAAATGCATGTTTCGGTGGGAATTGAGACTATTCTCAAGAGTTGACAGAGATAAACAAAAGAAAACTCCACATGGGAATAGTAATAAAAATTTCATATGAAAATGTTGGCAATTGGAAAAATATTACAATTTGGAGCTGCTTAATTCATATCGACCAAAGCGATCATGTCGATGTTGGTGTGGACAATTGTCAATTACGTAGAGAACATTATCAACAAATCAAGTAGATATCAAATATTATTAGAAAAGATAAAAAGACATAATCTAAGGTCAATACATAGCAATGTGTTGGGCCACAAAAAAACATTAACTTAAGGAAAAATTACACCCACACCTGATATTTAAGTTCCCAATTCAAAAATTAAGTTTTAAATTTTTTTGTTCAAAGATAAAGTAATAATTTATTTTTAAATGTTAATAATAATATTTTAAAATTAAATTAATCTACCCACCCACCACATTCTCTCAACTCAATTAAACCCTCAAATCATAATTCATTTCCCCCACCTATTCTCTCTATCTTCTCTCTCTTTATTTCTTATTCTTACGATAATTTCAGGTAGTAGTGGTTCTAGTGGCATTCTAGCAGGTGAAGGTGATGGTGATGGTGATGGTTGTGGTGGTGCTGGTGCTACAACTGGTGGTGGTTGCTGCAGTTGGTACTGATGGGAAAAAATTGTAGTTGTCGAAATTTGGTAGGAAGATGTGGTTGATGGCCGGTGATGTGCAGTGGTAGGCTTGAATGTTGTCGGCGTTTGGAGGCTTCAAAGAAGGTGCGCTGCTTCTTCCAGCTACGAGCAACGAATCTTTATGTGGTGGCGGGGGTGCAGTGGTGGTGGTTCGGATTTGTTGAAGATGGTGGTGCGCATTTGGTTCTTTTTTTTTTTTTTTTTTTTTTTATGACCTAGGAACTCGCAGTCACAACTGGCAGAGCCCCGACCACTCTTAGAGCGGAGGCCCGACCACCAGTGCGCACTGGATAAACCTGGGGGCTAGCACAATATCCGCAAACCATACCAGCAGGGTAAATCACCTCAAATGAGGCAGCAGATGCCTCAGGGGGGATTGAACCCTCGTTGAGAGCCACTTGGTTTCCCAAGCATATCCTTTTGACCAACTCGGCCACACCCCTTTGGCTGGTGCGCATTTGGTTCTTGACGTTATTGAAAGCGGTGGTAGTGATGGAGTGGTAGTGGCGGTGGAAATCAAGTGTGACCAAGTCTATTTTTATTGTGAATATCTGTGATTAGATTTACGTTAATTGTGATTGTATGTGACTTAGTTATATATAATCACAAATTAGACTGACATTGTCACAAACTCACAAATAGTCGCACAAAAGACAAAGTTGATTATATTTAGTCACATATAATACAAGTCGATGAATGTAGTATTTATGGTCGTGAATTTGAGTTGAAGGTGGTAGTAGTAGTGCATTGGAGGTGATGGTGGTGATGACTAATGGTAGATCGTGGTGCAAGTCTATGATGTGTGAAGATTTATTTGTGATGACTTTTTGTGGCCAAATATGAGTTTATTGTAACGAATTGTGACAATTCTATGTTAACTGTGATTGATTGTCACTTGATTAAATATTGTCACAGTTAAGATTGGACTGGTCACAGACAGTTACACTAAACACAAATTTGATCACAGTTTGTCACACTAAATACAAATTTGATCACAATTAGTCACATATAGCTTATGCAATTACATACAGTGACTTGAAATTTTTTTGGGTTTGGTGGGTGGGGGTGGGGGTGGGGTTGGGGTTGGATGAGGTGGGATGTAATTTTTTATTTTTAATTTTTAGAAATATTTTTGAGACGAGGGGTGGCGTAGGTGGTTCTGTGGGGGGGGGGGGGGGTAGGGTGCAATTTCCAGTTTAATTTTTGGGAGGTGGGAATAGGGTAGGGTAGGGTAGGATAGGGTATGGTAGCGTGGGATGGGATGTGATCTCCAGTTTAATTTTTGAAAATTTTTGGGAGGTGGGATGGAGGTTGGATGGGATAAGTGGTTCCTTGGCGTAGGTGGGGTTGAGTAGGGGTCGGGTGGGGTCCGTTGGCTGTGGGAGTATTATTAATTGATATATTTATTAGTTTCGTGGGGAAAGGGTGATGATACTATTAATTGGGTGGAGATAATTAATTATATATTATATGTATTATTAATTGAAATTAACAGCTGAATTTTGAAACAATTTGATAAGTTTGTTAGTTTTGAAATGTAATTACTATATGTATGAGTTATGTATTGTTTCCATTAACTTAATTAAGTTGCTTTTAGTGGTCCAAGTTATTTCTGGGATGAGCCATCACTAACATGTCGATACAAAATTATCCAACGTCATTTTAACATTATCGTCCGTGATTTTTCAGGTATCAAAACCCAAAACATAGGATTCTCAATACTGGCACATTCAGTGGAAAAAGGATCAGTTGTGTTTGCAATCATCTGTATCGACGTGTTATTCTAGAATCAGGATTTGCTGCCAATTGTATGCTCTTCAATTTTTTCCCTAATAGCATCTAATGTTCCACTTGCAACTGCTATCAAAGTGAGTTAAACCTTCTGTGAATTTTCCACTTGCAGTCGACAAAATATATCAACCTGAAACCAGATTGAGGAAAAACAAAATTGATGAGTGTGGTCTTCATTTTTTCTGATTTCCAAAGCCTCCTAGAGCTTTAGGTAAGGTGATCATGATCAGCTTCTAATGGATGTCAAAAATTTATTTACCTCAAGATAAAACTGTGTAATTCGGTACGGTTCCCTAGTATTCTATTTGGAGTTCAAGAGGAAAGATCACAATCTAACCAATCTAGTTTATAGTAATATGACTCCTTTAAAGATTACAAATAAAAGTTCCTTAGTGTTCTATTTGGAGTTCAAGAGGAAATATCACAATCTAACCAATTTCCAGTTGTGCCAATATCTAAAGATTACATGATCGTAACATTAGAGCTTGTGCCACGTGAGAGTCATCCATGTGATTTTGGTAAGTCGGACAAGTGATTAACTTTACCAACAGAAATAGTAGATGAAATATATGCGTTGTAAATGATAAGATGCGCTAATTAATTGAAGGTGAAAAATAAGAATACGATGGAAAAAATTTGTTGATGTAAGTGGACAATGAACAAAAGTTTAGGATATTTAATTAAAGGAAAAATCTAAATAAACAACCCGATTGACCACATGGATGATCGTATGTGAGTGGTGCGGGTCCACGTGAATAAAATAATATTTTCTCTTACACTCCCATGCGGTTAATCTGGGTGTTCGTGTAGCAAGGTTGTTAATTAAAATGTGGTATATCAAACAAAATTTGTGGTGTGAGTATAATTACTCTATCTTGCTATTCCAGCATCATATAATATTCACCTGAATAATTCAAGAAATGCTCGACAATTTTTTTTGTCAATTAACTATTAACCTCTCTACGTAATAAGTTTTCTTGGTCCATTATTAATATTTTACAGAAATTTTCCTGTAATTAGAATATAACTAGTTGATTAGATAACCAAGTTGGGTTGCTCAATTACGTAGATTAATTATTTTTCTTCATTTCTTTACTTTTTTTAGACCAAAGTACGTGCAAATGCAATTGAGATATGTATATCTGAAAAAAAAAAAATCTATTTGTATTGCCGGTAAATTGTACAATTAATGCTATGCACGAGGGCCAACTCTTAAACGCACATTTCGATTGTACTAGTATTACGTAATACATGTGTGGTATGTAATTTTGTAACAATGTTTCGAAGTATTTTCTATATCTTTGTCCAACGGTTTTTTTTTTTATCTCCCTAACTATGAGCATTGGAATCTATTATAAATATGTGATCATTACCATATATTGTCGATAGCATGGAGTGGAAAATGAATACTGATTTTGCTGGAAATTGGTTTAGAACTCGAGAAAATTGTTTAAGTGTTGAAAACCAACGTTAGACTTCGTGTCAACTTCGATAAAATATTCTACCCAATATGTTTAGGGAAAATAGTTTGCCGATCCGCCACTTCAGAGCTCCGAAACGGGGATCGATCTAAGGTGAGTGTGTGTCACAACTAAGATATTCACAAGTGATTGGTAGTTTAATGTATATTACTAACTGCACTCGACCAGATATTGCGTTTGCTGTGAATAAATTTAGTAGATTCACAAGTAATCCAAACCATGATCATTAGAAGGCTTTGATAAGGGTTTTTAGATATTTGAAATATACCTTAACCTATGGATTACATTTCACAAAATATCATGCGGTATTAGAAGGATATTGTGATGCAAATTAGATATCCGATATGAAGGATTCCAAGTCCACTAGTGGTTATGTATTTACCCTAGGTGGAACTGCTATCTCATGAAAATCGATAAAGCAAATGTGCATAGCTCGATCAATGATGGAATCTGAGTTTATTGCTTTAGATAAAGCAGGAGAAGAAGCAGAATGACTTTGTAACCTTTTAGAAGATATTTCATGTTGGTCTAAGTCAGTACTTGCAATAACTATGCATTGTGATAGTCAATCAGCTATTGAAGTGCAAGAAGCAGCGTGTACAATGGTAAGTCTAGACATATATGTCGTAGACACAACACCATTAAGCAACTGATCTCAAATGACATTATCTCTATAGATTATGTAAAATCAAAGGAGAACATTGTGAATCCACTTACAAAAGGGTTGCCTAGAGATCAATTACGATGCTTATCGAGAGGAATGAGATTAAAGTCTACTACGTAAGAGTCTTTGCAAAGGTAACCCTACCTTGTTGACTGGAGATCCCAAAATCTTGGTTCAAAGGGACAACTAAGTTGTGAGGATTCGATGGAGCACTTAGAAAATTATTTCCTAACTCATTCCTAAGATATTAAAGTGTTTTTTGCAGAGTGGTTGAATGTTAAGATAATATTTTAATGATTCCTATATTTTGATTAAGTCAAGTGGAATAGGACAGAATACTCTTTATAGGAGGTCACTTATGTAAGTGTGAAGTGGGTCCGCTTCAATGAGAATTGTTTGAGTTTTAAATTCTCTAAACACTTGTAGAACCAAGAGGGGTTCAGGGTCAAAATGAACCAAATCATGAGAATTATGACCGGATTTAGGGAAGACATTTGTGTGAGTACTGTTGTCTTGGTTTACACCAAAAGGCTAAATGGTTCAAGACATCACGTTCACCAATTAACCAAGTAAGTCCTATAGTATTTCACTAAGGAAGGTTCAAAGTCGCAAGCTACCTCACCTGATACAGTGTCTTTCCGCTCTTTCTACTATGCATCATTTTTTGCATCGCATTGCATATGCATGTTTGAATTTTCATTCATGTGGGGGATTGTTGGAAATTGCTTTAGAACTTGAGAAAATTGGTTTAGTGTTGAAACCAACGTTAGTCTTCGTGTCAATTTCGGCTAAATATTTGACCTGATATGTTTAGGCAAAATAGTTTGCCTCTCCACCGCTTCGGAGCTCCGAAAGTGAATTTTGATTTCCGTATACATTTGCCATGTCGAAACCAATTTCGGATGAATAAGAAATTGTGGTTTAAAAGTTGGAGGAAATTTAGAGGAAACCATATAACACTACCGCTCGAGCGACAGGTGTTTCGCTCGAGCAAAAGTGTCGCTTGAACAACGTCGAGTGAAAAGCGAGCGACCAACTCTCTGAAAGTGTCGCTCGAGCGAGAATCTATCGAAAATCTAGCGAAGTGAATTGATGCTTCTTTTCATAAAGTTGCATGATTTTGTCCGCAATCTTTCATCTACGCCACTTCATCCTCTATATAAAGGACCCTATGCACGATCATTTGGGCACACAATCTCATACTTTGCATTGAAAATCATTCTATCTCTTACAAATCATTTTCCTCCTTCATTTCATTTAATTTCCTTGTAGAGTCCTTGTAGAGAGGGAAATTTCATCGAAAGTTCGCCGTTTCTTGTGGTTTGAAGTGCTACTACTACAAGAAGAATTCGTTGTATCTTGGGAGAAAAGTGCCGTAAACCGTGAGCACCATAATGGGGCAATATTGTTTTAAGAAGAAAATATCACCACTTGCCTCGAATTGACATTCTTCTTCTTCTTCTCTTTTTTTTGATTTTATTTTCTGGTTTTGTGGAGTTGTTATACTTCACGTTTTCATCCATTTATTAGAGGTTTAACTACGTTCCTGCGAGTTGAACTTTCACCTATTTATTTTCTTCTTACAAACAACATTTTCGTTCGATATTAAGTCCGGTAGACAACAAATTTAGTGATGGAGAAAAGATTGAAGAAAAAAATTTGTACAAACAAAATGAAAATTCCATGTTGTCGACCACCACCTACCAATCAACATCATAAAAAGTATAATCTTATCCATATAAAGTATCTCAATCGTCATAAGCAACAAAACTTTGCACTCCTTTCAAATCGAAAAAGTAGAATGGCATCCATCTTCAAGGAAAAATAACATATAATTAAATAATATATACACTACATTAATGTATCAAACCAAATAAGAAAGTTGCTTAGTTTTTTTCTTTATTTTTCTTTATCTTCTCCCTGATTAAATCCAACTCCATGCTAATTCTCTGCAATTCTTCTGATGAAAAACAATTTATTGAATAAAAATTACACTTATACAGAAGGACTTGAATTTCATTATTGAGGCAGAAGGACGGATAAAAAAAAAATTTACCAATGAAAATGACAATTAAACACAATAGCCAAATCTACGTTTAAAAAAAAAAAGGCAGAAATATAAATTAACATTCATAAACCGGACTTATATTATTTAAATTTAAAGTTGGATTTTATTAGACATGGAAGAGAGCTGGTCATCATTGAAGTTACTATTTTCTACCATTGGTGTTTCCATCTTTTGTGTCAAAAATGTATGATGAGAGATAAATTAGCATCCTTAAAAAAATTGCATATACATGGTTTGGTGGATCTTGTGATTGACAAAATGAAGGTAAATTGATGAATAAAATTTATTATATATTAAAAATATTGAAAATTTAGACTTAGCCAGAAATTTAAGGCCACATACATTAGAATTCGAAAGGTTAACGATTTCTAGAAATTGAATCAAAAGTTGGTGGCACTTCAACTTTTATTGGCATGAACTTCAACAAAAACTTCACTAATTCAATAATGAGTAATGTTATTCAGTACCACTGATGTTAAGCACCAGTCTAGATGAAAATTGCATATCATTAAATAATAGATTCACTTAAATGCAATATTACACGATTCGTTTAACTAAACCTATCAAGTGTGATCACCTAAACTATTGCTCTAGCACCACTGGTACTAAATAGCATTATTCTTCCGTAATACCCACGTACGATGAGCAATGCTATATATAAGCACTATTGATGGACAACCGTCTATCACTACCATGTTATCATATTAAGTATAAAACTACAGTAAATTCTATACCCCAGGGACTAAGGGAGGGGAGCGCAAGCTTGGTCCCAAGTCCAGTTAATTTTTTTAATGTATCAGCTCAGCCTTGTCCTGTCCCTTACTCCTTCCCGAACTACCCCAAATGAACTTCAAAATGTATCATAAACGACAAAATGAACAATAAATCAATTTGTACATACACAACCAGCATGCTATATTTTAAAGAGAAAACCATACATGACAAGTTCAAAAAACGATAACATTGCACTAATGGAGACATGCATGTACTTACTACCAATGTCATAAAATGGTTTATTACTTGAAAAATAAATTAAGAGACTTATCCTTACCAAAAGCGTTCCTTTTCTCCACTAACACGGAGAGATGACCAGTCGGCGGCGGAAAATGTGGAGAGGTGACTGGTGGGCTCAGGTGGGCTGGTTTTGGTGAGAGAAAAGTTTGATTTTAGAATAGAAAAGATGAAGGGGTAAATATAGGTACTTTTATAGAGTTTTTTCATCTGTTTTTCGTTTTTAATGAAAGATGATAAACGAATATCAAAGGCCCTTGTGACAGACGTCTATGTGGTTTTCCGCCAACACTCCCTCCAACAAGGAGCGCCACATAGACGCCTGACAAACCCTTGTTCGTGTAGCAAAATCGATTTTTAATTGACCATGTGTGCAAAACTTATAAAGTAGGTCATTTCTCAAAATGTACTTTTTTGAAAAGGAGACATTTTTCCAACAATTTCATCTTGCATTCGCCACATGCAATGAATATTATGATTATCTAGCAGTAAGTCATTCATAGGCAAATGGGAAAAGTGAGCATAAAAAGTGGAGTAGGTAACATGCTTCAAGGAATCACATGGATTACAAGTACATTAATAAATCTTTAAAAAGAAAATAAAGGCATGACACGAAATGAAAGTTGATCATCAATCATCAAGTTCAATCTTGATTCCATGGACGGTGATGGCATCGCCGGAGTTCTTTGGAACCAAAGTCACCAAAACATGCTGGTCATCTTCAGCATCCAAATCCTCAAGTATATCAGTTATTGATAACCTCAGATTAGTCTTTATCTCCTCCAATTTATGAATTTCGCGTACACGTCTCTTTGGAGTTCAATCCCTTTTATGATCAATATCTCCTCCAATTCGTCCTTCTCTTTCTTACTCCTCTTGATCTTTGGCCTCTTCGCCATGACTTTTATCACCTGTCCAAGACAAAATTTAAGTAATAAATTGGTCGTTTTAAAACTATTTTTACATACGAGATGGTCTAAGTCAGATTATGATGAATAAGCTTTTAGATTAGAAGGTTCAACGTTACCTGATCAAGTTTTGCAGGGAAGATGTCCTTTGGACTTGGGGTATCAGCAGCTTTTGCGTGGACGAGTTTCCTTAATTTCCTTACAACGGAAGAAATACGGGGTTTTGGACGAGATTTTAGCCATGGAACTTCCACATCTTGGTACACATATCCAAGTTTAGTATGGTCTAGACAATCTCGAACCTTAACACGTACCATTTTGGCATTTTCATCATAGAAAACGAACGAGGCATCGAGAAAATCAGGATCTGTAATGTCCTGACGCCTCCCTCCGAGGGTTTTCCATAGAGTCCACATTCTATCAATATTTGAGTGATGAGCAAAAAATATAGGGTCCCTTCCGGCAGAGTAGAAATTCCCCATGTTCTCAAAATTAGGCTGGGTCCGATCACCGGTCCAAAAATGTACAGGACCATGAGGAATGTTCTCAATTGAACCGGCACCGGGACTAGGATCCTCGCCTCGCCTGTAGGGGCTGCCGAAAAAAAGCCGGGGAGTTTTGGAATTGGATACCATTTGCCTGTACATGATTGTGAGATTTCTGGAGGTTTGTTGGGCTTCTCTGGAGTTGGCATCGCTGCTGAAGTTCAAATCGATAAACGCCGGCGGCTGATGAGCACTGTCCCGGAGTGGATCGTAGAGGGAAGAATTTGGATTGGCGTACATCGCCGGTAAATGCATGCCACCTGGTGCATCGTAATTCCAGAAAGGCATGGCAAAAGTTGGATCGTCGATTAATTTTCCCAAGATTCTTTCGAAGAAGTATAAATAATATCTATGGAATGGAAAAAAGAGCCCCGAACTGTGGACTTGAAGTTCAAGATTTGGAAATCCGACTTGATCATAAGCACCATCGCAGTAAGCGCAATGGACATTGGCTTGTTGTCTGAAACTGCGTGGATCATCGTCAGGAAGGGCCCTCATGAGCTCGACGGCTCTGTTAAATTTGGCTATATAAGCCTCGTCGGCTAGATGGGCGGCTGGCCGCACCCTCATGGTGGTGGGCGGTGGAGGAAATTTGAAATCTAGTATTTCTCCGGTGGTTGGAGGACAGCAATTTGTGGGCGCAGCGCCCTGAGGCAAGTCTGCGGGGCCACATTTTTCGACGTCCGGGGCGGAGATAGGGGCTGCAGAGGCAAAGGTACTGGCACCAAGACTGGAAGCGCCATACAGTCCTCCAAACCCAATAAGCAAATTTCTCCTATCAAACTTTCCGGTTGAAGATTCTTGATCACCATCAATGGTTTTGCAAGATATTTTATGGCTAATCTTTCTTGTTGAGGGACTAAGCGTAGTCTTGAAAAGCGAGTAACATGAGGTGGAACGAGGGGTGGCGGTGGCGGTGGCAGAAACGGGGGTGGAGGGAAATGGAACAATGGAAGCCATTGTTTCTTTTTGAGGGTAAGTAGATACCAATAAACATTACAAAAAGTAGAATCTTATCCAAATCTCAATTATCATAAGCAACAAAAACTTGGCACTTTTTTCAAATATCTCCATTTTCAAGGAAAAATAAAACATCTAATTAAATAATATATGCACTTCGTTAATGGATCAAACCAAATAAGAAAGTTGCTTAGTTTTATTCTTTATCTTCTCCCTGATTAAATCCAACTCCATGGTAATTCTCTGCAATTCTTCTGATGAAAAACAATTTATATATTGAATAAAAATTACACTTGTACAGCAATAACCAAATCAACTTATTTAAATAGAATTAAAATTCTTTTTTAAAAAAAAACATTTACTATTAGTAAACCACAATATTCTTGTATTATTCCAATTTAAAGAAAAAACTTAAGGCCATGTTTGATAGTGTATTATTTTTCTATAATGTTGGAAAATAAATTCTCACTTCCACTTTAGGCTTTTTTGTTTGGCCAAATTTTTCATGGGAAAATATTTTCTACCTTTTCCTCTATTCCCACTTTTCATGGAATTCTTTTTGCCACCACTTCGGTGGGAAAAACAATTCCATTTTTTATCTTTTTTTTGGTAATTGGAACAAATTATAAACTCAATAGTAAAAAAAAAAATATCTTTTTATTAGACAATTTTCATGGAAAACAAATCCAAACAAATGATATTTGGTATGCTTGTTGTTATTATTATTATTATTTTAGCAATTGAAACAAATTCTAGAGTCAATTGTAAAAAAAATAAAATCTCTTTAAAGGATAATTTCCATAAAAAAAAGTCAAACGAATACCAAAAGATCCAAACTTATTTTTATTTTTCAGGTGAAAAATTATACTAATCAAACACTATTAATCGTCAATTTTCGGTAAAAACAAGTTCTGGACAATTCAATTTCCTGTAATTCGTTTTCTTTCCACCCAAATTCCATCTTGTAATCAAACGGACCCTTAGAGGATTTGAATTTCATTATCGAGGCAGAAGGGCATATAAAAATATTTACCAACGAGAATGACAATTAAACACAATAGCCAAATCTAGGGTTTTAAAAAATAAAAAATAAATAAATAAATAAACTAGTAAGAAGCACATGCAAGACACGTGATATGGTATAATTGACTATGTAATAACATAGCTATAAGAAAAAATTGTATCTGCAATCAATTTTTCATTATTCAAATGTTCAAAATATGGTGAAGAAAACCTCTAAAACGTCACTTCATATCTTAGACAACTCAGTGAATTATGAATTATAAGAAATCATTACATATTCACCTTCCTATATTAACCATATATTTTTTTTACCCAATTTCACATGTACTAATTAATATGGAATAACAAAAAACTCAAGACAGAAAGAAAATAATCAGAATCTTAATTTTTTTTCACGCGAGTCAAAAGTAACATTTTAATTATAGATAAATGAAGAAACTAAAAGCAAAATACAGTAATTCAATTTTTTTTTTTTTTTTTTACGTAATACTAAATATTGTACCCACTATTTTAATAAACTGAAGTTGAAACTTTGTAAAAATTCCCAAACTAAAGATTTCGATTTTTTCTTGTGCAAGTAGCTAACTTCTTTATCAAGTTTTCAATCTCTTGCTAAAATCCAGCTGTCCTATATAGAATCAAGACATTCCATTATTTTGGTAAAAAAGGAAAAGTCATTTTCCACTCCATTACCCCCAATAGATAAAATGTGAGTACGAAAACGGGAAAAATAATTTGTATGTCAAATTCACAAACAATAAATAATTTTCTCCACATCTGGAAATGCATTCTAGTGGCCACACCAAGATAAGCATATCCAGCTTGCTGCATGCATAAATGTTCAATGTCTTTATGCAACTGATCACGTTGTGCGTAGAAATCAATAAAATAATAGATAAACAATCAAGACACTCGCTACTATAAACTTTGTGACAGCATAAGCAACTGGTAAAATGCAATCACACTGTTTAATTAGAAAATAACATTCATAATAATCCTAATTACGATTTGTATTCTCAATATGTCCCCTACCCCAAAAATGTCAAGTACATTTAAATCTTGAATCCTCATCCTCATAACTTAGTGCCTGATTATGAACTTTGCCAGTAGTAAACACATAATCAACTTGTACATTATATGTCCATTGAAAGTTTATTTCAAAAGTTCAAAGAATTCAAACAAATGGAATATAACAAAAAGTATTCTTCATGTTCCAATGATTCACACAAACAATCAACCCAGGGAAAAAAATTTGCAGCATATAAAAGATAAATCTTGAAATAGCTGAATTGACCTCGTGGTCCAATTGTTTGATGCATGTAATGAACGACTCATTGTCCACCAAGTAATAATTCATGGCTAAAAAAAAAAAAACCCACAAATCAATATTAGTAGTTTTCTCATATGAGGATCAATAATATTAATCAATTGTAGAAAATAACCCTAAAAAATTAAACTAAAAAAAATAAAGACTAATTTATACGCGATGCATCCTGGAGTTTGATAGAGGTTCTTGCTCTATAGCAGCATAATATGGATATAAGGCTTCCAAAGACATACTTTAAATTAAATTTCATTTTGTGTGTATGCAGTGCTGACCTAGGAATCGCACGGGCTTGAGAATATCTGCTTAAAAGCATGGTCGTAGTTACCAAAAATTTAGGGAAAAATTAGAATTAGTGAATTGAGGCATGTGTTTTGAGATTTTTTTTAGTGAAAGTAGTTTTTTAAATTCAGATATTTTCTAACCATAATAAGTAATTGATTTAGCTTAAGTATAATTATAATCACTCAAATGAGATAATAACCAAACAAAGTAACGAAAAAAACAACTCTACAAATTAACAAGTTGTAAGCCACAAATATAAATGTTGGAAAAGTAAAAATTTGTAGCTAAACATTTTTATAAAACTTTTGGGTGTAATTTTTAATTTAAAAAATGAAAAGTTAACATAGAATAAATATAAAAGATTTGAATAAATAGTATAGACAAACTAGTTGGGATGGAGAAAATATTCATTGTGACAAATATCCACTACAATTTTTCGTCTATATATAATCATTCTATCTGCTTCAACGTTTCTATTGGATAGCCTAGAATGAAGCATTCTATATATTTTAGCACAAAAATTCCACAGTATTGCCTGAAATAGTCAACGTTAGACTAAATTAGCATATACAATTAAATAAGACTATAGTATGCAAATGACAGAGGAAATTAAATTTTATAGAGGAAATTAAGTAGTTACTTGGCAGAGGAAATTAAGTAGTATAGTAACCACAAAAGTAAATGCTTATCCATTATTTGCACAAGGTAGGTATGGTATAAGTTCTATCTCCATTTCCTTGTTTTGATACTTCTTGAAATCTTGTCTAAGAAATCAGGTTGCCTAAATAGTTTTTGGAGTACAGTCCATGCTGATTTTGCATATGTCCTGATTTCTTCTAGTATTTGAAGGTTGTTTGTACAATTATATATTCAGAATTTCCATTCACGCAAATCAACCAAAAAGAGATACCAAACATCTCTTAGATAGTTGCATGGAATTAGTAGATAGTTGCACCCTATCCATTGAAGACCACAAGATGGCGATCTACCAAATATATAATCTTGTAAGAAGACTAGGTAGTGAAGTGTTCCGAGGTCCTTGGCTTTTGGATTTTCCTGTAGATTTACTCCATGTTGCATATAGCGAAGACATTCATCTTCAAATTGAAAGTCCATAATAGTATATTCTTTTGAACAACGGATGCAACCACTACAAATTCACTGTCTCAACAGATTTAACTCTACATTAATAACCTAACAAAATGATGGACATGTACATTAGATACGTTAACTATGGAATGAAATTGATTATGTGATTAAATATGATGACTAAATATGACTCACTGTTCTAGTGATATCTTGATTTTCATCCATTATACTCTTTAACTGTTTTCTTTCGTAGAGATTGCATCTTTTGATAGTAATCATGTCTTATTTTTTATTTTCTTCAAATAGGTGTGTTTGGTAAGACTGCATCTCCTCCTGTCTTTTTTTTTTTTTTTTTTTTGCTTCTTCAAACAGGCATTTTTGGTTGCCCAAATAGTCGGCTTGTTTTTTTTTTTTTTTTTTATTCTTCAAGCATGTCTGCCTTTAAATTATTGTACAAGGTAGACACATCTGATACTACATGCTGCCTATACATGCTAAACACTTCTTATATCTGCTCTCTAGTTACATAGTTGGAGCTCACATAAGGAGAAGTCGATTCAACTCCAATCTCACCTGGAATATCTACCTACGGTAATTGCGCTGGTATACGTGGTAGGTTATCTAATTGGCGATTGACTACGACATCTAATACGTTATGTTGGTTGTCCACTGGCAGCGAAAGACTTGTGTATCATACTGTTTGTAATTCTTCTTATGTTGGCTGTAACACTGCGACTATCTGAATCTGAAATATTTATTTGGAATTTTTTGTTAAAAAGAATAAACAAACATGATAAAATTGTTAAATGTAGATGTAGGTTGATAAAAGAAGACATACCTGTTTGGTGGCCAAGAAGTGTCTAACACTGTCCTCTGATAATTTTTTGTTTGGCTTTCATCTATGCATTTTTGGAGTTTGTAAAGTTTTATATCTACGTCGTTTTCTCCAATTTCAGGAAATGCTTCGTAAATCCAAAACTACAATATTATGGAATCCAAATATTAGATATAAATTTAATCTTATAGAAATAGTTGAAGAAATTATAAAAGAAATACCTGAAATGCAAGTGGATATCTATACAATGAATATTTACAATTAGTTTGTTCACTGTGTTCATCTTCTGCATCCGTTCTTGCAACAAAATAAGCTTTACAGCCGAAGGATATGCAAGAAAGTCATCAACATTCTCAACCATACTAAGACTTTTGTAATCAATAATCCTTTTGGTTGGTTTCAACACACATTCCACTAACATATCCAATCCTAATTTAAATTTATCATCCTAATTCTCGCAAAAGTGGAATGCTTCAAAAAGCCTTCTCATACTAATCACTTTTGTACCATCAAAATATTCATTTCTAAGCCTATCATTATTCAATTGAAGATTGACGTTGGATTCATGACAAGACAATCCAGTAATCAGACAAAATTCTTGCATATCAAAACGGGCAAAATGATTATTTAACTGTTATTACACCTCATTTTTCTTACTACAGTTTACAAATCTCATTATGAATTCATGCACTAATTTGCCAGTAAATTGTTGTTCTTCTTCTCATCTGTAAATAATTTCATAAAGAAATCCATAGAAATTACTACTCAATGAATAGGCTTGTTGTTATGTAGTTGTAAATTCCAAGAAATCTTTAATGAATTGATGATTTGGATACTGCGGAACACCACTGGTTTGGAGAGAGTATATATTTCAAAGACATCTGCACAAGTCATTAATTAGAATTAAATTTATTAATAATGGAATTATAATCTGCCTAAGTTTAACCTTCAAACTAAAAATTTGATTATTGTCAACTAATAACATAGTGGTTGGAGATAAAGTGTAAAAGGTAAAAAATACATGATGATCTTCAAATTTAGCAAATACTGGTTGGAGATAAAGTGGAAAAGTTAAAAAATACATGATCATATTCAAACTTATCTTTGTTGAAGTTGGTCAAGCGAAACTTAACCAAACAAGTGTTTTGTAATTGTATCAATTAACTATTGTATGTTGATTTCGCCAAAATTCTAACAATTTTAACATAGTGATAGTATTATCTCTCTATATCTATAATATATGGGAATACAATAATGGATTCTATGAAAACCAGCTGGACAGGATACTGCAGGATGCTTATGGGAGCTTGCTTATTTCAGAATAATCTATACCAAAAATAATAATAAAATAATCAAGAAAACAAAAATAAATACGTGCTTAGTATTAGTTATTAGCAGAAAAAAGAAAAGAAATAGCAAGCGCATCATGCGAGATGCACGATGTGTCTCGCAATGCAACGTACGTCTCGCACGGTGCCTCTCGCAAGCCACCGTGCAAGCCATGCAGATCTCGTACCATGCGAGACACACAACGCCTTTCGCAAGGCACCGTGCAAGATGCACGGCGCTTCTCGCAGGGCACGATGCGTCTCGCACATTGCAAGTGCAAATTTCGCACTGTACGAGACCCGATGCCACTGCAGCTACGCACCGTGCACAGCTGCTGCTTACACACTGTGCATAGCTGCTGCTGCGCACCGTGCATCTCGCACCTGGTGGTTTGGTGTCTGATTGCAATCCCTAAACTTAGAAATGGTAAATGGTAGAAAAGAAATATTGAATTAATTATTGGCGGGACCATTCTAATTTTAATTTTTTTTTATTGAATATAATGTATTACATAGTGCCTTAAATCCTGTGACATTTTGTTTGTTTTTCCATTTCCCTGTGCATCATGTGAAGTTGTTGTCAAATCTTGGAATATGCATTTTTCTTACGAACGTTTTGTCAATTCAACAGCTCTATCTATTTATTTGCAAGTCTCCTTAAAGCTTTAACACACCATTATAAAATTTGCAGCCATTTCTTCACTCAACGACATCAACAATATCAGGTTCTTCACCACAATTTATTTGTTTTCCAAACTTTTTATTTGGAGTTTATTTCTTCAGAAAAATTTCTTCATCTGCAAATTATTATTCAAAACATTTCATCTCACATTCTTAATAAATACATATATTTATTATACTGCAGCAAATGGATGCACCACGCGGTTTCTTCACGCGGTTTCTTCAAAATTATCACTTTTTCCTTAAATCATAACATATGTCTGGTTAGTTATTCATTATTTCAAAATTTTAAAATTATTATATATATTAAAGAATTGATTATATATGGCAGTTATATTTTTCTTATAGATGCTTCCTAGCTATTTTGTGAATGATTGGAGACATCAACTTAGTGATGTAGTACGTTTAATTGGTTACGATGGTATAAATGTCAGTATACAGTTGGAAATGGTAGGTGAAAAAAATCTATTTTGCTGGTGGATGGCCACAATTTTATGACCATCATAACTTAATTGATGATTATGTTTTAGTATTTGAATATGATGGGAATACCACATTTGATGTTAAAATATTCAACCATTCCGGGTTAGAGATGACATATGACCCTATTTCTGAAGAAGAGAAGAAACTTTAGAAATAAAGAATCCTATTTTTGAAGTGAGACTTATGGCTAACAATGACAGTCAGCGGAAAATTGTAATTCCTCTTTAACTTAAACTATTTATCATTCATTTTATACATTTCCTTCTGTGATTTGTCATTTTACTCTCCAGAATATACCTGAAAGTTTTGCTAGACAATATCTACCAAAGTTTGTACGCAACATTCAAATTCATGATGCTTCACATCGCAATTGGAACGTTAGCACAAACTTACAACCAAACGGCATAATACGACGTCTCACTGTTGGTTGGGCAGATTATGCTAGAGATAAAAATCTACAAATTGGCGATGTATGTGTGTTTGAATTAATAAATAATCAATCCACAAAACATCAGATTAATAGAAGTCTAACTCCTCTGTGAATTTGCAAATCTTGTATTTTTGATGGGAGAATTTGCAAATCTTGTATTTTCCATTTACGACAGTAATACAAATGTTTCATCATCATGAGATTTTGGTTGTTAATCTATGCTATTTAAAATTTTAGTTAAAAAAAAAACCAAAATGAATACTAAATTTTCGCATTTGAATGAAACCACCTCAGTGATAGTGAGCTTATCTGTATAGTTTTCTATCTATTGTTTCAAAAAGGTTTCCAGTTATTTGTAATTCATATGGACTTATTCACACATATGCTATGAAAAAAATATTCTAAGAACCAAACAAAAGATGATATATATACATTTCAAAAGCTACATTTATACACCATCATAGTTAAGTTACAAATTAAAGCATTATGAAGCTTATACACTGCTGTTAAGCTCAAACTTTATAGACGATTTTTCACATAAAAGCAGTGCTCCAAAAGAAAACAAACTTACAAACCAAAATTCTCACAATGTTTTTGTGATCAACGCTAGAAAATAAAACAAAGATGTTCAGAGATGCCAGTTGTAGAATCATTTAGATGGAGGTGACAAAATGAGCAAATCTAACTTTTATGTTGTAGCATTGATGTCGTCTTCAAATCAGCACGACAAGGATTAGTCAAGTTTTCCTTTCATTGTCACTTGATCATTTTCAAAGTTGGAGGTAGTAACTTTTTTCTTAGCCTTTATGTTGGAAAGTCCTAGCTTTGTCGAAACTTGAAACAATGTTCGTTTTGCATATGGCGGTGATATTTTGGGACCGTGACAACTACTGTTTACCTCAGTAGAGCATAGAAAATCTTTGTCTTTCTAACTTGGTTGTTCAGCTTTATTAGCAAGGATTGGGAATGCATTCAGGACAAATATAATTCCATACTTGTACTAAGTTGTATTTGGCTCTAGCTGTGTAACCTTGACATAAAAAATGCGTTCTTCAGGGTCCATTTGAATGAATTCATGAATGTTTGGATTAGTTCCCGGTTGAAATTGAGGATATGCACAATTAATATTTCTATGTATGGGTGATTAAAGGTGAAATAATTAGGGCATGATGTATGCACTTACTGATTTAGAATGTTGCATTAAACTCTCAGCACTATACTTCAATAGTATTTCAGCAGGGTTGCCAATTGCACTAGCACTTATGACTCCACTGGTATCTTCTAACTGTACATTGGCATTTGCCCTATGGTAATGGAGATTAAGTTAAATATCATCAAAAAAAAAATTAAATTAAATCAAAAAGACATATTATAACTTAAACATAGCATCTCTAAAAGTGTTACATATTGGAAAGAAATGCAGTGAGTGTTACCTTGGGACAACCTTTACAGTGGGGTATTTGCAGCAAATACATGGGAAAGTCTCACCAAAATCTGCGTGGCTGACTTTGTTGCAATTGCTACAAGACATACCACAAAGTTTGCTTTGTTGCTTTAAGTGTTGCTTTAGCCTCTACCCAGAAGTATTTACACTGTGAAAACAACTAATTTTAACACCCAAAAATAATAGAGACTGCATTTATGTAGGATAGAAGAATAAATACACATTATTTTCATAGTGAAGTCAAAGAAGTTACCCCTAGCAGCTAGCCTTTTATATGTTCTATCTTTGTAAATTTCTTGTGGTTTGGAGGAGAAAGTTTTGTTGGTGTGACAGTAAGACATGGTTTCTCCAGTGCGATTTCATTGAGTTCCTTATTGTGTGTTTCGATCCTTGCATTTTATGATTTGATTATTAAAAAATTTAACCATTAGGAAACAATAATTTCTAGATAGCTATACATGAGTGAAGTAGGAAAAAGAAAACAGTTAAGCTTTTATGTATGAAATGTGAAGATGATACATAGCTGATATAAATTACAGAAAAAGTTTTCTATATTGTGAAAGTATTTTGTACTTACCATGCTCGAAACTCTGTAACTTGATTGAATGTAGCATCTATAAAAAGTGTTATTTATTTTAGTAGACAATGTAAAAGGCCTGCATTAATTACAAAATAAACATTAGTTGTTGCTTGTATAGATTCACATGACTTTTTATAGATAGTAATAAGTTGTACACTATGATGCAATGCTATTACCGTTAAAGGACAAAACTTTCAACCGATTTGCTAGGATGACAGGTTTTTTGGAAATGTTGTCTGCAAGAAAGACGCATTCTTTTTCGATATAGCTATCCCACATTGTTAAGATGATTGTGTGGAAGCTTTTATCAATTAGCAAAAGGTCTTGCACATATGTTTGATTTCCAGCTCGTGTTTGAATGAGTCGTTTTGGACGCATTGTGATAGCAATTGCAAGTATGCCTGTATAAGATACGTAATAAAATTTGTTAAAGTGACAGTTAAATGTGTAGGAGTGGATATGCATGAACTGAAGTAAATATAAGATCTAGTTATGAAAAAAAGTATGGAAAGAATCTTATAGAAAGTACTTATATAAATGTCGCAATCCATATGTTTTTCCAGTTCATCAAATGGAGTGATTGTTTATGTTGAAAACAAGAATTCCATGTTATTCTCGTTGACTTCTTCAATTTGTATCTTCCCGGATATCATCCACTACACGTCACCATTTGAAGATCTATATTCTGGTTTCGTTTCCTTAACGAGAGCATTTGAAATTATGTATGTTTTACTCAATAGAAGCTGATCTTCGAAGGCAGTAATGTTTCCATCATACAACGTTGTATGCACCTTATTTCCCTATGGCAGATGACAATGGTAATGGTAACAACACTTTTTATATAGTAATGTTTATCTTTAAAAAAAATGACCATAGAGTATATTACTTTATCTAAAGCTATTTACCTTGAGATTCATTAGTACCATGTTTTGATATTTGCTACTACTATGTTTTGCTTGTTTCGAGGACAATTTCTCTGCAACTATTACCTTGGCTTGCCAATTTTTTTGATTTGGATTGATTTTTGGTATCAATTTATAGTTGTCAGTCGTCTTGTTGAGCCTACAAGAAAGATTAAAAGATTAAAGAGAGATGTTCAAAAATAGCTAATGAATTAATGTGTAAAAGATATGCATTGTTTTTATATACTTATACTTACCAAAGAAAATGAAGTGGTTGAAGGATTTCCTTTTTCTTTCCACCGAGGAAAATGAAATTTTGGTTCTCGTTGTTGTTTGAAATTTGTTTTGAGGTCTATAAATAGCATAGAAGATGTGTATATATAGAAGTGCACTACTTTTTTTTCTCTTGAGAAGGTGAAGTGTAGTGCACTAAGATATGAGTAGTCATAAATAGAGTTTAACATTTCAGCATGATTGGAGTTTAGGATTCAGGACTGTACTTGGTAACTTCTTACAGGAAAATACAGCTGATATGTCCAAAAAGCAAATCAGATAGTAATAGAAATATAGGTACTCATAACAGGCTGAAAAAGCATTCTGACAATTTCACCTAAATTGACTGCTCAGTTATGAATTTTTTATTTTTGCATTATTTTGTGCAAATATGATTGCTTAGATGTGCAAATTTAGATGCTCAGCTTTGCATATTTTTTTGCAAACATGATTGGTCAAATAATTAGGCAGAAAGTATAGAGCCAAAAAACTACACATGTGGACAAGAAACGTTTTTGAGAACAAAAAATTAGTCCACAATATATATGCTATAATAATTCATAAAAACTAACCATTAAATAATGTTTAGGTCTAAATATAGTGACAATAATATCCATGAGATAGACTTAGACTTTGCTGTCGACACAACTTCATTTACATTTTCCAATGTTTAATCCAACTCAGAAACTTCGGCGCCATCATAGACAAACGGAATGAACTTCAAAGTATGCTGGCATTATGTAGATTTTGTGTATAAAACAATTTGAATTATGAAGTTATAGATGCTAAAAAAATCACTTATTCTGCTATTTGCTACAACAAATCATTACTTCATGTAAAATGAATATATAGTATGATTTAATTATACAATATGTTTATACTTATAGAACCAACTGGCAATTCAATAAAGTTAAATGATTGAAATATAATAAATAGCATGGGAATTGGAAACAAATTTATCATTGGCGACCCTGTTGGAGTGTAAAATACAACTATTACAATAAATTCAGAAAATGGTTCATGGAAAAGTTGAGATATTAATATCAATAATTGTATTTCCATATAATATCTAAATTAACCTTCTGAATTGTGAGTAGAATTGTCACAAAATTAGAATTATAAAGCTTCAAACCGCTACCGGTAAGCAGCCATGAGATAAAATTGATGAACTTGATGAACGCTAGAGGAATAAAGTCCAATTTGATATCAATGTAGAAACACCAAAAGAAGGTAGTTTTTTTTTTTTTAGCGAGTATCGAATATGTTTTTAGAATTCTATTCATAATTCTTTTTCCATAGCTGAAACCATATCAGATATAGATAATCATTTTCTAACAAATGTAATGTTTTAGATTGGGTCCATAAGATAGGAATTTTCAAGCATAGAATCAGTTAATAATTCATGTGAATGATCTATGTAAATAGCTACAAACAATGATTGTAAAAATTAACTATCTTCAGTACCTTAGAACAAGCCAGGAAAAATCAATCGGTTGGTTTCCATGCACAATTTGCATAAAGGTTGCAAGTAACATTGGTACAGTTATCAGCAGTATAGGTTATCTGCCATATTTATACTGAAGTCCACAGCACTTTGAGAGTTTGAATGAACATGTCACCTTTATTCATACGGGAGTTATTTCGTCTTTAAAAAAATGAAATTGCATATAAAAATAGATCTCTCACTTTGTATGAAAGACCTTCAAAAGAAGATGTGCATGGAAGTTTTTTTAGCAAAACTTTTTCGGATATTTGTGAAGAACCGAGGGCTTCCAGAAGTGGAGATATTTGTTCCAACTTTATGGTAGGTAACATTCCCTTAGGAAGGTGAGAAACGAAGTAGTTGACATGAAAAGATATATGATTGGCGAAAAAAAATAGAATTCTTTAAGTTTTTCAATGATGTTATTTTTGAAATTATTATAGTATTTTATACTTGAAAATGAAAGAAAGGAAATTTTGCATGAATCTCTAAGGCTGCGTTCTCTTTGTTATTTTGGTGTCGTTTTTTGTTTTCAGTTTTTCAAAACGACGAAAACGCGTTCTCTTTGTCATTTTGAAAAACGAATTTTTCAAAACACCAAAAAAAATTACACACAAAATCGAAAACGAGTTTTTTTCGTTTTGTACGTTTTCTGTGCAAAACTCGAAAAAATTGAAAACACGCGAAACGCTCCTATTTTCAATAGTTTCCTTCTTCCTTAAAAAAAAAAAGGCTCTCTTCTCTTTCTTGCTAGTTTTCTCTGCCTTCTCTCTCTTCTGGACGTCGGCTGAGGCTACGAAGGGAGATGATTGGTGCCGGCGCCTGTGTGGGGAGGTGACGTTGTTGTGAATGCAGCGTCGCGAGGAAGAAGATGCGCCTTTTTTGCAACAGCGAACTCGAACCCTTCAACAGTGATTTTCGGCACCATTGACTCAATCTAAGATCGCAAACCACCACTCCTAGCACCGCCTCATCATGGCGCACCCAATGAACCCATGGGTCATCACCAATTTCGAACTGATAGGGTCGAATCAAGCCAGGCAGCCCACGAACCAATTTTGGGATTTCACCCTGGCACCGGGATATTTCAATCCACGGTTTCAGTTGCTCGATTCTAATCAAGTTTTTTTGAAACCTTCTGTGATGAGGTTAATTACTCTTTCAATTGCTCGATTCCAATCCACCAGTCGCTATCTCAGGGTATGCTCTGCAGTGCCAACCCTGGAGTTTGATAAATTTTATAATGTTTCTGTAAGCATACTACTTTTATCTTTAATAGTTGTAGTTCCTTCCAAGTTGGTAAATTTCTGTGTTTCTCTTGTTTTTTTCATTTATAAGGTAAATTCTTGTGTTCTTGTGTTTACATGTACATTATGTGGGATTGATACAGGCGATCATGTTTGGCTGTGCTTGATAATAAGTCTCTAGAAAGTAAGTCTATAAAACTAAGTCTTGTTAATCATGTTTAGCAAAAGAAGTAAGTTTGACTTACTTTTAGTGAGCCGTGTTTGTGATCAGAATGTATTTGATAGGTAATTTCTAGTTTAACTAAAATGAAACATGGATAGAGAGAGAGAGAGAGAAAAAAAAAATTATGGCATGTGGAGAGTAAGTAGTTAATATACATCATTCCAGACTCCATAATGGAAAAGCTCGTTGTGTGGATCTAGGCTTTGTTGTTTTCAAGCTTCACTATATTTGTAATTCTTGTCATAGTCTGACTGAATGACATTGAATGGACCTATAGGATTTCGGTATAACATTTTAAATTTTAAATGATACTATCTGCCAGAAACTATGCGAAATTTGACAAGTCTCATTTAAATTTTTTAGTTTGATGGCTGCTTAGATTCTAGATATTTGTATCGTCAAACTTATGCATCAGTAAGTGGAGGTAACACTAATTGGGATAAATTAAGGGATGAGTCTTAAGTGGAGGTTGCCGCATGTCTTACGTAGATCTAAAGAATTTTTTGTTTACAAGAGTGATGTAGTCCAACGAGAACATGTGAGAAGAGATAGAGGTAGACCAAAATTATCATAGCTTCATCTATCGTATATGAGTGTTCGTATTGTTTTCAAAAACAGGCTAATTAGCCTGAATAAATTTGTTTTAAGAGGAAAACCATATGTAAATTCTTGGCAACTTTAGATATCATATTGCCTGTATCATTATGTCTGGACTTCCTCTGGAGTGTAATCCTTTTGATGGCAATCAACTGATTACTTTTAGTATCACCGACCACAAACCACCACCCTTCTTCTTTGGCTTTGTCCTCCCTTCAAAATCTCGTTCAAAGGTTACATGCACACTAATTTCTTCACCAACCCTTCTTCTTTGGCAACCATGGCTTGAAGCAGCCTGCTAGCAGAAATGAGTACCTCTTAACTGTTTTTTAACCATGGCTTGAAGCAGCTTGCTTATTCCAACTTTGACCAACAAAAGAGTAATTTTTATTGAACTTAACTGTTTACTTATAAGCAATTATTTTAACCTTAGCACATATCACTGCATGCATGCATACAAGATTCCATGAAATCTTTAGTATTAGACCAGTTTTAGAGGAAATTAAAGCATGTAGAGAAGCTGGATATAATTCATTTTAATCTCTTTCACCTTATTACTTTTATATATCCTCCTATAAATGTTTATGGTCAAGATTTGTTTACCTTATTACTTAACTCTTTATTTCTGTTTGTGTTTGTGTTTGTGTTTGTGTTTTATGTTTCAAAGCTTTGGACGAACTTTTTTAGCGACTGATGATAAGTTGTTATTTTCCGCCACTCTTAATTTGTTTGGAAAATCATCTTGATTTCATCAAATCACATGTATAAATCGTCTTTTATCTTTTCAGGCTTCCTTTGGTCCTCCATTTGCTCTTGTTCAAGGAACTCTTGAAGTCCAAGGAATGACATTCAATAAAATCCCGTCCAAGTACTGCCCAACCATAAGAAGAGGATCAATAGCATGAGTTGGCTCCGGTCCTGAATTCTTCATAAGCTTGGCAAATCATGAAGAATGGAAAAATTCATACACCGTATTTGGTTCTGTACTTCCCGAAGACTTGATGATAGCAGAGAAAATTGCTCAGCTTCCAGCAAAATCAGATGTTTGGAACAACATTAATGTGTCAGTTTTAGAAAACCCTGTACCTCTAAGGATTCAAAGAATGAAGATTAGTGTGTCGTAAACTTGTATATCTGAATTGAGTCTGGCTGATACTTTTTATATGATGTTATAGGTTTTGTTGCATAGTTCTGCCTTTTGTTTTTGTTATACCATTGTTTTTTCGACTTTTCTGAATATAGCAATGCAAATGTATGTTACTACCTTTTTGAAGTTGAAGTTGAAGTTGAAGCATTATTCTTATGCAATAATAGTAGAACAAGTTGGGTCCATTTGTTGCATTTCTTCATTTTTCGAAGAAGTGATTGTTCTCTGAACAATACTAATAAATCATTTCTTCCAAACAATCCTGTTACTGTTTGAGCACAGAATTCTAGGCCACGCTTGCGAACACATAGGACCTAGGTTTCTAGACTCGTGGTCTACACGGCCAATCTGTTTCGATCAATGGCTCTCCTTGTAGAGGGTCATTTGTTTCAATGAAAAATTAGTTGATCTAATTCAATTTCAATATACTGCATCGTTAATCCTAATTTCAGTAAAGTATAACGTGTTGACTAAGTCAAACTATTAAGAGGGGGCAAATGATATATAAATCTTGTTTGGTATATCTATAAATTAAATTTTTGGTAGATTTTGATAAAATTTGATAAAATTCCTGGTTTGAAAAATTGATTAAAATTGTGAATCCCATGAAATGTAAAAAAAAAATAAAAAATAGAGTTTTAGAAAATGGGGAGGGTTCAAATAAGAGCAAAAATTCAAAAATGAGGTATCTAGAAATATAAATGAAGACATTAACACCACATTATTCATCTAGAATAAAATCATCTTAATAAAAATTTTCACAAATTTATATGTTATTTTAATAAATGAAAAAATATTTCATGATTCAAAGATATTTCAAAATTCAAAGAAATTTCAGATTTATAATATATTTAATAATATATTAACATTAAACAATTAAAATTAATTGAATAATCAGATTTTTTGAATAAAATATTATCAAATAATATTCTAAAAAAGTGCAAAGATAACGCGTTTTCTGTTTTCTGTTTTGAGAAACTGTTTTTCAAATAACAAAGAGAACGCATTTTCAGTCATTTCAAAACAGACATCCAAAACACAAAACACAAAACGAATTTCAAAACTCAAAACATAAAACAAAAATACGAAGAGAACGCACCCTAATATAACAAGACGAAAAATTTAAAATATTTAAATCGTTTCTCAACCAATCATCTACCTCCTCATGTCAACTACTTTAATATTATCCCAAAGGAAGAAAATATTTACGCAATATTCTGAAAATCTTATGTACAAAGTGGAGGATCTACCATAGTACGTAATGTCATTTTAGTTTTTTCTGACAAAGCCTTCGCCATTTTCTTTCTCATGGCCAAATAGATGGATTTAGGTGATAGGGGCATCCTTTTCACAGATGAATAATTTATTGTTGGTGGAGGTAGTGGTAAGGAAAGATTCATCTGCGATGGAAGAAATAGGAAAACATTATATTTTATAAATTAATGAGGCTTCTCTCTCCTCTACAAAGTTTACACTTTTCATCACAATAAATAAAACAATAATAATTAATTCCCTATTTCTGTGAATACGTTGAGAGATAGACAAGAATTTCATTGTTGTCTTAAAATACCTAGGTTCAAATGAAAGACAATCCTCTCATCCCAAAAAATTGACTTTACATTAGACCATATAACTAAAATATTCAATTTCATGATTTAGGCTTCCTGTGTGTCTTTCCCAAATTTGTGGTTGAATGGCAATATAGAGAAAGCAAATGGAAGAAATTAAGAAATAATTACTTACAAAAATAACAAATAGCCCCACCATGAATTTAGTAAGCACTCCATAAACTATGAAGCCTATGTATACAAAACAACAATATATACAAATCTTCCTGGTTTGACAGGACAAGAAATCGACAACAAACAAATAAAAAAAAAATAGGTTAAAAGTGGACAACAAACATAAATACAACTATTTTAACCCAAACCATATGTGAGTTGTTTCGAGATTCAACAATAAAGTTTTTAAGATTAATTATACGTATAATCACTTAATGATAGATTTTGTGAGCAACACAATTGAAAGTTCAAAAGTAATTAGTTAAAATTTAAATGAAAGCTGAATCTCTATTTTCAACATACAAATACTGCAACTCCACAATTTCTATGGTTATTTTTATTTTCTCTTTTCAAAGTAAAAACAACGCACATAATTAAACATGAGCAAGCATAAGTAATAATAGAAAAACTGTAAAATAAAAAAGATACAACAGTATTTACACTTCAAACTTTGATCGATTTTAACTTTGATTGATGATTGTTGAATTCGTTATATAATAATAATCGAAAAAAATATCAATTAAATGTTAATGAGTTGTTGTAACTACTTGTATTATAACTCATGATTCAAAACATAAGTAATCATACCTGCTGCCAATAGAAAATGAGGAGAAAAATCCCAAATATAACTGCCAGTTAAACCCTGTACAATATCAAAAGGCAAAAATCAGTGTATAATTAAAAGGCAAAGTGATCCAAAAAACAGAAACCAAATATTGAACACAGATTTTTGAACTTGGAAAAACATACATGAGAAAATTAAAGAAAATATATAAAATCAATCTAGTGAAATAAAGAAAATTATGGATATGGATATGAAACCACAATAGAAACCAGTAGATGCGTAGAGACCTAATGCATGTTTATCTGTACAAATATCTCATCATTTATTTGAAAAATATGATTGAATCACAACAAGAATTCGGAAAATCACGACACAAAAACATGCATTAATGAAAGATCGACAAGAAACAACAATTTCTAGAAAACATACATTTTACGCTATTTTAAATTTGCACTTACCAAATGCTATAAACGTTATATCAAAGCAAGAATTTCTTGATAAACGATATTTTGGTGCATGTACTATGGTTTGTAGGTATGTATGGTGGCTTTATCAAAACCTTAATAGATTTACTTGTTTTTAGCTCTCGATAAAGCAACATACAATTGTCCATGGGAAAATACAGGTTCCGGGAGATAAAGGCCGACGAAGTCTAAAGTTTGACCTTGAGATTTGTTTATTGTCATTGCAAAAATGGACGGATTGGAAATTTAGTTCTTTTAAAGGGGATTGAAGTTTTATCACTTTCAAGGGGTATAAACGGAATTCTAGGTAAAAATACTCGCTTTCCACGGTATTCTCCAATAGCAATTTCTGCGTCAATGACATTTTTTTTCAAACCTTCGACAAACAAATCTTGTTCCATTGCATAAACTTTCAGATGGATTAATATTTCGAAGAACATAACAAGACAATTTAGTTTCAATATGAGTTCATGTGGTGGAATATCATTTGGAGTATTTAGAAAATCTTCTTGGAAACTTTGTTCGGATTTTTCAATGGCTTCATCAAAGCTATAATATGTAAATATCTCCTCAGGAATTTTCTTTAGTAAAATATTATTTATTTGATCAACATATTCATTTTTCGGTGTCAAAATGACTCTATTAATCATAGTATCTAAATTCTCTACATAATTTTCTATATTTGGAAAAACTATGTTGATCAAATGTTTGAGAGGTTTAAATTTGTCCTCAAAACCTATTGTTATATCAAACGGAAGTTTAATCATCCAACATGAGTGTTCTTTCTCTTTACCATTTCCAATATTAAGTAAATATTTACAAAATAATGGATCTAATTGTACTCTCATATTCTTAATCAACGGTAAGCGAGTAAAAGAAGGCCACAAGTATGAAAAAACTAAACTTACTTTCATTATATTTTTTTTTATTCCTCTTTGAACAATTGGTAAAACCTGACGAAAATCTCCTCCTAATATTATTACTTTTCCACCAAACGGTACATCTCGTTCGTTTACATCTCTAAACATTTTATCTAAAGCCTCCACATTGTAATGGTTTACCATTGGTGTCTCATCCCAAATAATTATTTTAGCCATTTTGAAAAGGCCTGCTAATGCAGATTGTTTACTGATTGAGCAACATCATCGGTTATTTCAAGAGGAATTTTGAACCTTGAATGTGTAGTCCTACCACCTGGTAATAAGGACGCAACCACTCCAGAAAAAGCAGTAGCTAAAGCAATGAGATTTTTTGACCTTACAGCTGCTAATAAAGCATTGTACAAATATGTTTTACCCATCCCACTAGGCCCATCGACAAAAAATATCCCACTTTCATCACTTAAAACTCAGTGTAAAATTGTATCATACGCATGCCTTTGCTCTTTATTCAAAGTGTTTGTATCGAACTTGTCATTTTGATTACCACTATTTCTCATCTCTTCAAAAATCATGGTAGCTAATGTTTCATCTTCACCCATGCTTTTATTAAACGACACCAATTGGTGATTCTTTATATTTTTGTTCAACGATTCTAATATAGAATTTATACACTGTAATGCTTTTATTTGTGCAACACCAAATGACATGCCATGTTGTATGATATCCTCTAGCATATAATGTTTAAACTTTTCCCATAGTGAACGTGGATTATTAGGACTACAAAAGGTTAATATGGTAGCAAATAACGTTCGCAATGAAATGGGCATCTGGTAAACAATGGCTTCTGCTAAGTATAACTCACAATTATTATTTCCACTTAGTAAACCGTGCAAAAGCGTCGCTTCACGAAATGTGGATGCTGATACACCATTTGCGAATCTTAAACGTTCAAAAGAAGTTGATCCCTTAATGTAATTTAACAAAACACGTAAGTAATATCTTTCACCTTCAGATGGATTAGCTGTAACTATTCTACCAATTACATTCATTTGCTTTCTAGGAGTCCAAATCCGTGCATTTCCATCCCACAAAAAAAACGAAGGGAAATCTCTATACAAAAATGTTCTTGCATTTTCATCTATAATATTCGTATGAAAGAATTTAGTTAACATTGTCCTTCGCGTATAATCTCTACTAATAACTGCCTCCAAATAATCAGAGTCTTTATATGTAATTAGTTGATGGTCTTCGAGATGCAATTGTAGTGATATAACTGACGGAGATATAACTGACGGAGACATTTCAGACAACACAAATCCATAAATTCTCCACATCGCTTCAGGTGGAGAAATCCACCTAGCAGTTTGATGTCTTGAAATTTCATCAATATCATCTTGTTCATTGCCATTTATGGAAATCGATATTCGATCAAGACCTTTATAAACATATTTATATGAATATTTGACAGCTTTAATGGTTGAACATATTTCTACATTGATATGACAATCAAATTTAGATATTAAATAAGGATTGTATGGTACAACCCATCTATTATCTAATATTTGTCCTCTGACCTTAACCTTTTGACCATCATTACGACATCTATATCGTGGATATGAATCGTCGCCAAGTGAAGTTGTCATTGCATATTCTCTGGGATACGTATTTTTGCATGTGTTATTATTTTTCATACAAACATTATTTGGATTTAATGTTCCACAAGGACCGTGCAACATATGTTTTACAACAATAGGATATAAATATGGATAACAATTTTTGTCTGAAATTTCGCAAGAAACTATTTTATCGACCAAATCAACTGAAGTAACTTTTGATCCAGATTTAAAAATTAACAGAAAATGAGCATGTAGAAGACCTCTCTTTTGGAATTGGATTACATATATAGATGCAGCAACGAGTCCTAAAATCTGTCTTTTAAATAAATCATTTTTTAGCTCCTCTAATTTGGCTCTAAATATCCGTGCAAGTAAATCAGGTCTATTTTGCTTTTCGTCATTGTGCCTTAGTTCTTGATTTATTTCTGGTCAATTAAGGTTACAAGTTATATAGTTAAAAACACATCAGGTTTACCGTATCTTTGAACCAACGTCATTGCATCCATATATCTCTTTTTATTATCCCTATGTCCACCAGTGAATGGCGATGGCAAAAATAATTCTTCAACCAATTTTATGACCTCTACTTTCACCTATTTCAACAATATTAACAATTCCCTGATAAAGTTATGCCCGTATTTGTGTTTGATTATTATGAAAGTAATCTAGTTTAGTAGTTTCAATTTTCACATACATATCAACAACATATTATTGTAACAGCCTACCAATATGGAGCAAAATATAATTACCTGAATTCTGAACATGTAGTTTGTAGCAATAATACTCACGACAAGACACATGCGACCTCTTCTTTCCCTTCTTCATAACTACAAGATAAAAAAAATCAAATAGAATAAAGTCCAAAAAATGAAAAATTCTATTTTCACATTATTCACCTTGAGTCTCTCCTTCAATCAATTCATTTGCAGAATTTATGCCATTAATATTTAAAAGGTTCTCTTGTGCAGAAGAACAATGAAGCATTTCTTTACTGAATCTTTCAATACCCACATGCCATACAGACTCGCCATAAGGAAAGAGCAATGGGTATTGAAGCGGATCATAACAACCAAAATAATAATGTACTCTATGTGAAGTGTCTGAATGACCATATATCGATATATCACGAATTCTATCATTTGCTGATGGATTCTCATCAACCCAAACCATAGCTACTTGTGAAGCTGTTGGTGTATTGTAGACTATTTGGTCTAAATCAGGATCACATCTTATTTTTATTTGACATGTATGTAAATTGTCAATATCGCTTAATGAACGAAAACATCTACAGTAAGGATTAATCCTTAGGATATCAATCAAAATTTGTAAAGTACATTCACAAAATTTATCTGAAATGTTCGGTCGATTTTTTAGTTCATTTTCAGTATCATAAAAGTATAATTGTAAATAAGCTGGGTTATTATTAGATGGTAAAAGTTGGTTTATGTAATGGTAAACTTGTCCTTGAACCCTAAATGTATAGATGTCTTTGTTCATCTTATACAAATCTTTGTCATATTTGACATCAAATAATGTGAATGCAAAATGATTGTCATAACTTCTTGCAATTTTTTTTTGAAATTCAATGCTTCGGGTGAACCTGAAGTAAATAATTCATATAATTCATTAGGTACACTTTGTATACGCAATTTAACTTTGCGGTCTGAACAACAAAGCCCCTTACTCTCTCTAAGAAATTTTGTGGCACCACAATATTCACAAATAGTTGACTGCACGAGCACATGGGATTTAGTCGGAAATCTTCTGCAAATCAAATTTTGGAGTATGCTCATTATTTGATACAACTTCATCGGTTCTAAAGCAATCATGTTCAATGTCATATGGACTATCAACTCCTCGTTTTGTTGTACCAAATCGATCTCTCGAAGAAATACCGTAACTACAGTCGACAACTACAATAAAATGAGTCGTCACTAATAAAAATAACGTTCCATCACTGAGAGGTGAAGACACTTCATACATTCAATTCAAGCTAATAAATATAGGTAACCAAATAACTAAAATCTACAAACTCACTTCTTTCATGTTCAGAACCATCTCGATTTGGAACATTATCCATGGAACCTAGTCGTTGAGGGCCAAGTAATTGGTGTCTACCATGCTCTTGAGCTGAAAATACCCCCCCCCCCCCCCCCCTCCTCCCCCTCCCCCCCCCCCCCCTCCCCCACCCCCAAATGGTCAAATCTTTTGGTAATAAATAAACACCAAGAAAAAAAAACTGATTATGCCTCCAATATAAGATTCTTACCTCTTAACATTTTAACATGTCTAGATTTCCTTCTCCGCATTTCATAATTTGGGCTGTAATTCACGTCACACACTTCAAAAAGGGAAAGCTAATTGGTTAGAGTCAATTACACCTCCTTAACAATCCAAAAGCATTCCACGTGACTAAACCCTACCCTTGCCCCAATTCGAAAACGGGATTGCAATAAAATTTACTTCTGACATGCAACGTCTCCTTTCTCACACGCAAAAACAATAACAAGTGCAAAGAAGTCAAAGAAATGGCAGTAAATCGATGTTGCAGGCAGAAAGTCAATAAATATTGGAAATTTGAGCTAAAAATTATTGAATCAACCAATTAACAAGCTCAAACTTCAATCTCTTTTATTTTTCTGTTGAGAAATTCAAACCGTGATTTCAAGAATACATAAGCTCAACTGATATATGCATTGACATAAAAACCTTGTCTTTATATCATATCACTAATTTCAATACTTAGTGCTGTCCCAAATGGTTTCTTCACAACTCAGATGAAGCTCAAAATTTGTATTCCTTGAAAACAATTTGATTACTATAGGTAAGAACTGAAGTACCAAAACAAGCAATAAGCTTCATCTAATACTATAATCTAAACTTTGAAATTTTATCTTTATATACACTAAACAAAAATATAGAAGAAAATTTATATATCAGGAGGCACACATAACCACTACTTGAGTTGGAACCAGAGATATTGTATGGTAAACTCGAAGTTGAAGCTGTTGCAGTTGATGAACTAAGTAGGGACACTTGAACAAACATTAGCAAGATATTCATCAAGAGGCTATTATAGTATCCTCATAAAAATAGGTACCATTAAATAAGAAGCATTGGCATAACTTTTCATTAAGAAAAAAAAAGAATCGAAAAAAATTAAACCTAAGAAAAAAAAATGCAATTAAACCCCTAAATTTTTAAAACCTCATATAAATCGAAAATACTTCTTCACTAAGAAAAATAAGAAGGAAAAAACAAAAATAACTCAATAAAAAAATCGTATTTGACGTTTAGCTTGTTCAAGACCTAGAAATTATAAATCTTACCATATAAATTGTCGATTGGGTTTATAGGTACCTCAATCTCGACGATTGTCGTTCAAAATACAACGAAAATATACATAGATGTACCAATTATTTCTGCAATTTGGAGAAAAAAATTTACGACTTTTTTTTCCAGAGAGAGTGAAAAGTCAAGGCCAAAGGAAGCAAGACTCACGGTAGAAGAGTCTAGATGAATGGAAGATAGATTTAATTACTTTTTATTTTAAAAAAAGGAAGCATGGTACGCTACTAGATTAAAAAAAAAAAGCAAAAAAAAAAAGAGAGTCATGGCACGAAATCTTATGAACAATGCCAAAACCAATCCACTCTTTTATGTTATAGTGAAAAAGGTAGAAATACAAATTGACATTCATAAAATCAATAATTTACTGTTCATAAACCACAATCGTACTTATATTATTTATATTAAATTTAAAGTTGAAGTTTATTAGACATGGAAGAGGGCTGGTCATCATTGAAGTTACTATTTTTCTACCATTGGCGTTGCCAACTCCAATCTTTTGTGTCAAAAATCTATGATGAGAGATCAATTAGCATCCTTAAAAAAAAAAAAAAAAAAAAAAAAAAAAAATTTGCATATACATGGTTTGGTGGATCTTGTGATGAACAAAATGAAGGTAAATTGATTATTAAAATTTATTGTATATTAAAAATAATGAAAATTTAGACTTAGCTAGAAATTTAAGGTCACATACATTAGAATTCGAAAAGGTTAACGATTTCTATAAATTGAATCAAAAGTGGGTGGGACTTCAAGTTTTATTGGCATGAAATTCAACAAAAACTTCACTAATTCAATAATGAGTAATGTTATTCAGTACTAGCACTGAGTTTAAGTCCTAGTCTAGATAAAAATTGCATATCATTAAATAATAAATCCACTTAAATGCAATGTCACATGATATATTTAATTGAACATAACAAGTGTGACCATTTAAACTGTTGTTCTAGCACAACTAAGAATGTATAACATTATTCTTCCATAATACCCACATATAATGAATAATGCTATTTATAAGCACTATTGATGGACGACCGTCCATCACTATCATGTTACCATATTATGAACATAAATATAAAACTACTATACCCCAGGGACTACAGGAGGGGAGCGCAAGCTTGGGCCCAAGTCCAATTATATTTTGTGAAGTAAATGTGTTTTTTTTAACGTATCAGTCCAGCATTGTCCCGTCCTTTACTCCTCCCCCAACTATCCAAATTGACTTCAAAATGTATCATAAACGACAAAATAAACAATAAATCAATTTGCACATACACAACCAACATGCTATTTTTTAACGAGAACCATACGTGAGAAGTTCAAATAATGATAACATTGCACTAATGGAAACATGCGTGTAGTTACTACCAATGTCATAACATGGTTTAATGCATGAGAAAGAGACTTATCTGTGTAATTGTTATGTCCTAAGTCCAATCGATTTAGGTTGTAAACACTTTTTTTTTAATATGTTTAATGCATTTATTTTGGCAAGATCTATTGTTTATTTAAATTGATATTATGATGAATGATATTAAATAATAGAGTCCGTAAATTCAAGTTTCAGTAGTTTGTTAATCACAAGGAGTTGTGATTGTGAGATACAAATTACGTTTGATTGAATCTTAAACAATTCATGGTCGCAAGTAAGAACAAGATACGAATATCGTTATTACGGATAGACCATCACGTGTGGTCTTTCTTACTTATGAAGTAAGTAGCTAATCTCACAAGTTAAAGTGTAGTGACACTTAAATGAACACGTAAATATTTTGTTATAGAACAAAACATTGGAGACCCGCTGGGGAGATTCCACATGGATAGCTATCTGAGTGTCAGTGGTTAATCTTCAATGTTCGGTAGTGGAATTGATCCTTCGACTTGAGGTCATCATAGTATCTTATATAGGGATAGTCATACTTTGGTGATACTGGAAGTTGCTCTGTCAAGGGCCACTAATACGGCGTCGTTCGGGTATGTCAAGAATCATATGAAGGTTGTGAATGATCAATAGAGGATTCGTCACTCTTAGATAGTAAGAGTTTGTGATCTACATTTCATCCAATTAAGTTGATAATGAAATCCTTGGCCAAGATGTACACATAAGTCAAAAAGGAGTTTTCGACTTACATTGACTTAATAGTGGAATGAAAGATATGATCGATAATCGAGATTGACACATATCTATATGACAAAATCAAATTCGTTCGTTTATCGCTATAATCCCTTCGTCAATATGATCCGATCAATTACGAGACATTTTCTGTCACATATATTGCTCTGACACATTAGTAGATGTCAATCAGGGACGACGGATGTGAATTAATATTAAATCAAAAGGGTGTTTTGGTTTATCGATTTTGATTAGATCAAAATAATAATTCACGTCGTTAAGCATCGTGATTGGGAACCTAATGGGTCTCACACAAAATGAGAATTGGAAGAATGAGAGTTACCAATTAATTAATTGACAATCGTTGGATAATTAATTAATTGGATTTCTTATTAATAGGCCCGAATTAATTAATTAGATTAAATAATTCATGGACCGAATTTAATTAATTGGATTAATTAAATATCGGACCAGGTTAAGTTTAAGGAACGGACCAAACCCGTTTGGACTTATATAAATAAGTTGCTAGGGTTTTAAAGTTGTAGAGATTTTTTTATTATTCTACTTGCTAGCACAAGAAATAAAACCCTGATTTTCTCCTTACATTGTTCTCTGTGTGGATACTAATGAAAGCTGGACAATTGGACAACTATGGGAGGCAGATCAGGATTGCTAAAGCACAAGAAATTACAAAGAAGTTTGCAGATTTCATAAAAGGTAAAATTCTTATCACAGTTTCTATCTAAACACAAAGCAAATTCTTGGTGGGAATTGAAAATTTATAATTTTTCCGTTGTGCATGTTAAGTAAATTCCCAACAATCCGCACCAAAAAAACTCATTTTCTCCACTATGCCGGAGAGATGACCAGTCGGCGGCATGGAAAATGTGGAGAGGTGACTGGTGGGTTGAACATTTGGAATTTAGTTACTTTTTTAAGAGGTATTCTCATCTGGTTTTCGTTTTTAATTGACCATGAACCCAAAACTCATAAAAGTTGGTCATTTTTCCAATTTCATCTTGTATTCGCCACATGCAATGAATATTACGCTTATCTAGCGGTAAGTCAGTCATAGGCAAATGGGAAAAGTAGGCATAAAAAGTGGAGTAGGTAAACATGCTTCAAGGAATCACATGGATTACGGTTAAATGAAGAATTAACAGAGCCTTAATCTTATCTTTCCTCAAGATTTAAAAATAGCTGCCCCGGCTGGCACTGGAAAGAGCCAAAAACATATTTGAAATGCATTCAGTGATTTATTCCAAATCAAAACAATGGATCAACCAGCAGGTTATTACAAGTCTAGTAATAAATCTTTAAAAAAAAAAAAAAAAAAAAAAAAAAAAGAAAGGCATTACACGAAAATGAAAGTTGATCATCAATCATCAAGTTCAATCTTGATTCCATGGACGGTGATGGCATCGCCGGAGTTCTTTGGAATCAAAGTCACCAAAACATGCTGGTCATCTTCAGCATCCAAATCCTCAAGTATATCAGTTATTGATAACCTCAGATTAGTCTTTATCTTCTTCCCATGCTTATGCTTATGCGGCACATTTACAAAACTTCCGGCAAATTCAGTGTTGTCCGGCGTACTTTCTTCATCATCTTCATCATTAATAAACACATCGAATTTCGCATACAAGTCTCTTTCGAGTTCAATCCCTTGTATGATCAATATCTCCTCCAATTCGTCCTTCTCTTTCTTACTCCTCTTGATCTTTGGCCTCGTCACCATGACTTTTATTACCTGTCCAGGACAAAATTTAAATTGGTCATTTTAAAATTATTTTTACATACGAGATGGTCTAAGTCAACAAAGATGTAGACCTCGATTATGATGAATAAGCTTTTAGATTAGAAGGTTCAACATTACCTGATCTAGTTTTGCAGGGAAGATGTCCTTTGGAGTTGGGGTATCAGCAGCGTTTGCATGGACGAGTTTCTTTAATTTCCTTACAACGGAAGAAACACGAGGTTTTGGACGAGATTTTAGCCATGGAACTTCCACATCTTGGTACACATATCCAAATTTAGTATGGTCTAGAGAATCTCGAACCTTAACACGTACCATTTTCGCATTTTCATCATAGAAAACGAACGAGGTATCGAGAAAATCAGGATCTGTAATGTCCTGACGCCTTCCTCCGAGAGTTTTCCATAAAGTCCACATTCTATCAATATTAGAGTGATGAGCAAAAAATATAGGGTCCCTTCCAGCTGAATAGAAATTCCCCATGTTCTCAAAATTAGGCTGGGTCCGATCACCGGTCCAAACATGGACAGGAGCATGAGGAATGTTCTCAATTGAACCGGCACCGGGGTTAGGATTGTCGCCTTGCCTGTACGGGCTGCCGAAAAAACAGCCGGGGAGTCTTGGAATTGGATACCATTTGCCTGTACATGATTGTCAGATTTCTGGAGGTTTGTTGGGCTTCGCCGGTGTTGGCATCGCTGCCGCTGTAGTTCAAATCGATTAACGCCGGCGGCTGATGAGCACTGTCCCGGAGTGGATCGTAGAGGGAAGAATTTGGATTGGCGTACATCGCTGGTAAATGCATGCCATCAGGTGCATCGTAATTCCAGAATGGCAAAGCAAAAGTTGGATCGTCGATTAATTTCCCCAAGATTCTTTCGAAGAAGTATACATAATATCTATGGAATGGAAAAAAGAGCCATGAATTATGGATTTGAAGTTCAAGATTTGGAAATCCGACTTGATCATAAGCACCATCGCAGTAAGCGCAATGGACATTGGCTTGTTGTCTGAAACTGCGTGGATCGTCGTCAGGAAGGGCCCTCATGAGCTCGACGGCTCTGTTTAATTTGGCTATATAAGCCTCGTCGGCTAGATGGGCGGCTGGCCGCACCCGCATGGTGGTAGGTGGTGGAGGAAACTTGAAATCTAGTATTTCTCCGGTGGGTGGGGGACAGCAGTTTGTGGGTGAAGCGCCCTGAGGCAAGTCTGCAGGGCCACATTGTGTGACATCCGGGGGAGGAGACAGGGGCGGCAAAGGCAAAGGGATTGGCCCCAAGCCTGGAGGCGCCGTACAGTCCTCCTAATCCAATAAGCAAATTTCTCCTATCAAACTTTCCGGTTGAAGATTCTTGATCCCCATCAATGGTTTTGCAAGATATTTTATGGCTAATCTTTCTTGTTGAGGGACTAAGTGTGGTCTTGAAAGGCGAGTAACATGAGGTGGAAGGAGGGGTGGCGGTGGCGGAAACGGGGGTGGAGAGAAATGGAACAATGGAAGCCATTGTTTCTTTTTGAAGGTAAGTATTATGAAGGTACTTGGATCATCATTTATAGAGAAAAAAAATGCATGTTTAGGTGGGAATTGAGAATAGTCTCAAGAGTTGAAAGAGATAACAGAAAGAAAACTCCACGCGGGAATAGTAATAGAAACATCATATGAAAAGGTTGGCAATAGGAAAAATATTACAATTTGGAGGTGCTTAAGTCATATCGACCGAAGCGATCATGTCGGTATGGCCAATTGTCAGTTAGGTAGAAAAACTTATCAAATTATCCGATCAATAGATCTTAACGAGAATTGTTTAGAATTTAGTTTATTATTAGATAATATAATACATTAAGGTAAAGATGGCGGCTTCTCTACTGGAACAGAAAGAAATGCAAGTTGACACACTTTGCATCAAATTAATGTTTAAAATGAAGAAATTGAGCAGATCTAAACAGCTAAACTTGTCGCGTCCCAAAGAAGCAAACAATAATATAAGAAGAGCCACGTCAATCATTAAATAAATTATGTTGATTAACGTAAACGTAATCCAATTGAAAGCCAGCAGCATAGTATATTTGACTATATTATTTCTTAGGTACGATTTTTGATAGCACCATACATGTTAGTGTTAGATCATTGTAATTGGCTATTCTATGAACAAAATGATCAACTTGAACATTTTGGAAGTTTAGAGACTTAATTGTAAAATTTCATAGTTGATTGCATAGTGTAGGGTTCGGAGTCCAAATTTGGAACACGAAGGAAACTCGTCGCATTTTCGCTAACTGCTCGCGGGAGTCATGCTCGAGCGGATGAAGCAGGTCATCCAGCATTCGACATTCGAGCAACAAGGCCCTCGCTCGAGCGAAATAGTTCCTCGCTCGAAAGACCAATTTACGGCCAGACCTAATTCACGATTTCGTGAGATTTTTATTAGCTAAAGTTTCCTTATTCGTCTAACATATAAAAGGGGGAGCTACGCGCTTGTGATAAAAAGTGTTGAACATTATTCAACCAAGATAAAACACTTATTCTCTCAAGAGCCAAACATTCAACAGTTCAATTACTTCATTTATATGTGTCATTCGGATTGAAAACATCAAAACCTTCAATCAATACACTGGTGCTATTCTTCACTTGGATCTGTCAGGAAGATTGTGTCATCAACTTGGCTGGCTGCGAAAATCAAGGAAAAAAACTTAAAACGATGAGTTCTGGTGGATCTATAGGAGATAAACTGTGTGAAGAGTCAGGAATAGAGTTCGTGTGCTCACTTCAGGAGGACTGCTTTACAACGAAGAGTTAGGATTGGTATTCGTGTGCATGTCTAGGAAAGTTGGTTCAAACTTCAGACAGGAGATCAAAAAGTTTGTGTCGTCAACTTTGTTGGTGGTCTGTAAGTTTATAATACAGTTTATAGTGGATCTTTAACTGGAAAAGCGCCCGAAGTTTTTTCCACGTTGGATTTTTCCGTGAATAATTCTCGTGTTGTTTACTACTTTATTTACTGATTTCATATTACTGCGGTATTCAAAGATAGGATAAATTGAATTGATTGAATAATCATTTAGACATAATTAACTTGTGACTTGTTGCATATTAATTAAATTTTAATTCCGCATTTACACCTAATCACCCTCCTCTCTAAGTGTAGTTGGGTCGAATCTCCCTTTTTTAGTACAAAAATTACGATTAAGGTGTGTTTGTTTCACGTTCTATTTGAAGAACGTATTTTTGAATAATAGATTGAAAGAAAATGTGCGGTTAAAAACGGAAGGAAGAAAATAATATACGAAAAATCAATCATAAAATAAATTATGTTGATTAACGTAAACCGAATCCAATAGAAAGCCAGCAGCATAGTATATTTGACTATATTCTTTCTTAGGAAGAATAATCCGACACTTATGACTTCTAAGTTTAGTAAAATCTTTTAGAATATTAATGGTGTTTTTAATTTTTCAAACAAGTGGTGGGGTCCCATGTGCAAAGAGAAATCGTTAAAGAAACCACCTCTTTGCTGCCAAATTCTATCTTCTTCTTTTCAAGATTCAACAGCGGAAACGTGCATGTTAGGATCTAGAAATTTCCATACAAAATTAGACTACGGAATTTATTTGACTTCTAGCCCTTGCGTGGGTGCCCTAAATCAAATAGGAATTTTTAATTCTATTTTGAATTGAATTCCATAGTAATATAAAATTCAGAATTCGAAATGTGATTTTCTTGATGATATGAAGTCATGAAATATGAATAAAGAACTAATATAAGTGTAGATTGGAATTGTATAAATATATTGTGATCAAGGTGGAAAATGAGGGGAGGCTGGTTCCAGTTGTATATTTTTAACGGCCAATTTTGACTTTTAAAGGCAGAAGGGAATTGATGGATTTTACAATAGAATAATGTAATCTACATAGATTTGTACATGATCATTAGTTTAGATGACAATTAAGGACATTAATGTTATCATATAGTACTATTTGCCTTTATTTTATTTTATTTTATCATCGAACGGTACATGTTTTAGTTGAAAAAGTTGTCTCAGATTTTGGATAGAAAATTTGTACAGATTAATTTTGTGTGTACAGAATTATTCCTCACGGAACTATTTCAGAAATCTCACTTGGGGTGGGCCTCATATGAATATTTTATTTGCAAAAAAAAAATCCACACGCATCTCTGTTGTGTCTTTTATGTAAGACTTCTGTGAAATGACGGTACATGTTTTTAGTTAAAAAAGTAGTCTCTGATTTGGGATAGAAAAATTATACAAATTAATTCTATGCGTATAGAATTATTACTCATAGAACCATTACAAAAGTTTTACGGTGGGCCCCATGTGAATATTTTATTAAAAAAAAAAAATCCTCACGTCTTATTTGTAAGACTTGTGTGAAATTAATTCCATATATGCAGTCTCTCTCATGTTTTTAGTCAGAATTACATGATTTTATCGTTTGGCTTTTTCAGGTAAATAGGTGTTTTATTGTTAATGTATGTTGAATGTGCAAATAGAGTAATCTTATGATTTTATTTATTTGTGTGGAGTTTTAATCGCTATTTCTCTACAGTCATATGTTTTTTACATGTAAATAAAACAAAAATTTAGACGCTTTAATGTGAAAGATGCAATAGGGAAGAATTGTGGATGGAGAGGTCATGGAGGAGGATGAGTTTGAAGTCAAAGACAATGCTGACGGGCTAGCGAGAGCGAATGTGACATTTCGAACGAGTGGGTGATTGATGTGGTTGATATGGTTGTGGGAGATCATGTTAAAAATGAAGTGGTGAATGACTCGGCCGGAAATGTTAATGGGACAACAAATTAAGTTGGCATTATTGTTGAGGTTACGTAAGTAGCAAATCCAGGAATTCGAGTTAGTTAAGGTGGTCGTTAACAGTCAACTGACAATGACCATAATAAAATTCAGAGAATTATTATTTTCCAAAATAACGTGAAAGTGGTGATTGGTCACGTCATCCATTTTGTTTATGTTAAGCGTTATATTTTTATCACATGTCATGTAACAATAGATTATTACGTGTTTATCAATATGTTTATTTCTATGAGGACCAAAAAAAAAACGTTTAATACATATTATATATATGTTTGATTATCATTTTTCCTAAAATACATTTTTCTCTAAATTCTTTTCAACCACATATTCTTCATTAAAATAATAGTACACGCAAATTAAAAAAATCCTTATTTTTTAACAACACATTTTCCATCAATCTACTATTTCAAAATACATTTTTTTTAAAAAGAATGTGACTCAAACACACCCTATATATGAGCTTATATGTATGCATACGTATGGTCAAATAGTATGCCCAATTTTGGAATAATCTATTGATGAAGAATGTGTGGTTGATACAATTTATATTTTGGATAAGTTGAGAAGTACAATATGATAGAACTTATATTTTGATCATAAATAATTTGTTGATAGCCAATATATACGGATTGAAGCATTGTATTGGAATATTGTAGTGTTGACCCATTCATTATTCGAATTTATGATTTATCCTTATATTAGAAATAGTTAAAGGTGACACTAATACATTTGAATTATATTGAATAGACCATGTGTCAAGTTTAATTCTATAGCATGACAGTGCGAAAAATTAAATTTCACTTGATTGTTGTATATTTTATCTAAATCCCTTAATAAAGTCATGTATATTTTTTCATAATTTTAATAGATATTTGATTCATCAATGAATATGATCAATTTGATTGGTCAAATATCTCGGTAATTTGGGTGTTTGAGGATAAGTGAAGTAGAGAACATGAATTAGTGACACCTAAATTTCGACATTTGTGATTAGTTCGTAGGATCGTTGAAAAAGTACTTAAATTAGTGAAAATAATTAAAAAGACAAAACGATTATTTATGTTTCGTACCTAATTATTGAATCTTGGACGAGAATAATATATATATATATAGGTCAAAAGAAAGTATTGCATATTGGCTTATATGATCTTATATGTTTCGAAAGTTCAGTCTTTTGCTTTTAGTGATAAAAGTAAAGACTAATAATTAGATTGAGCGGTTTATGATCGACTAGACGGGATTTAATTATTAGAGTTTGGATAATAAATGTTTGATCAAGTAAAGACTAAATTTCGACATTTGTGATTAGTTCGCAGGATCGTTGAAGAAGTACTTAAATTAGTGAGAATAATTAGAAAGATAAAATGATTATTTATGCTCGTACCAATTATTGAATCTTGGACGAGAATAATATATATATATATATATATATAGGTCAAAAGAAAGTATTGCAAATTGGCTTATATGATCTTATATGTTTCGAAAGTTTAGTATTTTGCTTTTAGTGAAAAAAAGTAAAGACTAATAATTAGATTGAGTGGTTTACGATCGACTAGACATGATTTAATTATTGGAGTTTGGATAATAAATGTTCGATCATGTCCCTATGGTAGTTTTATAAAGTATTGGGACTTAATTACAATTATTACAAAAATTTTGGGTTTAATTGCAATTACAATCAAATTTTGTACTTAATTGTGATTGAAATTGAAATTCTACGACTACATATGTAATTCAATATAAACTAATTTGATCTAAACTTTAATTAAAACTCATATTTGGATTTTAATTAAAATTCCTATTTGAATGTAGAATTCTTATTGTATATGGATTGGAATGATATCATCTCTATGAATAGAGACGAGATGGATCCGATTGAACACAACAATACATAATACAATAATTTCATGGTGTTCAAATTTTTTTTAAAAAAAAATAATAAAAAAAAAAATCTTAGTTTTTATTCAATTGTTCAATTTAAGAATTAGTTTCTTGATTTAATTAAAAGAAGACGTTAACCCATTGATATAGTCTTGACTTTGAAGAATACCTAGAAGACTTGGAGATTTGGAATATCAAATTCTTAAAATTAAAAGCTAGAAACTCGTGATCCAAAAAATTGAAAGTTCGTGATTCTGAATTAATTCAAGAATCAATTATCGAATTTAGCTAAAAAAAAAAATTCGAATCCTTTATTTTTGATATAACATATACGTAAATATTTTAGACGAATTTATTTATTGAATTAAAGAATTTTTTTTTAAAAAAATTGGGTAATTCTACTTTTGCATTCCAACACAAGAAACCCATTCCCCACCGTCCCTCATTGTGGCTAGTGATGGCAAATAAGCTCGTGGACTCGGGTCGCAAAAAGTCCAAATCGGGCTCGGCTCGCAGCTCGACGGAACCGAGCCCAAAAATATTTTAAAAAAAAAAAAAAAACTTGGAAGGAAGAGAGAAAAATTGGTCGGCTCGGCTCGGGCCCTCAAAAAGCTCGATTCGTCGAGCGTGAGCCTTGATTTTAGACTCACGAATCAGTCTGATCCGACTCGTTAACACCCCTAATTGTGGCAGACATTTTGGTGTCGTCCTTGTCCTAACTCCTACGGACCCAATTAAATTGAATTTTTCATTGCGATTTGAGCGTGATTCTCTATTTCATTTCAATCCCTAATTGTTCACCAATCAAAGTGTATTATAAAGCCCCCCGGGGCACATCCAAGTTGACAAAGGACGGGCATTGCGGGGCTTGAAATCTCAGCGTGGGAAGTTCGATTCCTGGTTGGAGCAGTTGAGTGATGTAATAACCATTTATTGATTGGAACAGTTTGGTGATGTAATAATCATGGAGGAGGTTCCTTTGGGCCCAAGAGTATAAAGGGTGCACGGACTCTGGCCAACTTTGACATAACCCGCGATTTACTTCCGTCAGTTACTGAGGGGTCGGTGACTGGTGGTCCAGGATATAATCTGGCGTAAGTTGTGAAACCTGTGTATTATGAAATTCTAACCATACAAGAAAGTTATTGTTTTTATAAATGTGTACATGTGCTTTGAATCTAAAAATCTACCATTTTATAGAGTAATCATTTATGTTAAAAAAAAAAATCAATTTAAATAACACTAACTTGACATTAAATAAAATACAATTAATTGAATCATTTAATTTCACATTTGAGTGAGCTTATTTTGCCCCCATTTAATAGCCATTTTTTTAAGGGGAAATACATTTTGAATAATTGATTGATGGAAAATGTGTAGTTAAAAATTAAGGAAAAAATTTTGAGTTTGCGTGTAATATTATTTTATTGAAAAATGTGTGATTAAAAAGAAGAGAGAAAAATACATTTTGATAAAAATTGTTGCCAAACAATGGCTATATAACATCATCTAGACACCTAGATTGATAGTCTTTTTTTTTTAAATGTTTACAAAAGTAACACATATACACCTGCCCTCAAATTTGGCCCATGTTTGATACATTTAGCCCCCGTTCGACTCCCATTTTTTGGAATGAAAATGAGAGGAATAGTTTTTTTTTTTTGAAAAATGAGTGATTGAAAAGAAAGGAAAAGTTTTCGATTTATGTGTAATATTATTTTATGAAAAATTATGTGGTTGAAAATATGATAAAGAAAAATGGAATGTAATGAAATTTATTTGAGCCCCTTTTTTGCCCATTCATTTTTTTTTTCAACAGTGAAACATTAATGAGAAGTGGAAATCAATCTGACTTTCCTGACACAAAAGTGAAAATTTTCGGGCGTTTCTCTCTGCATACCGGTTTCGTCCTCACACCTTGTTTGCAAATTTAAATTACCTTTCAATCTATCTCATAAATTTTGATTTATATGTAAGGACAAAATTGACAAGCAACATTTCATAAAAAAAATAAACTATTGCCGTCATTGTTGACTTCAAACATTTGGAGTTGTAGATGTGGGCCCGTCTACTGTTTGAACAAAAAGAAAAAAAAAAAAAAAATGTACTCAAACAATTCTCATTCTCCAATTCATTTTCAAACACATATTTTTTAATAAAATAATATTTTTCATCACGTCGATAACTTTTTTTCAACAACACATTCACCCTCCCATCAACAAAAAAAAATACATTATTTCCAAAATAATGTCCATCAACCCAACGATCGTTTCTTCGTATGCTTCTATAATGAAAATGCAGAGCGCATACAAGTCGGTCTGACACTGTTTAAACAACTAAAGATGCATTTCTCCACCACCGGCTGTTCGGAGGTTATAGAAGCTTCAAATGGTAGGAATGGCCGATTTTCAAAGATTTCTTACGTAGAAGTAGTCGAAACTTTTGGTTAGAGGCCGAAGAAGAAAGTAAAAAAGAAAACTTGAACATCAGTAGAGTTTGTGCTCCTCCGATCAGTAAGATTTTTCATCATGTGCAATGTTTATATATTCAAACCAACACTAGGGTTCTTTGTGCAGTGTCATGCTACACTGAGAAGTGCTTGGACCCATCACCCATATTTGAGGCGGAGTGATTGTGGAAAACCGGTCTAAGTGTCCCACACTGCTGGAAATTTCTCGCTCGCTTCTTGCATACGTCTGACCTTTTAATTCCTCTGATTTAAAGGCGCCCACCAGGTGTTCGTTTTTTTGCTTGATATATAATGAGATGATTTGGACTTTGGTTTCTCTCTTTTTATTTAGTCTTAGCTGTCTTTGCTGGTGGTATATAGCTAATAAGAAATACTAGAAACTAAAGATTAATTTGATGAAAAGAAAAGAAAACTAGGAATTCGATAATAAAGATAGAAACCTACATTCTGATGTATGAAAATCTGGTGCGAAAATCATATTTCTTTCGGAATTTTACACAATGTCATTTCCCTTCAATTTTATGACTTTATATACGCTAGTTTGCTGTCGAATTGCAAATATGAGTACCATGTTACTCGTTAAAAAAAAAAAAAAAAAAAATCTGAAACAAAGATTAAATGCAATAAACCAAGCATTTACACTCTAACCAAAACAAACATGCTTGTTCAGTGGTGAAATTATGTGGAATGATTCGGTCTCAGTCTTGCCAGATGGTATGTCTAACACGTAGAATAGAGACAACACACGGATTATACAAATGACAATACAATATTTATCTACGCCTACACGGTGGAGGAAAGCTAGAGTCTAGCTTAATGTTCCCCAAGAAATGCTTCAGTATAACAAATGCCTCAAGTCTCTAAATTTGTTGCAGCGTGTTTTTTTTTTTTTCCCCTTTTATGTTTAGCTGGTAAAGATGATATAGATAGTGTATAGTTACTGATTTGGATTGGTCTCAATTTCATTGGCAAGTTCTCTTGTCAGCTTGTCAGCACGGTCGTCATGTCCACCGGCAAAGGTGTAAACTCTGAATGCAAACTGAAAGGCCTTCCAGAGCATTTTAGCAGATTCATTTTTCCTCCCTTCAGGTTTGGATTCTTGATTTTCTTTTGCACTGGCATTTCTCTTCTCCTGAGTTAATATCCAATAAATGTTTTCAGTGTAGTTCAACAAGCTCTTTTCTTCTGGTATTATAAAGTACTTTCACACTGTTGAATTAATTTTGTCCTGACTAACCTTAAGTGCCAGCTCCATGCAACTTGAAGAAATATCTACCATCAATTCCTTGATTCGTATAAGGATGCCAAAATCAAAATTGATTTTGTGACTCCTAAATTTCTTGGATTCTTCATCTTTAGTCCGCTCCAGTCCTTCCATTTCTATCTTGATCTAGATGCAATTGCTTTGTTAGTAACACAACAAGGTTCTCCTATAAAACTAAATTATCAATATAGCATCATTAGGTTCCACGATCTTAAGTCTTACTTTATTAAAGTAACTCTCTGCCTTGTCTATGAGTTGACCAACAGGGGTCACTACTGGCCAGTTCTGTAAAGTATTGACAGTTGAGTCTAATTTGGAGTATATTGCTGCTGCCATTCTCAATGCTTCTAACTTCTTTTGAGGAAAATCTTCAAATCGTGCTAGCACCTACAGCATGAGGATTTTTAGGACATGATCCCTGACATAGTATAATAAGAACAAGAATCACTAAGAATTTTGCTCAACTAAACCTGTGTTTCATCAGTCAGCTTCTCGAGGTTAGATTCTACGTATTCGTGGAATTTTAAGAGCTCATGCATGTCAGATGTCTCGAATGAATTGATTGCAGCTTTCATCTCCTTAATTGAGTTGGCATAATTCTTCACGTCCTCTTCAATTTGTTGGAAGTATGCTGACCTGTAAAGTTAATGCCGATAATTTTTCGATGAAATATTTTATTTTGATTACCAAAGTTACATGCGTACTAATTAATTGGCTATAAGATTACAAGGATTACCTTTTTGTCATCTCTGCCAATGCATCAGCCATTCCTTGCTTTCCTGAGGCAGAGGCACCAATCTTACCTTTTCTTCCTGTTGATTTACCATCAAGACTTGATCCTTCTACTTTCCCCTTCAGAAGTCGATACAGATTACCCATCTGAGAGGATCTCCGCAATTTTGTGGTTGCTTTCTTGGGAAGGAGGTTTTTGGCGCCAGCAAGCCCCAGAGGTGGTGGCGGAGCAACTCCAGTTAATGGCACGGCTCCCTTCAATGTCAACATGGGTGGAGGTGGGGGTAGTGGTGCACCATTTTTTGATGCCAAGGGTGGCAGTGGTGGCGGTGGTGGTGGTGCACCATTTTTTAATGACATGGGTGGTGGCGGCGGTGGTGGGGGAGATGCCAGATTTTTAGACATAACAGGGAGTGGGGGAGGTGGGGGTGGAGTTGCCATATTTCCCAATATCACCTGTGGTGATGGTGTAAGGATTGCTGCTGTGTTTCTTGAAGTCTTCAGTGTTGGTGGAGATGGAGGCGGAGGTGGAGGTGCTGACAATACTTTGCTCTTCGATGTACTGGGTGATAATGGTGGCAGGGGTGGTGGTGAATGAGCCATTGGTATTGATTCTTTTCTATCTGGGGATGTCGATTGTGGTGGGGGCAGTGGAGGTGGTTCTGGTATTTGATACATTACTGCATTTGGTGGTGACATGGGTGGTGATGTTAGAGAAGTTCCTTCTGGCTCTGCATCATTTGATTGCAAGTTAGGGGATGGTGGTGGTGATTGAGCCACTGGAATTGATTCTTTTTTATCTGGGGAAGTCGATTGTGGTGGGGGCAGTGGAGCTGGTTCTGATATTTGATACGTTACTGCATTTGGTGGTGACATGGGTGGTGATGTTAGAGAAGTTCCTTCTGGCTTTGCATCATTTGATTGCAAGTTAGAGGATGGTGGTGGCGAAACCATTTTAATATCTTCGTTTGTCGGAGTGTCAGGAACAACCACTAATTCAATACGTGGAGAGCCAAGCCCGTTTCTTCCTTTACTCCCTGTCACCCCAGTTGAATTAGTAACCAGAATCTTTGTAACATCAACTTTCATTTCACATTCTTGGCTAATTTCATCAGTCTTTCCCATATCATCCAGCATCTCAAAATCTTGATTAACCTCAATGACATCACCCTCTTCCCCTTCAGAATGCCACTTTTCTTGTAACTCTTGCTGTTGCTCGTCTGTCCTTACCTGGATTGAGCATTTAAGATCTTGAGCGTCTGTGTGATGGAACATGTGCAAAGATAAGCGCTTCAAGTCAATGGGATTCAGTTTTTCAACTGCCTGAACTCTCAGCGATAACAGCCTAGGCGGAGAATAAGACATCTTCTCGCCCTTACTCGAGAATTTCCTCATTTCTGGAAGGACTGAAGTTGGGGTTGCAGGAGAGCTACAAAGGGAATTCTTGTTATCTGAATAAGATTTGGAGAAAGCCTTTCCAAATGCATTTGTTGGGGAACTGTAGTCTCTCATGTCTTCATCATCATCATCCATCATATCAAACAGCCTTTCTCTTGCCAGCTTAATCATCTCTTCAAGCATTGCCAATGCTAAAGAAGGAAGATTGTTAATTAACTTAAGATCAAGTATGAAAAATATTTTCTTGATGGTATGAGGACAACAATCAACATACCAATTTGTTCCAGGCGAATTTGGTCTAATTTTATTGATGCATCATATTTGCAGTTGACCATCCATTCTCCGCTATTTTTCCACAGGTTTCCAAGTGATTTCAGAGCATCACAGAAGAATTTGAGACCCTGTTTTGACCATTTTAAAAGTGAAAAATGTTATATTGATGGTGCTGTAAACCTATCATGGCATGTTTGGTAAATATGTAGTCGGTTTCTATTTGTTGTGAACGATAGCTAACCTGATGTATTGAGGCATCTTCAAGTTCTGACACCGTTATATTTGGCTGGACCCTAGGATACAATTTGAAGAGATCCTTCAGGGTCCATGTCAGCAGCTGTCGAACAAGACAAGATGTTAAAACCCTTGCATTCATCTGTATTCTCTGTCGCAAGAAGGAGATTAAACTTGAAGGAGGAAGGATTGGAATACCTCATTCACTGAAGCAGAGCCAACACAAGGAGGCAGATCAAGCAAGTCTCTAAAGGTAGAAATCTTGTTCTTGAACTCCTCCATGTTCACTAAAAAACTGCCTGCCACCTCGCATGATTTGCGAACTGGTGAACCTTTCATGGCCTTCATATTCTTTGATGCATTATTTGATTTATTTGCATGAGGTACTGCTTTTCCCTGTCAATGTTTAGCATAAGTCACCACAATTAAGATCATGTTTTTTTTTTTTATTGTGTCGTTTATAAGTCATCAAAAAGTTGTCCAAATATACAGTGAAAAAAAAAATTGTCCCTGACCCAGAATTCATTTTTTGAAATGAAAAGGTACACAAATCCTAGATAAATCAAGAAGAAATTGATGAGAATGAATTATCATGTTGATCAAGCACGTGATAGGATTTATGCCATAAGATTTGGAAAAGTTTTACGTTATGTGCCAACTTACAACAACGGACAACCCTCCTCCTTTACCCGAGTTGGGCACTAAACTAACTAATTACAAATAAATGTTGAATACAACTTAAAAAATGTTAATCGGATTCTGCTTAATTTCCCTATGCTTATAGGAAAATTGAAATATGCATGTACCAAAGTAATTATCAAATTTCTAGGTACAACCATCTATATATGTGCATGAAAATGTGGAGAAAACATGCACATATTGAGAGCAAAACCTCATTATTGCAGAATTAAACATGTTTCAATGAACTATAATTTTGATATAAAAATAAAAAATAGAAATAGAAATAGACGTACCTCAAATCCAGGAATCTTCCTGCGGAAAAAGAAAGGAGCCACCCCACAGAAGGCCCCGGTAGCCATGGCCGAGGCCAAGATTTATAGAACCCTGAAGGAATTTGAATAAGGATCTTCCTTTGGTTTGACAAAAATCCCAGAATTTGTTTATGCAAGAAACAAATAATAAAAATAAATAGTATCCTATCAAAGAACATTCAAATTGAATCAAAATTGCTGCTGCATGTATTAAAAATGAAGAAGAAGATAACGTGCGGTCCAATCAATGCTTGGCTCTTTCCAAAATCCTCTAGGGACAGACAACTTCTCTCCTTGTTCTCATAACTCATTAGAGAGAGGGGAGAGAGAGAGAAGAGGAGAGTCAAATTAAGTAAATGTGAAGTTTCTTGGTTTTATGGAGACAAATCAGCGTATAAGCGTGTTTTAAGGTGGTTTAGTTTGGATGTTTTATGTGGGATTTTTTACAACAGATTTCTTCTAATTAATCAAATCCCAGGAAAAAGGGAGGATTTATGATTGGAGTTCGTTTCTAGACTTATGCGGTTGATTACGATCTCGATTTAGCGTTTCTTTGTTGTTTCGTCGAATATATTCATCGATTTCTTTTATCAAAGCATCATTGCTTATTACTACATGGGATTTATTATTAGAAGATTTAATTACTGCAGCTGGGTGGGGAATAACTTTATTTATATTTGCTTAGAATTTTGAACATAAAGTTTTCTGGGAATTATAAAAAGGTGAAAAAGAAAAAGTAAAAAAAAAATGGCGGGTGATTTAAAAATATTGGTGTTCTTTAAAAACACCAATGTTGCAAAAGATAAGGATCCAATAAACTCCGAGACTTGCCAACTAAGATATATGAATGACCAAACCTTTGTCTGGATTCCTCTGAGCCTCAATTTGGGAAGAATTTATAAAATAATTTACATTATAAATAAATAGAAATGAACAGGAACAGACCCACATGGGATCATGTGGGGTCAATTGACCTCGCATTTTTTATTATTATTTTTTTTTTAAAAAATGTGGAAATACCCATTTTAAAACCTTGCCCATTGGGCTGCCCAATTGCACAGGCTCTCCGTCCTAGCAGCGTTAATTTGTCCAATTCCAACCATTTCCCCCAATACATTACCGCCGGTTTGCCCTAAACAACCCCCACATCCAGCCCCAGGTGGCATTTTCTCTGTATTTCTTCCCTTCTCTCCGGTGGGCAGCAGTGAACATCCTTGTATTTCCATTTTTGACTCCACAACATCAAACGTCTAGCTCCGTCCCTGAAAATGAGTGATGGATAAAATAAAATTTGTTGGAACGTGTAATTGAAAATAAAATTTGGCAACTTATAAACTACTTATAAATTAGCCAATCGGAGGCTAAGAAATTATCGTAATTAGAAATAACACTAATTCAACAGGAAAACTAAAGAAAAATAGGTTTTAGAAATTAATTCAACACTAATTATCACCATTCTCGTCATTAGAAATTCTTTATAGGACGTGCTGGAAACTCATTAAGAATTTTAAAAAAAAAAAAAAAATTGTTTAAGGAAACTTCAAACTGGATATTTGCCAGATTAATCACAACACAATTTTAACTTTTTTCTAATTAATCATCTAGGTATTTCGATGCTTCCAACGCTTAAACCACTTTCAATACTTTGCAAATACCACATGGATGCATTAATGTGTGACGATAGTGGCGTAAAGATCAAATTGGCGGAATTAGCATCCGTTTGGGCCCCATTTTTTTGGAATGAAAATGAGTGGAATGATATTTTTTTGTTTTTTTTAAAAAATGAGTGGACGAAAAAGAAAAAAGAGTTTTCGATTTACGTGTAATATTATTTTATGAAAGATTGTGTAGTTGAAAATAGGAGAGAGGAAAATAGAATGTAATGAATTTTAATTTAATGAGAAACAAACATGGGCTTAAATCTCCTATTAGTTCTTTTTTTTTTTTTTAAATAATAACCGGATTAATTTATTCAAATTAATTTCAAATAGGTGTGAAATATATGTCCAAAATATAAATGGGGTTGTTCATAGTAACAAGTTCAAAAGTTCAAATTCTGGTTACATGTTTTTCCTTTCGATTACTTGATTTGTGTGCATTGATTATTCATATTAATATTGATTGAACATTTTTCTTTTCGATTACTTGAATTGGTTGTTTTAATTGATTATTTGTATTGATTATGGATAAAAAATTTAAACGTAAATATGCATTTTTCTTTTAATGAGTAAAATATTAATCAAAGGAATAATCAAGATAAAATGAATGAAAATGATGTTGGAGATCAAAGGGATGACAGACTTGGTAATGAAATGGATATTGGCATGAAAATAGTGAAAATGATGAAATTAATCTTGAAACTGTTTTGATTGAAACTAATATTGAGGATGTTAGGACTAAAAACGCGTAGAGCAATTATAATGAGGTATTGAACGATTTTATATTTTTCACAACTTTTTTGCAAGTTAATTGTATTCCTAATTTAAAATGTCTGCATTCACCACTGGATGACAACAAAATCCTACTTCAACATACTGCGATTCTCAACTCGTTTTGATAAAATTATAAATTGTTAAATGTTTACGAAAATATCTTTCGAATTAAACAAACTGCAAGCGTACGGTTCGTTAAGCCCTGCTTGATATAGAATTTTTAAAGCTTAGTTAAAGATACCCGTGGATATTAAAAGAACATAGATTTTTTTATTAGTTACACATTAAGCCTTGCTTGATACAGAATTTTTAAATTTTATTTTTTTTCCAAACTCACTTTTAACTATGCATTCTTTTAGCAAAATAATTTTGTACTTGGACACATAATGTTTCCTACTTTTTAACCACACATTCTATGGAAGGTCTATTTTCAAAAAAAAAATTAAAAAAAAATCGTTCGTAAAACTTAAACATGCCCTAAATAAATATATACTTTTCGTGTTTCATAAATTGTGTCTGTCTATTTCAATGACGAGCAATGCTAAGTATACAAAAAAAAATTCACAGATTTTTTACAGGTTAACAGTTGACGAATTTTCATTCATCCTTGCCAAAAAAAACACAAAAATGGTCACCATACACCTATAAGGGGCCTATAAACACTTTCCATGTATAAGGGGAATTGTTCTTCGATGATAGGGATGTACCCGAAACGTTTGTTTTATTTTTCACAACGTTCTTCACACAGTTTGATACGAGTACAGCAATAAAGCTAAAGACTTTTAGTTTTCAGTGAGCATATTTTGTCCAAAATGACGGAGAGAGAGACGGGGAATTAAATGCTTGTCTCTTAAAGGAAAATGAAATTTCCCATTTCTCATCTTTTCTTTTCTGTACAATAATTTCCAGCTAGTTAAACATGCATTATAAATATGTCTCTCTTGTAATTATTGGACTTAAATCTTTTTAATTTACCTTAACTTAGAAGGGGGGCTTGACCTCCATAATAGTAAGCTTAGTTACAACTAATCGTAGAATAAAAAATGGATACTAATTTTTCCTCCTGCCAATACTTTTTCGGTCGAGTCTGTCGCACCAGATTTGTCTATTACGGTTAACCTGACCGTCGTGGTTTGCAGGTTATTCCGTCAACTCGAGGGTTTACTCAGTGCGCACCCGAAGAGTAGCGGCTGCGGATTTCCTGTCAACAAAAAAATAAATAAAAATAGATACTAATTTTCATATGCTGGAGTCATGCTTCTTGTTATCGTGCACCTAACTAGATGTTTGATAGGCTTGTGATCGTTGTTTGAAATGGCATCTGATGATTCTAACATCGTACCATATTTCAAGATCAAATAGTCCATCGAATCACCTATTTCCTCATTGATATATCCAAGAGCATACTCAGTTTAATCTTAATTTGGGTAGAAAGGCCCTCAAATTGTTTGCTTCTTGAATTTTAGCAAACACTTATAACCCATACAGTCCAATTTAATAGATATTGAAGAATATTACTTTTAAAAATTAAATGGAATTCAGCTATTTTTGCGTAGAGATGTGAATTGTGAACTGGGTCCAAAAATATTGGGCAGGCAAGCAACATGTTTTTGTACCCTACGTATTCACATTAATTGAAAGGCCAAATCAAAGAATTCCATTTTGGATTTTGATATTGGAAAAATACAAACGAAATTGGTCTTGTCCTCTTTGAAAATAAAGAAAGGACGGGTCCCTTCAACCTCGTATCAGTGCTTAATATAAGTTTCGAAAATTCAAAGGTGATATTTAGAAGTTGTTTTGAACATATTTAAATATTTTTTTTTAAATACTTTGTTTGATTAAAAATGTTTTAAAGAAAGCGAGCATACTGTAGCTTCTTCAAAAAGTTATTTTATAAGAAGCATAAGCTCTATCAAACTGACAATAACTCTATTATTATTACATCATGGTATTAACAAAGACAAACTATTGTCTAGGATTTGGTAATTAGAACTTGGAGTCTTTTTCGAAAGGGTTTTACTCCTTGTACCGTTCACGTGGACTCTACAAGGTACAGCCCCCTCACAAATAAGGGGGCCCATGCCAATAAAAAAAAGTGCGGGCCCCCTATTGTGAGGGGGCTATAGCCCTTGCTGAACACGAGGATGGTCCTTTTCGAAATTAATACCGGCTCTAACAATTTAATCAACACCTTCCTAACCTTAATTCTTCTCTTAATTAGTCCCCTATTTGATTTTGCTAAAAATCATACTTTTAGTATATTTAATAAAAATTGATGAAATGTATGGTTAAAAAGTTGATAAAATTGTGAGCCTCATAAAATGTGTAGTAAAAAATGAATTTTAAGAAAAGGAAGGAAGCAAGAAAGAATAAGCCCCTAATTTGATTGCCATTATAAAAGAGAAATTGGGAAAATAATATTTTGAATGGTATTTTTTGAAGAATATGTGGTTAAAAAATAAAAATTGAATTACGTGCAAAATATTTTATCATGTAAATGTATAATTGAAGATAAGTGAGAGACATAAAGAATTTTAAATTAAAGAGAGTCAAATAAGAGTTAAGTCTTTGTACGTAACTTCGGAATTGTCATTAGGGATTTGCTAGAAATCCTGAGATTGACTCCAGGGGCCATTTGCCCCTCCCCGCCATTGGAGGGGGGCCTGTCCTCCAATAGGAGGGGGGACCAAATTGGCCCCGGAGTCAAAATCCCAGGTTACCCATCATTTTCCTTGTCATTAACATTTGAAAAGCTAGTCTATAAATAGATTTGAGACCCTCCATGATATTACTCACACATTATCATCGTACAAAGTTTTCAAAAATATCTGTTTAATTTGTTCCCATGGAGCGGTCGAAACCCTCAATTCAATCTCTAGTAAGTGACATCAAGAAGGAGATTTTCTCAAATGATCATCTCCATGCATTTGTTTCTCCATCTGCCTATGATACTGCTTGGTTAGCCATGATTCCAGCCGATCCCAGTAAACAAAATTGTCCCATGTTCAAGAATTGCTTGAATTGGATACTCGAAAACCAGAAAGAAGAAGGGTTTTGGGGCGAAACAAACGAAGAGGGTTTGCCAACCATTGATACTCTCCCCGCGACTCTTGCTTGCATGGTTGCCCTTAAAACTTGGAATGTAGGCCAAGAAAATATAGGAAAAGGTACTCTATAATGAATACGACACGCGCATCTCTTGTGAAAACCAAATTACTCCAATGCTTCTTTAATCATCGACCTCAAAATTGGAGTAATGATTACCAGTTTAGGTAGCAGTGATCGTTGATTCATTGTTCATTATCACCACTGGTTATAAACATCATTATTCTAATCTAAAAGTTTAAACTGATAGATAAAGTTTCGTGTATATCTTCTATATACCAACAATTCATTCATTATGTACGAACATGCACGCGAGTCACACCATGCATATTCACTAATTTCATTTGAATACGTTTCTTTTGTTTACCAGGATTGATATTTGTTCATTCCAAGGTAGAGATACTTCTGAAAATAAATTATCAGAATCTTCCACGGTGGTTTTTCATTGTTTTTCCGGCAATTATTGTACTTGCTCAGGCAGCTGGTCTAGAGCTCCATTTTCCTCAGGGATCAGAAGAAGTGATAATCAACATTTTCTTAAATCGGCAACAAATTCTCAAAACGTAAGTACTTTTGTGGCGATATACATCCTAGGATCGTCTCTCCTACTTGGTAGTGGACTGTTCTAGATTTTTTTTGCACGTTTATTTTTTCCCATACGTAGTTCTCTTGATCTCTTATTCAGCTTCCACGTACTTTGATTTATTCAATCTCTTCAATATTTCTAATAATTGAGATGGGTAAAGAGGATGCTAAATAGGTGACGACCTACTTGAGACATCCAGATACATCTAATGATTCCTATCTAGAACCACCAGTGGATCCAGCACCCGACAAGCACCGATGGCTGCCCATGCTAGTTTCGTAGGAATTTTTTTTTTCCCCTTACGGCCGCCCATGCTCACCTCTTATCCTGAATCCGCTAGTGTCTAGAACAACCTTATCCTAGATAATATAAGTTTAATGCATGCAGGCATGCAACAAGTAAAAACTTAATAATTAAGGTTTTTCTCTCAAAAAGCTTAATTAACGTGCGTGTATGGATTTGCAGGGAAGAGCTTGTGGATGAATCAAGGTATTATGATCTTCCTCTGTTGGCATACCTGGAGAGCTTGCCACTTACATATAATGTCCATCAACAGGAAATTGTTAAGCATTTGAGCAATGATGGATCATTATTTCAGTCACCTTCTGCTACAGCTTTTGCGTTTATGGCCACGGGAAACATCGAATGTAAAAGATATCTCGAGTCTCTCGTACAAAATTGTCCTAATGGAGGAGGTATGACAGTATGATACGTGCACGTGTGTGTAGTTTATGTTGAACATTGGTGACATGACACACCACTTAATTAGTAGATTATTTTGTCCATATTTGATTTAGCTAAATTTCATATATATATATATATATATATATTTTTTTTTTTTTTTTTTTTTTTTTTGTGGTTGAAAAGTTTATAAAAGTTGTGAGTCTCATGAAATGTCTGGTTGAAAACAAACGGATCCAGAAAAAATTCAGGACGGGCTAACACACAAAAAAAAAAAAATTAGTCCGTCCCTCGATTCCCCCTTGAAAATGTATTCTACTTAATTTCTAAGATCTATCATGAGCTAATTCACCAATTAATTGGTGTAATTCGAGATGTATGAATGGAACTAACCTAAATCAAATGTACACAGTACCAGCAAAGCATCCCATGGACGAAGAATTAATAAAGCTTTGCATGGTTGATCGTGTGCAAAGACTGGGGTTGACTGAGCATTTCAATGAAGAGATCGAGAAAATACTTGCAAAAATTTACAGGTTAGACAACTAATAATTTAATAATGCGTTTGATATGGTAGATTAAGAAATACTGGACAGGATCAAGAAATGAAAAAGTAATTAAAATTTTGTCTCCTAAAGTTTGAAGTTGTAAAATGATGTGCCAAATTCATGCCACTATTGGATGGAAATTAAAATTAAAATTTCAATCTAAATTAAAGTCAACAATAAATTTTAACTATATATTTTACGAAATCCACAACTTTTCAACACTCATTTTCTCAATTTTTATTAAAAATTACTAAAAATTTGATTTTAATCTCATCAAACAGGGGCATAATTTCCTAAAGTGAGTGAAGGTTAGTTGAAGTGGCAAAATTTAGACTTTTATGATGCTATACTAAAATATGCCTCCGTTTGACAATCATATTGATTTTCAATTATACATTCACACAATAAATTTTTTTCATATTTTTTAATCACGCATTCTCCTAAAAATTACCATTATAAAACATTTTTTTTTTTTTCCAAATAATGGTTATCTTAGCTAAGCTTGAATACTAATGTAATATAGAACTAAACTCGTGCCCATAATGGGTGGGAGATAAGTTGTCCATCGGTGATATGATAATATTAATTTGATATTGTCATATCATTGATGGGATCTTAAACACCGATGTGGTGACAACATCTGTGCCCACAATATAGTCCTGCTTGAGCTGCATTCTTTAAAAAAATACATTTTTAAACGGTGAATTGACATCATTTTAACCACACATTCATTAATAAAATAATATTAAACGCAAATTCAAAAGTTTTTCCCATTTTTTAATCACACATCTCTATCAATCTACTATTCCAAAATACATTCTTTCAAAATAATGTGATTCAAACACACGCTATATCTCTTGTGCACTATGGACATGAGATCAGTTCTATAATGCAATATTATATTATTTTAAATCATTTGTCTTAATCCTATTATGTGAAAAGCATGTATTTGAACTTTTTTCTTTTTCTTTTTTTTTTTTTTTTGGGCCAAAAATCGCATTTTCCACTCAAGATCTGCAGCCATGAAGAGTAATGTATTTGTCTTTACTCACACGCATATATATATATATATATATATATATTCCATTTTTAGCTTTTCCTCGTCCAAAGTTTGCAGGTCCCCTATCCCAAACTACCACTCCTTGGAGTGAAATCACGTGTTGCAACATAATTGAAATTGAAGAAGGCGTGAATTATTTAAATGGAATGTACTACTTATAAATATACAAATCTGTTAAAAATGAGCCGGAAATGCATTAATATTTTTTAATAAATCCCGTTGTACACCGAGCTGACATTTCCCTCACATGGGGGAAGGGGTCACGGCAATAAATGCGCGGCCCCGCCCCCATGTGTGGGGCCCTATACACCAAGTTGTAAGACTCGGTGTGGGGTTCTAATATTTTTGGTCAATAATAAACATTTGATAAGGACAACTAAATTAACTTAATTACTTCAAGTAAACATGAACTCGATTAACTATTCGTCGAGAAAACATATGATTTGAATATGGCACCTGTAACTTCTTATCGGAAAAGGAAATTATTGGAGAGGAAAAAATAAACAGAAATCAAAATTAGATATAAACTGTATATTCTATCATGTTTAACAGAAATGAAAATTTTAGCCTTACACCATTCAGGGATCAGAAGAAGCACAAGGTAAAGCCAAGAAAAACAAACGTTCTATCACCCATACAATTATACAAGGACTCGTTGTCTTTTCGGCTCTGCCGTATGCAAGGATATGATGTACATCCAGGTAGAATTTCGAAATCGTTGCTCAATTCAGACATTTTATTGCTTTTAAATAGTGTACTGACTTAAATTTTTTACATGTTTAGGGAACTTCTGTTGGTTTCTGAATCATGCAAAAATTCTGAAGCATATGGAAGAAAACAATGAACAGTTCATTACAGTGATGTACAGTGTATACACAGCCTCAGATTTGTTATTTCCAGGAGAGTGCGAATTAGAGGAGGCAAGAAAATTAGCCAAAGGAATGCTAGAAAAATCAACTAAAAGAAATAGGGACAATATTTTTGTGCTATCCAAGGGATTTCAGACTAGGGTAAATGGCCTGTTTTCCCCCTTCCCTCATCAAAAAATTAATGATTATAATTGATTAGAAATGATCTTCTACCCATGATGGATAGGAGTTATCTTGCCGTCAGCGGTCAAGCCTACATTTTTTTGAAAATTCAACGTTGAATTGTCAAAAATTGAAGGCTTACCACTGACGTGGCAACTGGTGGGCAAGATAACTCCTACCCACCATGGGTAGAAGATTATTTTTGTATAACTGATTACATCAAACTATGGTTTTACTATAGGTGAAGTATGAGTTGAACGTTCCATGGATTGCTCGACTAGATCATCTTGACCATAGGAAGTGGATCGAAGAATATAGAGTCACCCCCTTTTGGATTGGGAAAGCCTCGTATTACAGGTACATCAATGACATTTATGCTTGACTGGCCTGCATTCGACATATTCAAAGAAAGAAAAGGACGTTAAATTTTTATACAATTTACTACTATGCAATGTCCTGACAAGAACTCTTTAAACGATTAAACTTATCAGGTTATCATGTCTTGACAACAAGAAACTAATGCAGCTTGCAATGGAAAATTATGAGTTTCAGCAGTCGATATTCAGAAATGAATTAGAGGAACTTAAAAGGTCTGCAGATATCTGATCATTACAATTTGCACACATTAAACATGTATGATATATAGTAACATTTCTCGACTCATGGAAACAGATGGTCCATGAAATGGGGGCTTAGTAACATGGGATTCGGGAGAGAAAAAACTACATACATATACTTTGCTGTTGCCGCCAGCGTTTCCCTGCCTCTTGATTCCATTGTTCGATTGATAGTGGCAAAAGCTGGGATAATTGTCACCGTTGCCGATGACTTCTATGACATGGAAGGTTCTCTAAGTGAACTGGAAGTCTTGACAGATGCCGTTAAAAGGTACTTTCCCTACATTCTTTACTCAATATGCAGTTTGGACAATATAATGGATGATATTTTTATTTTTGATATTATAATATGGTTTTTAGCAAACAAGCCATTGATGGTAACTACTTCCTTACAGATGGAATGGCGAAAGACTACAAGGACACAGTGAGACTATCTTTAATGTCCTTGACGATTTTGTCAACGACATTACATCAAAGTGTCACACACAAGAAAGAAGTGATATCGAGGAAAAAATTCGAGATATTGTAAGTTTTTAACCTAAATCTCTTACCATTGCTAAATTTTATCACTAAGAGTATCAAGTGTAAATTGCGATCCTGTATTAACAGTGGCGTGAAACATTTGCTTCATGGATGGTGGAAAAAACCTGGAGTCACAGTGGGTATATACCATCAGTGGATGAATATCTTCAAACCGGGATGATATCAATTTCTGCACACGCCCTTACTCTTCCAGCCTCGTGTTTGTTGAATCCAAGCATACCAAATGAAAAGCTCAAACCTGCAGAATACGAGAACATCACAAAATTGCTCATGGCTATAACACGATTGTTGAATGACACTCAGAGCTATCAGGTAATTGTTAAAGGGAAAACTTTCTTGCGCGCAATGTATTTGCTTTTTAAGTTTGTTACTAACTCAAAATTCACAATTTTATTTAAAACTACAGAGGGAAAAAGCAGATGGAAAAATGAATCTTGTATTGCTCCACTTCAATGAAAATCCAGAAGCTGATATCGATGAGTCGATTGCTTATGTGGAAGAGATTGTGGGATTGAAGTGGAAAGAATTCCTCAAACGTGTTCTGATGGATGGATTTGATGATTTGCCAAAGCCATGCAAGAATCTTCATCTCTCTTGTTTGAAATCATTTCAAATGTTTTATAACTCTTCCAACTTATTTGATTCCAACACAGCACTTGTAGATGACATTAAGAAAGCTATTTACGTACCTATTGATCGCGTGCCCAAGCCTTTCTTGAAGCCTCTGCCGTCACCAGTTCCTGCCAAGAAGGACAATTTTACCGAATCCTCTGCAAGTTTTGTGTGGAGCCTTAAGAAATCGAGGGATCAAAATTATGACCAAACAACAATCTAATTTAGGGAAAATATCTATTAAACAACCTGAAAAGGTTCATATCCCAGTGAGTTTTAACTTCTGCTTCATCTGATCAGCACCACTGTTAACATTTTCGTCTCTTTCTGCAAGTTATGGTGTTCTTATACTAAGTAGCAGATCAACCAAAAAGTCCATTTCATTTGTAGCAATATGCAAACATGAGTGTCACATTGGACTGTAAGATAGAATAAGCAAAGTCATGAAAAATTATCACCTCATTCGAAACTCTCTTTATGTTATATGTATTCATCGAAGGTAACAATGTAAAAGCATGTATAATACTAGAAAAAATAATATTTATCTTGATATAGATTATGACACCATAAGGATAGTATAAATTCAGTTTCACCTGAAGTCTTAGGAATCAATATGTTACAATCAAATTCAGTAAAATATTAAGAAACTGCATTGAAAATTTCTTTCTATATTTTAATTTTTATTTCTAAGTTCTCCTATCTATTTGAACATATTCAATATTTTGGCACATGAAATAATTTTCAAGCAGACAATAATAATATTTTCGAGCATTTCAGTCCGGTACGCGAGCTTGAAGCTACAATCAAATTTGACTGTAATGCTAGTAAATGGATTTTCATGCACAAATGTCCTACATTTCCCAAAAGCTACTGCAAAATCACCATAAATTTGAAATTGAAGTGAAGAAGTGTTGGCAACAGAGAAAGGCCACGCTAGTAAAATTGTACAAATTGTACTGTATTTCTCTAAATTGGACAAGATACACAAAATATAAATATCATAATCAAATTAATATAAAGCCACACTAGTAAAAGGCCAATACAAAAAAAGATACTCAAGGCCTAAAAAGAACAAGAAGTCATTCCAGTTATTAAAGGTTTTTAGTCAAAATACACCTTTCTAAAAATATTATCTAATATGGGTATTAGTCTTCTGTATCAACACATTTTAATTCCACCTGAAGTGGGAAAAACTGACCAAGAATATCGAGAGTTCAAAGAAATTGGATTTATTTCACTTTCATGTTTGACTCACTTCAATAATATAATTTTAATAATGTTAATTTATAAATAAATAATTTTTTAAGAAATATTATTTCTATTGATAAAATTAAATATAGAGCAAGTTACATATTTTGATAATAACATCTATTTCATGGTCAATAAGTATTTTTTAACTTATGAGTATAATTATTAAATGAAACATACAAAAAAATTAATTTTAATTGCTTTTAAGATTTTCAATAATTTTTTTTATTTTTTATTTTTATTTCTTGTCCCTCACCATAATTATTTGTATGGTTAGTTTCATTAGATAATTTTCTTACTCATAAGCCTACTAAAATTAATATGCTTTCTGACGTGAAGAGGTTAAAACGTGAATTAATCCAATTCTATCCTCTCATTTGGGTTTTATTTCTTTGGACTATTGCAGCAAAAATAAGGTTGTTCATTGCCTTTCACATACCACGTTAAATTTTGAATGAAGTTCTATTATTTTGAGCAAGAGATTTGGAAGTGGGTTAATTCTAAAATTTGGTCCATTTAAGAAATTAGGTTGGAAGTGGGCAAATATTAGAGAAAGTGGATAGTGGGCTAATTCTAAATTCAGGCCTAAATATAACTTTGGGAAAAGAATTATTCTAAATTGCTAGAAATTTGGTGATCGATTAATAATCGATTCCTCAAATGAAGTGGAGCCTACATGAATATAATAATGTGTGAGCCCCATCCTATGTGAGAGATCGATCACCAAATTCCCTGATCATGTAACAAAACACTTGAGGAAATTACCTTGTAGCCTGCTATTTAACTTTACATTTCAAAAATCAAGATTTAAGTTAATTTTTTTAAAAGTCAGGAACGCACCCAATCATCCTACCCGACACTGCACCCAACCCATTCACCCGTACCCGCCTTACCTCGAACCCCAATAAACCAAAACTCCATTCACTGATCCTCTCAATGAAGCCCTAAATCACCACCTAGTAACGTCCCAGCTCTCGACACGGAGGAGAGGAAATATCCAATACTTCGAGACGGAGCGTGGAGATGAACTCGTGGGACTTCAGGGTTTGCCAAAATCAACGGTGAGATTTGAGGGAGAAATGATTTTCATGTGGGTGACTCTTCGGTGAATGAGGTGATGTAGGATGGAGAATCAGTGAGTTGTGCCATCATATGGTTTAGCGGCTTGGGAACTATGTTGAAAGAGAAATGTCTCGATTCTGTGTGGCAACCAAGAACTCTTGAGATTTGAGGGAGAAATGATTTTCAAGTGGGTGAATGTCTCGATTCCGTCAGCAACTAAGACCTCGACGGTAGAGTGGGATTAAGATTTGGGTTGCCATTTTTTGTCTAAATTAGGGATTTCTTTAACCAGCAGTGGTTGTAAGTGAAGGTGGTGGTTGTGATTAGGGGTAAGTGGTGATTGTGGATGCCAGAGTCTAACTTCTCAAAAATTCCATTTTCTGTTAGGGGGGTGGAAAGCACTGTGAAGAGTAGAGATGGCAAAATAAAACGCCCTGCCCGCCTCGAATGGGGCCAACAAAATTGTCCCGATGCGGTTGGCAGGGCGGGAGTCCCCCGTCTCGAGTCGTGGAATGTTTGTGTGTGCACATTATTAGAGGTAGGTGTTCCGAAATGGATCGAATCTGAGCCTTTTTATTGAATTACTTTTTTGTCTACTTTAATTGCAGCTTTTCTGCAATGATTTTTTGAATAAAGATATGGCTTTTTTGTTCAATAATATAAAGTTGAAAGATCAATTATTTTTGCTAGAGGCTTTAAAGTTAAAGCTTCAATTTGTTTTATTAATCTTGATTTTACTATTACTAAATTGAAAATGCAGCATATAGATTAAACGGTGGTGACGCGATGTTGGTGGTGGAGTGGTTGTACTGGTGATGGTGGTGGTAACCATTTGTATGTGTAATTGTAATTTTATGTGTTCATTGTGACTGTATGTGATCAAGTTTATTTTCATTGTGACTGTATGTGACCAAATTCATCTTAATTGTGACTGATTGTAATCAAGTCATTATACGTGACTAAATTAACTGTGACTTGGTCACAGACAATCACAAACTAGACTGACTTGGTCACAAACAGTTACATTGGATACAAATTTGATCATAGTTAGTCACAGATAACATAGATATTGTCATAAATAATAACAACTTATACAGTACCCAAAACGTTGCTACCATTTCACCACCACCGTACAAGTGACCAAGTTTATTTTCATTGTGACTATCTGTGATCAAAATTCATCTTAATTGTGACCGTCTGTGATCAAATTCATCTTAATTGTGACTGGTTGTGATCAAGTCATTGTACGTGACCAAATTAACTGTGATTTGGTCACATATAGTCACAAATTAGACTAAATTTGTCACAAACAGTCACATTGGATACAAATTTGATCATAGTTAGTCACAAATAACATATGGTCATAAACAATAACAACTTATACAGTACCCAAAACTACAACTTCACCACCACCACACAAATGAACTCAATGCACTATCATCATCTGCAATGCACCATTACCATCACCACACAAATCTATTTTATAAATACGGTTACTACTTCATGACCACAACCATCACCACGCATATAAACTCCAACGTTCCAAAATATCCTACAATGCACAGTCATCATCAATGCACCACCACCTCTTCATAAGAGATCTTAATATGATTGATTTCATTTTCTGTTTATGTGTGTGTGTGTGTGTGTGTATATATATATATATTTACAAGTCATATTTCATATGTCACAATGTGCAAAGTTACAAATCCAATAGAACTAATCACAGGTCATTGAAAAAAAAAAAAAGAGTCGCAGAGCTGTCGCCGGAGCAGTCGCTGTCGTCAGAGCTAATAGAGAGAAAAAGGGAAGATGGTGTAGTGGCCTAGTGGGGTGATAGGATAGGGTGGGTGAGGTGGAAATAATTAATGTATATTATATTATAATTTAATATTTAATAATTTTATTTACCACTTGATTTTTGAAATAATTTGACAACTTTGTTAATTTTGAAAAGCAATTGTTATATGTAAGTCTTATGTGGTGTTCCCTATAACTTTTGAAGAAAAGAGTTACAAAGCAAAATAGGATCTGGGCCAAAGCTATACAACCTTCCCCATATCCGCTGCTGATTGGATGCAAGTGAAATTCCCGTCAATGGCTGAGATGTTCAGTCGACTCATTCCCCTTTATGGGGGTTGGGTCTGGACCCAAATGAGTGAGCAGAAAACGTAGGAGGAAAGAGGCCTTGGTGACCAGGGGATGAATTTAAGGTTGGACTGGGCTGCGATACAGCCCAAATACTAAGAAAAAAAATTAATTTTTTTATGTGCAAATTTTTTTTCCGTATTAGCTCATGCTAATTTTCTTTCTTGGATCCACCCATGCTAGTGACTCGTCACAACTAGTCAACAACTGTAGGCTTTGCTGTCTAATGACATGGAGCACTAACCACACCAAGGGACTGGCCCTGAAGCAAAGGATGGAACCAATAATGTGAGATTGTTAAGATGGTTAAAGCAAATCGTTTGACACCTAGATAGCCTAACTTTCGATTCTTGTAATAAAGTTTTTCTTTCTCACTCCTATTGTTTGACATCTAGACAACCTAACATTCGACGCCCTGGATTATTTTGTAAATGTCATTATATCAAAGTGTCACCAACAAGAAGGAAACAAATTTGGGGTGAAATTTCAAGATATTGTAAGTTTGTAACCTTAATTTCCCACAGTAGCCATATTTATCACTAAAAGTAATGCATTCTAAATTACAAACCTTTATTGAAAGTGGCGTGAAATATTTGTTTCCTGGATGGCGGAGAGAGCCTGGAGCCACAAAGGGTATATACCATCTGTAGATGAAGATCTTGAAACTGGAATGATATCAATTGCAGCACACACCGCTATTCTTTCAGACTCGGTTCTTAAATCCAGGCTTACCAAATGAAAGGCTCAAACCTGCAGAATAAGACAACACTACGAAATTGCTCATGGTTATAACCCGATTATTGAAGGGCACTTGAAGCTATCATGTAATTAAAAAGAGAAAATTTTCTTGCATGAAATATGCTTTTTCAGTTTGTTAATGACTGAAAATTCTCAATTCTCATTGAAAGTACAGAAGGAAAAAGCAGGTGGAAAAATGAATTAGTATTGCCCCACTTGAATGAAAATCCAAAGGCTTTTTCGATGAATCAATTGCTTATGTGGAAGAGATTGTAGAAAGAATTCATCAAGCATTTTTGGTAGATGGATTTGATAATTTGCCTAAACGATGCAAGAATCTTAATCTTTCTAGTACGAAAGTATTTAAAATGTTTTTCAATTATACCAGCTTAATTGATTCCGATTCAACACTCAGTGATGACATGAAGAAAGCAAGTTACCTTCCCATTTATCGCACATCCAGGCCTTTCTCAAAGTCTCTGTCATAGTGTCATCACTCCCTACCAAGAGGAAGACAAAGGAGATGTAAGATCTCCTGTGCTAGTTTTCATCTAGCCTAGAAAATTAGAGTGTTATAGGATGATTAGAAAACAATCTTTTGGGACTATTTCAACTGCAAGAGCTGAACAAGTTAATAGCCCAGTGAGATCTAATTTCTGCTTCATCTGATCGGAACAATTGTAAATCTTTTTGAGTTTATTTTTCTGCAGGTTGTCATTCTTATAATTAGTAGTTTTAGATCAACTATGTCAAAACAAGTCCAATACATGTGTAGGAATATGCCCTGAACTATTAGGATTGAATGACATTTCCTGTAACTGTTTCTTCAGTTGAGGCTTAATTCACGATGGGATGCAAGATTGCATAAGAAAAAGTGATAATGAAATATAAACAAATGCATGCTCCGTCGTCCAAGAATGCTTATTCACAATAAAATAAACTCTTAACTAGTATAATTTATGTTGATTTATTTTTTGACATAATAATGTAAAACTAAATGTATTCAGCTAAAATCATAGGAAACAATTGGTCACAATGAAGGCCATGTCAACAGCATTATATCTCGGATGATATTTGACCCAAAATAATTTCAAGATCCAACAATTTTTATGTACAATACAAGAACGAAATAAAAGTTTCTTTAGTCAACAAGGAATCAGGTAAAAGTGAAAAGTGAAGGAAGGATCACAATCTTACAATGACCTATAAGAGCAAAAGCAAAATTACAGTACATTTCTCTGGCACAGGATTCAATACTTTACGTTATTAGGGGTTTGCATGGGGTGGCAATGAACCTAACCGACTCAACTCGACCCTTACTACCATGAGCCAAGCTTGAGCTCTGCCCGTGCTCAAAATATGGGTGGCTCAGCTCAATTCTCATGAGTCAAGCCAACCACGAGCTGCACCACCCACGAGTCCAAATGAGCTTAGAAGTCCATGAGCTGGCTTGATTTTTTTTTATATAAGATAAATTAACAATATAAGTCCAAAAATTGAAGGAAAAAAAGGACCCAGCCCATGAACTTGTACGAGCCGAGTCCAAAGGAGCCAGCTCGTGAGCTCGTACCCACGAGCTCAAACAAGCAAGCTCGACTTGGCCCATGACGTGTCTTATGATGAGCCCAAACCATTCATGGACCAAGTTCGAGCTGAGCCCGCAAAACAAATCAGCCCGTTTGCAAAAGCATATTCCCAAAGATATTCCCTGCAAAGTATATGCTTTAATAGCATTAGGGCTCTAATTTACCGATGGGTCAATAAATACAATTTGGGGTTCAAACTTCAACCCTAGATCAAAACAAAGTGATGGGAGAAGATATTCAAAAGCAAAATTACAGTACATTTCTCTGGCACAGGATTCAATACTTTATGTTATTAGGGGTTTGCATGGGGTGACAATGGCCTAGCCGACTCAGCTCGACTCTTACTACCATGAGCCAAGCTTGAGCTCTGCCCGTGCTCAAAATATGGGTGGCTCAGCTCAGTTCTCATGAGTCAAGCCAACCACGAGCTGCACCACCCACGAGTCCAAATGAGTTTAGAAGTCCACGAGCTGGCTCGATTTTTTTTATATAAGATAAATTAACAATATAAGTCCAAAAATTGAAGGAAAAAAAGGAGCTAGCCCATGAACTTGTACAAGCCGAGTCCAAAGGAGCCAGCTCTTGAGCACCCACGAGCTCAAACAAGCAAGCTCGGCTTGGCCCATGACGTGTCTTATGATGAGCCCAAAACATCCATGGACGAAGTTCGAGCTAAGCCCGCAAAACAGATCAGCCCGTTTGCAAAAGCATATTCCCAAAGATATTCCCTGCAAAGTATATGCTCAAATAGCAGTGGGGCTCTAATTTACCGATGGGTCAATAAATACAATTTGGGGTTCAAACTTCAACCCTAGATCAAAACAAAGTGATGGGAGAAGATATTCTCAGCTTTCGAAGTTTGACTAAAGAAACAATGTAATCAATAACATGATCAAAATTAAATAAAACAAGAAAAGATAACGAAGAACTTACCAAATGGTGCCTTCCAATTCTGGATCTCTCCACACCCAAATTCAGTCGTAGAATTGTTGCCCAAGAAATAAATACCCAAATGTGGTGGGTTTGTTGAAGGATAAAAAGTGAAATTGCAAAATTCTCAAATTACATTTCAGTCAGAAACTTTTATGAATTCATCAATTCACCACAGAACGCAAGTCAAAGGCTTAGAAAAGACTATTCACCAATCAGAAGATACTTCCACCACTGAAAACGGACTGAATCTCATTCCCAAAACACCCCAAATAAAATACCTAATTCCCAGAACTGAGAGCAGAAAATGGAGGAAGAGCAAAAGAAGAGCCAACCCTTCTACTGGGGCAACACAACCGAGGAAGAGTATTACATTGAACAGGGCATCAAGTCAACAAAATCTTATTACACCTCTCCCAGAGGCCTAACACTATTCACCAGATCTTGGCAACCCCCTTCATCCACCCGGCCGCGTGGCATCATCTGTATGGTCCATGGCTATGGCAATGACATCAGCTGGACTTTTCAGGCCACCCCAATCTTCCTTGCCCAAAACGGGTTTGCCTGTTTTGCCCTTGATTTACAGGGCCATGGCCTCTCCCAAGGCCTCAAGGCCTATGTCCCCAATGTTGACCTTGTTGTTGATGACTGCATCTCATTCTTCAACTGTGTATTAACCCAAGATCCAATTTTGCAAAATCTCCCAAGATTCTTGTACGGTGAGTCAATGGGTGGAGCAATCTGTTTACTAATCCATTTCAAGACACCTGATTTCTTCAAAGGTGCAATCTTTATAGCCCCCATGTGTAAAATCAGTGAAAAAGTCAGGCCTAAGTGGCCTATTCCAGAAATCTTAACCGTTTTTGCAAGATTTGCACCCACCTTGCCCATTGTGCCAACTGCTGATTTGATGGAAAAATCTGTCAAAGTCCCAGAGAAGAAAATTATTGCTGCTATGAATCCCGTGAGATATCTAGGAAAACCAAGATTAGGCACAGTTGTTGAACTGCTGCGTGTGACAGATTATGTTAGTAGAAAATTGACTGATGTTAGGCTTCCATTTATTGTTTTACATGGGAATGCAGATGTGGTTACTGATCCAGATGTGAGCAGGGAATTGTATGAATTGTCCAATAGTGAGGACAAAACCATCAAGATCTATGATGGAATGTTGCATTCATTGTTGTTTGGGGAGACTGATGAAAATATTGCAATTGTTCGTGGCCATATATTGAAGTGGCTGAATGATAGATGCTGAAGAAATTAAATGTGAACGGACTAGAATTCATTCGTTTTAGATTTTTATGTTATATATACATCTATTTTGATACGCTACAGAGTTCGAATATTGATCGAAAATGTTTATGAAACTCTCTGTAAATTGACACAATTGTGTTTGATAGCCTCTATTGGCCTAGATTTTTCTTTCCATTCCACCAAGAGATCTATACTTTCTCTGGTATATGCTTCGGATGTTTTATTAAAAGTTTTCATCTGAAAATTTCTGGTACAAATTGCTCAAGACATAGACAATTAGCAAGATCAAATTGGATACATTCTTAGATTTTCTTCTCTGTAAAACTCTATATGGGAGTAAGAATTGACAAATTTTGGTTAAGAAAAAGATTTTTCCATCCATTTTAAAGCATGAAATAGTTGATGTGAGGGATGATCTCCTGCACCCAGCCACCCACCATAGCTTGTGACGGCGGTCTTTCATATCTCTCCATTATAAGTTGGGCTTCAGAACAAATTTGGCCTATTAATCAGAGGTCGAGAAGTACTAATTAATGAGAAAAAAAAAATTTCCTTCATTTCAAAGCATGAAAATAAAATATTTGATATAAATTATCATCAAAGACAAGAAGTATTAATTAATGGAAGGTTAAAGATAAGAATTTGAAGAAAATAGACAAAGAAATAATTGCTACAATGTGCAAAGATTAAGGAGCTTAACTGCAATTAAAATGTGGTGTAATAAATAAAAATTGTGGTGTCAATATAATCATCCTTTAAAAAAACCCTTTTTTTTTTTTTAGATAATCACCCTTTAAAAAACTGAGTATGGAAGAATATGAAAGATATTATATACCAATTTTAACCTTAATTAATTAAATTTATTTATTTTTCTACTATATGGACTATAATTTTATTTAACAATTTCACAAATTTTGAGATTTAATGGATATTATTTTTTTCATTATATATAAAAGAGGAAGGTTTGTTCATATTCACATTACATCATCATGATCTATTGATGATGTCATACAACAACATCTTTTTTTTAATTTCATTTTTTCTTACAGCTAAGTCTTCAGGGTTCTCTTTTACTATATCATTCCAGATATGCAAGAATTTTTTAAATAAAATTTTAACTCCTGTGAATTTAGTGGATTCAGTTTTTTTAGACAATTTAGGAATAAAATAATATTACACGCAAATTCAAATTTTTTTCTTAATTTTTAATCACACATTCTTCATCAATCTACTAATCCAAAGTACATTCTCTTATCGAAATGGGACTCAAACAATGACATATTATCCATCACTGAGCTGTCAATTGAGACTTTACTTGGAACTATTATTTTATATTATGAACAATTATTGTTTTGTGACACGATATTATTGAATACCAGTCTTTAGCACTGAAATGTCTCGAGACAATCATAGGTTTCATATTCATTTTGAAAATGATAAAGACGTATCAAATTTAATTCCACAAAATATCAGAAGGCTTTCTATGGACAGAATTTGGTTTAGCACTGCAAACCAATGAGATTATGCAAAAACAAATGCTTTATGTTTTTACATTTATTTTTCACATTTATATATTCAATTTTTTCTTGATTCATTTTTCATTTATTATTATTATTATTATTATTATTATTATTATTATTTATTTCTATAGTTGAGATTTGATTCTATTCATTTTGCACGGATTGATTATTAAGATAGCAAAATGTGAGTCAGATAAATTTGTTGAAGTTATATGACAGGCTTTCAGGATATTTAGCTTCTCTTATGAAATCTATACACATTCTTTCTATTATGAATGATTTGTAATTTATGATGGCGCCAAACTCATGGAATGTATACTTCTCTAATTTATTTTACAGTAAAAGTAAAGAGTTTTCAATAGTTTGGTATTTCAAAAATGTCATTGACTTCTATGATTTCATCATTCTTTCTTGGTTTTTCACTCATCCCCTTCTTATCTCTCATGTCTCTCTCATAGAAATACATTGAGAAATTTCCCTTTTCAACTTCTCATTCACTTGTATCTTTTTACCAGTTTTTAGTTTTTTTTTTTTTTTTTTTACTGATTGACATCAATTTCTTCTTGATGATTTCAAGTAAATTTAATTTTTAGGAATTGTAAGTGCATTTACCACATGTGAACCTCCCAGAGGGTTAGCCGGAGCCCCATTTTAACCATGCTAATCATATGGTTGTATCCATTGTCAGAGGTAGAACCTGAAATTGATCTTTGATTTGATAGAACCTTACTACATCCAACTTATTTTCTTTAATTTTTCTTGTCTTATTATATTGCTTTTTACGTCTTAGAATAGGCATTGAAGTATTATCCTTGTAATTGAAATTATAATTGATTTGTTCTGTAATGAAGTTATTATTCTTCTTAAAGAGGTGAAGTTGTTTAAAATTGTCATACATCTCTTTTTTGGACTCTCTGTTTGCTTACATGGAGTAGGGGGATTGTTTTCAAAGGTACATAAAAATATATCTTTGAGTTTGTCTATCAATAACTTTCATACAATATACCTTCGTATCGTTAATAATAATAAAATACAGTAATAGTCTAAAAAATTAAATATTTTGATGTTCCAAAATTATTTATCTTTTTTTAACAAAATCACTTGTAAAATTATAATAATTATCATGCAATGCACGATCTCTACTAGTACATATATAACAACTTGTTTTTGCAATCAACAATTTTTTGACAACTTATACATTGTCAACCACATTGTTATCATGATCGTATAAATGGATTAATCCAAAAAAATAATGGACAATGTTATATGTACTTTTTTTTTTTTTTTGAAAAAAGTTTCTTGTACATCAATGGTGCACATCATTGTACACACCCCTCTCACATAAGAAGGGGCTCATGATGATTAAAATATTCGCGGGCCCCCTCTTATGTGAGAGAAATGTGTAACAAAATTGTATACCATTGATGTACATGAAACCTCTCTCATTTTTTTTACCTAATTATTTACTTATTATTCATAATGAAAGATGGGACCAGATTTGACAATTTTTATATTCACGCATGTCTGCGTGCATTGTGAGAGAGGATGGACACGATTCCGTACCCCCGTTCCATTTAGTTTAATACAAGAATAAAACTATCAAGGATATTTACAGGAAGAACCATACTACATCATCCAAGTTGGGTTACAAAAAAAGGGGTGCCCAAGTGATATGACACCCCTTCATTGGCCAAGGTGGTTGGTCTCGACTGGCCCACCAACCGCCTCTTTCAATAGGAGGGTGCCACATCACTTGAACACCCCTCCTCTTGTAACTCAATTTGGACAAAATAGCATAATTCTTCCTTACAGGAATAACAATTTGCACATCAACGGGTTCTCCAATCTTCACCCACCACACTGAGTTGGGTAGTTTACTGTTTGTCCACTGGCGTTGGATCCCTAGTGCACTTTCCTCGATAAAATAAGAGTTTGACAGAGAGTAAAAATTTCCAATTAAAGAACTAATTTTGGTTTTACATGGGTGTGGTCGTGTGGAGGCGCCGAGTGCTCAATACTAATGTCACGTCTCCTGAATGCCATACGCCATCTCGTTGAAATCGAAACCATGGTAATCGCCAGCCCAAAAGAAAAAGACGCGTTTTCCCATTAGTATTTTCGCTTCTTTTTGTTTCCTCTGTCCAATTAATTTCTGTTCTTATGATTATTATTCTTCGAGAGGGTAATTGATTTCGATTTTTATGCTTAAAGCAACGATCTATGCGTAAGGATCTAAATTCAAGCTGTGATGTTTAGATTTATCTTTGTGGGTTTTTCTCGTACTCTTTTTGGTGAATTGATGATGCATTTTGGTTAGTACATGGTCGAAAAGTCGGATTATTTACAAGTTCATGTATAATCTAAGTGATGATTTATCATGTCTGCGCGAGTTATAAGGAGTGTTTTTCATTAATGTAGAGTTTATATGATGCCAACTCAGTATTACATTTGTACTTGAATTATTTTTTAAGCTTGTTAGTTATTATGCAGAACAATTGAATTTTTTTTTATCTTAACAGGTTTTGGCAAAGCATTTATTTTGTGAAATTTGTTTAATTTTACAGGCCACATCAAAGAAAGTCATAACTAGGGAAGAATGGGAGAAGAGACTCGACAATGTAAAAGTAAGAAAAGAGGATATGAATAAATTGGTGATGAATTTTCTTGTTACCGAGGGATACGTGGAAGCTGCAGAAAAATTCAGATTGGAATCTGGGACAGAGCGTATCCCCTTTTAATTAATTCATTGCCTGTTTCACTTATATCAATACGCTTGTCTTTTATTGCTCTGTGGTAGTATTTTTGGTTGCATCTTAGCTTTAAGCAAATTGTCGGTTTTTCTTATGGTTATATAGCTGACATAGACCTTGCCACTATAACGGATCGCATGGCAGTTAAGAAGGCAGTACAGTGTGGTAACATGGAGGATGCCATCGAAAAAGTTAATGATTTGAATCCTGAGGTGTGATAACATATCCTTCTTGTTGCTATCAGTGAGAAATAAAGGAGGTTTCATGATACAATATTTTGTCACATTCTTGATTTTAGTTTGGATTTTTATCTCTTGTTTAGTTGATTTTGATGTGCTCCTGGATTGCTTGTGATCATAGAATGAGAGATCATATTTGAAGTCAAGTATATTTTTTCTGGAATCCGGTAGGTTTTCATGTAATTGATTCAGATTTCTGGACTTCATGAAAACACTTTGGTCACACCTTTTTTTTTCCCTAGTGTTTGTATTGGAATATCTTCTGTACATATCAGAAGGCTTAACCCACTGCAGAGGATCTGTGGTGGTAGTCTATATCATATGTAGCAATAACAACGGTTAAGAGTAAGAGAGGGGTCTTTAATACCAAATTTTAGATGTTTAAGGTTCAAAGTTTATTATACGGCCACACAAAGTGCCGTATGTTTGTTTGTCATGCTGCCACTTCCTATAAATATGTAAATGAAACCAAATAAAGATTCCATCGCTTTGCCCTCATGTGTGATTGTTGATAATTTTGAAGCTCAGGTTTATGGGGTTGAAAAACTTGTATGTATGAAAACTTTAAACTCCGTTAAGCCCGTGGTTAATTTAGATAAAAATTAGATTTCTAGTAGATTATGATAAAAGGTGATGAAATGTCTTAAATGTGTGGTCAAAAATGAGGTTGAGGAAAAATGAGTTTTAGAGAATGGGGGCCAAACAATGGCCAACTAAATTCTGCACTTTTTGGTATTGATTTAGTGCTAGGAGAGATTTGGCATTCACGTGTAATTCATGTTGTTGCATGTGGCTGTGGTCTTTTGCTTTTCTCTCAATATTTTAGTACTTTATTTGTCAAAAGGAATTTAAACTAACTATTCAAGATCTTGCCACTAGCACTTGTGATATAGTTTATGCTTGACAAAATTTATGGTTAACAATTATAAGAGTTTCTTGGATTTTATTTTATCATTCAATTATGATACATTTTGATTGGTTTTTTGGATGTAGATCTTGGATACAAATCCACAACTCTTTTTCCATCTCCAACAGCAAAGGTTGATAGAATTAATTCGGAACGGAAAGGTAGAAGAGGCTTTAGAGTTTGCTCAAGAGGAACTTGCTCCGCGGGGAGAGGAAAATGTAATTTTCAACTTGTTGAATATGCTTTTACCTGTTTCCTTTTAGTCTTATTGAAGCTAACCCTAGTTTTCACCAGTGATGTTTATCATCATAAAATGCAGTTGCGAGTCTGGGATCACTTTTCTTTACTTTGTATGATGTTGTTGAAAAGTTCCTTTTATTAATGAGATTGAATAAGATCACGAAAATCGTCAAAGATTATGTCTTGACGTATATATTATCATTATAATTGTACCATATATAGATAGATTATTTTTACCATATTTAAATTATATATTATAACTATATAATTCAATTATGTCCTAAGGGAAACTTATTCAGCCAATTACTTTGACATGGTATCAGAGTTAGTTCATTAAAATTTTCTCTCATTTTCTTGGTTTTCTCACGACGGGAGGAGCTGACAGCTCTTCAAGTCCAGTGTTCTTGCTATTCCGATAGTTTTCTTGTGACTCTTGATCTTGGCAGCCGAAAATATATAGTTATTTCTTCCACGAATTCCTTTTTTTCAACTCTCTTCTTTCTTCTCCTTCCTGGGCCTGTCTGGTGAGTGTAATAAAAGTGAAAGGCCGAAAACTTGGGTTGATTATTAGGTTGAAGTATTGTTAGGCTACTTTATTTAAAATTCTGGGAGATTAGTGACTAAGGCTAAATATTGAGCTATATAATTCTACCGATTATTGAATTTTTTTGGGGACTGCATAATTCAGGGATATTTTTCTTTGTATATTTGGCTTTGACTCTAGAGTCAACAAGTGCGAATGGTGGGGAAAATGTGGGAAGATGTCTTAAATAAGGGTGTGGATATTGAAGGGATTTTCTTCATAATTGTGAAAATGTTTCTTGTTATGGTTTTGAATTTTGGATGATGAGCGAGAGTTTTGGACTCTCGGAGGAGGATCATCTTTGAGTTTTTGGTGTAAATTGTTCAGTGGATTTTTTCCAACTGTAGCATCTTGGCTAACAATATATTGCTGAATTTTTTGTCGATGCATTAGTTGTTAGAGTGTGGTCGGTACACTTCATGAATTTCTTTAGAAATTCTTCTTATGGTATGAGCTCGGCTTTGGAGTGTTCTTGGATTGGTTCTTGGCTGTTTATGCTGTGATTTGGTCTCCTCTTTGTGGGCATGAGCATTGTCACCGCCGCTAGTTCATAATTGCAAATTGATGCTTTTACCAACATCAATTTGAGGAGGGATGTTAATGAGATTGAATAAGATTATGAAGATCGTCGAAGATTATATCGTGACGCCTATATTACTATTATAATTATACCATATATAGATAGATTGCTTTTACTATATTTAAATTAAATATTGTAACTATATAATTCAATGATGTCCTAAGAGAAAATATTCAGCCAATGATTTTGACACCTTTGGATATCATAATTATTCATTTTTTCCCCAATACCGATTCTAAATAATAACCATAATTTCAGCAAAGCTTTTTAGAAGAATTGGAGAGGACAATTGCACTGCTTGCTTTTGAAGATGTCACAAACTGCCCTGTTGGTGAGCTGTTAGACATATCACAGCGCCTTAAGACTGCTAGTGAGGTGAATGCAGCCATTCTTACCAGTCAGAGCCATGAAAAAGGTTTGTGCTTATTCATTTTAAATATTCTCGAGTTTTTGAAGGGAAGATGAATGTTTTTGCATACAAATTTAAAATTGTTTTAAACTATGTGATATTGTTTAACGAATAAAAATTGTAACAGTAACCTCCAGTTTGATAGGCCTAGTTATATTTGTACACTTTTAAGTTGTATAAGAATGTGGTAAGAAGGTTTTGAATATACAATCAAATTGTTGAATCACTTCATCTAAAAACTTAAATTGTTAAAAAGTGTGATACGTATATTGTTTTAATTTTATCTCCAACATGCCTCCTCACATATAGACAGTTCATATTTTCTCGGTCAAAGCCTTATACATGCACAATTTCATTAAATGGTAGATATTGATACTTGAACTCCGACCTTTCCCAGCTTTAGTATTATGTTGAACAACTTGATTTAAAAGTTTAAGCTGTGAGAAAGGGCTGCATATATATCATTTAAATTTTGTCTTCAACGCAGATTGGTGTGTGGACGGACATTGTGGAGTAAAAAGTTCACATTCTTTATCTTTGGTTTGGATAAGGCATTTGTTAGAACAGGGTTAATTCTTAAATATCTACCTTGTGTTTTTCACAAGCTTCCTTCTCAAGCAAGCTAACATACCCAGCCACCCAACTCCAACTTTGGGCAGATTTATCCATGGGGCATGTATATTAGTAAATTAGACCAAAGATTTTCCAGGCAAAGACCACCTTGAAAAATCATAAACCAATTTGTTAACGGAACAAAAATAATAACTTCCATGGCTTAAATGTCTTCGTGACCGCAAGGTGTCGTGATAGTTGAGATTGGCAGATTGGTAGATAGAGCAGGTAGAGTGGTTCGGGTTCCCAAGTTGGGTTGACGATGGTGGTGATAATGATAGTGGTTGTCAGTGAATTGGAACTTTGAATGCTGGTTAGTGTTGCTGGCAAATAATTTTTTTTCGTTTACTTGGGGCATCAAAAACCAATTCACTAGTTTCAGATTTAAAAAAACGAGCAGATCTCAGTGTGATTTCGAGATGAATACCTTTAACTAATTTCAAATGAAAAAGAATTAGTCCACTGGTATTTAATGACCTACCACCACACACAAGAGACAGCCCTTTGGACCTATGCCTATGCTGTTGGTGGAGGTTTATTGGCAGCAGGGAATGGTGGACAAACAGTGAAGAAGGGACATCAATCTTAAAGGTGGTGGTGCATGCGGGTATTAGGCTGCCTCATAAAGGTTGAATATTTTGGAACTTTTTACTGGTCGCTCAGTGATTTTGTCGCCGATGATGGTGAATAGTAATATCAGAATTTTCAAGTCGTAATTTTTTTTTATGTTATGTTCTATTAAACGCAATCCAATTATTCATACAACTAGGCCATTTATTACCTGAGATATTAATCACAGAGAGGTGCGTCTCTGTGTCCTTTCTGGATTGGACATGGTAGGCAATTTCACATTTGATGTACATTCTTAGGTTTCTGCTGTAATCATGTTTTCATTGCAGAGTATCCAATGCATCATTTCATACTACACTAAAATATAATAATTAAAATTACTATGATTTCAACAGATCCAAAGCTTCCGAGCTTATTGAAGATGCTGACATGGGTGCAGAATCAACTGGACGAGAAAGCTGCTTATCCCCGAATAAATGATTTATCTACAGGAGCACTTGAAGATCCTTCTGTTTGAAGGCAAAGACTGCCATTGTCTGTATGATGCAGGTTTGTCTTTCTGGTGTTGCCATTTAAAGAAAATGATGGAAAACTCCAAAACCATGTACTTCTGTTTGGAAGACCTTTCTTTCAGGTGATTTAGTGATTGGCATACATCGTGCTTATGAAAATTTGTGTTAAGACTGGTAGTGTGTTGTCCGCGTAGAATTTGGCCATTGCTCGTCTAAAGAGTCTGTATATGATCCAAATTGTGGATTTATTTGTTATTTTATGTAAAATAATAAACTAGAATTATCTTTAAGACTTCCAAATTCCTAATTTTACCTTCTTCAGTTCTTTGTCCTATAGATATTATTGTCATTGCCGTCTCAATTAATAGATATCTGATATCATAATTTCACTGTTATAATCTCTGCCAGCATTAGGACTGGAATTAACATGGAACAATCTCAAGTTAAAACATGGTGTAATTTTAACCTGGTCTTGTTACGAAATCCATCATAAATTTGGAACTCCTCGAATGGCCGTATCTGAAACTAATTACTCTTTAAAATGAAGTTGAGGCTTGTGTCTACTACTGATTGTGAGATTATTGTAAATCAAGTATGAAAATTGTTGCCTCCATCTTTAGCTCTTAGAAGTCAAAACAGTAACTTCATATATTCTTTGAATTTCAGCATAAATAGTTTGGAGTACACAAAAAGATGACCGTAAGATAAAGCATATAAATCATAATAACAAATAGAAATGCTTTGTAACTCATGGCTGTAGAAACTGCTGACAGATCCTAACTCATAATTTCTCTGCCTCCATGTCCACCCAGAGAACATAAATAATCCAGATAGTATTCTTTGAATAGTTCTGAATTTTAGGCTGGTGAAATGCAGTCCCCATTTCTTGACAACCATCATCAAAATTCAAAGCATAACTGGAAGGATCATACTGGAAATTAACTTGCTGTTTGCCTCTGTTTCTGACTGCCTTCTTTGCTGCTGCTCTCATTCTCCAGAACGCCCTGCTGCATTGCTTCTTCCCATAGTTGTGCACCCACACAAAACTACCCACCAACCCCATAACTTGCAGGTTCAACCAAATTATTTACTGGGTTCAGAACAGAAGAGGGGAATGGAAAGAGCTTTCACTTTTATACTGGTAGTGAATTAAAGAGACCACCAAGAAAAGGTTTTCCTACAAATTGACATTACAAATGCAAACAAGAAAACAAAATGTAAAATCCTTTTGGTCTATTGATAAAAGCTGCTATATTTCAAGCTGTAGGCTCTGCAGTGTACTATTCCACTTTTTTCTTGCCTCGACTCGATAGACTCAAATTCCATTGTTTCTCACCCACCCACTAGCCCCCCACCCTTCAAGGTCATATCACTATCAAATTTGTTACACAATAAGAACTCCATTACTCAAGATTAAATTTAAGACATTTTGCCAGATGATTTTGTCCTTCTATTTGACAGATACAGTGTTGGCAACAGATAATTTGGTGCAAAATAGACTGTATTTTAAATAATTCAATAATAAAATGTCATGTGGCGTTCTGTAAAGGAAGTGGGCAAAATATACTATCAATATAGCGTGATTCATATCCATTTCGTCTCCCCTTCTTTTTACATTAGTACTAATTATGTTAATATTTTAAGCAAAACATCAGCACAGGTCTCGAAGAATTTTCAGGCTACTAATTTTCTTTACACAAGATTTATGAATTCTGTTTGCCTGCTTTCTGCAAATTTTTTTCTTAGATAGAACACATTATTACAATCTAACAACATTGCATCATGTTTTTCTTTGTTCTTGACAGTTAGAATACTGGATATTTGTATTTCTGAGTTTTTAGTTTTTGTTGATCCTGTTCCTAGTTAAAAATATAGTAGATTGATGTAAAAGTTGTGGGCGATTATGTATCCTATGATACATCAAAATCAAGGAGCCCTTTTTATACGAAGGCCTTTTGTCTGCAAGAAATAAAAGGTAATGTGCAGAGATTATAAATTGGTGGAATTCTACATTTCTTTCTCTGTCCAGCATTAAATTCTGTTCTGTCCTACCCTAAGATTCCCTGCCCCTAGGCTATGTTGACTTGACCCTAATCACCAACTTTTTAGCAGGATTGTGAAGTCTTAATTTTTTTTTTTAATTACGTCTCATTACCTCCACCTCCACCTCCACCTCCACCTGTCATGTCCTGAATTTTGGTGGAGGGATAAATCACAGATTATACCTTCAAAAGTGAAGGGTGGAAAATTGCCCTTTAACTCCCACTTACCAAGAATTTCATCCATATTTTCCTTACCCGGCATGTGAAGTCATAATTTTAGATTGAATTGGTGAAAAAATCTGAATCTTGCAAATTGAATTGAAGAATGGTAAGATTTTAGTAAATTATTAATTATTTTAATATATTTAAACATAAATAATCGTCAGATATTATTATTAACAAATTAAAATTTATAGTTAAATATAATCAAACTATAATTCAAGGTTGCAACTACTTTATAAATGCTTATAATTGATTTTTGAAATGCAAAGAAAGCAAAATTAAATTAGGTGATATGGAAACTTCATTTAACTTTGAACCAAAACACGAATTCAAAGTATACTTTCATCTCAATATATTTTAAAGTATGTATATAACAAACTTTCGAACATCATTCACTATATCCGCAAAAACTACACAATCATAAATCATATGAACAATAACATCATTATAAGCCCAAAGATCTACTCTACGTGTTCAACAATCCAACCTTTTCCTCAATTTTTTAAAATTTAAATTTTCAAATTTGTTTGATTTATTTCACAATTTATTTTAGTATATTTTCTGTCTCGTCCTCAGTGAATTATAAATCTGGGTTTGCCCCTTGTAGTACATAAACGTGTCAATTGTTTTAGCTTCTATTCCACCTTAAAATTAATTAAAATGGATTAAAATATTTGTATAGCATAATTAATAAATTAAAACATGCCAATTTTTTTATAACTAAAATCATTTACATATTACCTATCTAATATTTTTTTCTCAATAAAAGATAATTATTTGTTGATAAAGCTGACTTCGATTCAATAATTGACTACAGTGGGCTTAACTGGCACTGAAAATTGGATTAAGATGGATCGAGTCAGTTGACTTGTCATCTTCTGGAGGTGGGCCCTACTCCTTTTCGGATCCAGTCATGGACCGGATTTTAGAAAACGGTCCATATTAACAAATTTCAGGCCCAGTATAAATTATCAGCTATTCTTTTGGAAAAAATTCATAATTAATGTATATAGTTTACAACAATTTAAAAATTAGGTGTATAGTTTAAAAATACAAAAATTAGGTTTATATATAATTAATTAAATATATTTATTATTTAAATATAATAAAGTCACAATTATACAATTGTTGATCACGAATTTATAATTAAGATCACGAATTATTTATTGGTCACATATTATCAAATTAATAAGTCACAGATTATTTCAAGAAAATTTTTATAGGTCACAATTTATTTCGAGATCACAAATTGTAAGTCACAATTTATTTGTTGGTCACAATTTTTCAATTAGTTGGTCACAGAAATTTTCTAGTCAGACATTATCAATTTTTTAGGTCACAAATGTGTACTTGGTCACAATTTTTAGGTCACAGATGAATATTTAGTCACAAATTAATAAATAATTGGTCATATAGACTAGAAACCCCGAATCTCGACCCCAATAATTGGTCATAAATCGACAAATAATAAAAACTATTTTCCAAAAAAAAAAAACTACCGATCCACGCTTCACCACTACAGTAACCGGCACCACCACCAACAAACAAAAACCGCCACAGAATTGAGTCAAAAACTACAAATTAGTGCAACTCATAGACAAACATGTCCCTTGTAACATAATCTTATGTCACATGATATAAGTATCTTTCTTTATATGGATTATTTGACAGAATGTTAAATTCAACTCAAAATTAAATCAAGAGTACTAACAAATCCTTGCAACCATAGACAAGAACCTAATCCATTTCCCCCACCACCACACAACCAACCACCACCACCGACGACGACTGCCATCGCCAACTCACCACACCAACAGTAACAAATCAGATCTCACCGAGGGGGAAGATGAGGGCTTGTTTCTAGATGTAGAAGGGGAAGACTTCTCTAAGTGCTTATCCAACGCATCGTTGATTCGCTTCTGATCCAACATCTCCCCGCCCTTCAATGAGCCTTATCTTCCCCTCGATCTCTAATCATAATTACTTGATTTTATATATATCACTCACTGCCTGCATGTTTCTACGAGGGATTGGACAAAGACGAGAAGCTTGGGTTTGTACAGCGTGAGAGATGGAGATTAGTGAAGGGAGACAGAAAACTAGGGGTCCTTTCAAGTGATTCGACTACATACAGCGTAATGGCTCAGCCGCTCGGCTAACAACCTAAGCTCGGAGCCTCTGAGTGTCACAAATCATATCGTCGTCGTCGTCGGTGGTGTTTTATGATAGAGAGAAATGAGAGAATATAAATGATAGAGAGAGAAAATATAAATGTAAAATGATTTAGGGTTTGGAAATTGAATTGGGTGAAACATTTAATATTTAAATTATTAAATCAATACCTGATTTGTGAATAATTAAACTTTATCCCTGAATTTTGAATTGTGATCTTTAAACCGCTGGATTTATTTAATTTCCTCTATTCTTTTTTCTTTAAGTATGATCTTGGAATTAATAAATAATTTCTAAACAAAATAATATAATCAACTGATTATAATTTGTAAAGTAAACTTGTTTGGTAGAAATTAAAATCTAAATTTTTATTAAAGTCAAAGTTAACAATTAATTTTAACCACATATTTCATTGGACTCATAACTTATCGACCACACATTTCAATAATTTTTATCAAAATATATTAAAATTTTGATTTTAATCCTAGTCGAGCTTTCTATACCAAATTGTGAAATATAAATCAAAATCAAATATAAAAAAATTTGAATTGTTATAAACCAAATCCAAATCATAGTTGCATTTCACCACCTAGCCCACCCGACTATTAATAATCCAAAACATCTGTTCAAACAACCCAAAAATAACAAATCAAAATCAAATATGAAAAAAAGTGAACTATTATAAATCAAAATCCAACTTCGGCTATGTTGATGACGATAGTGACACTAGTTGCACTCCAAAATCGTGCTTGAAGGTTGTAGATCTGAGGCGGTGGCGACAAGCAGTGGAAAACCCAAATAAAGATGACCAGAGGTCAATGTGGTGGAAAACGGTTTGAAGACTGTGTCGGTTGTGTTTGATGTGGTGGTGAATTGGACTTGAAGAGATGTGTCTAGCGATGATTGTTGTGGTGATGAGACTCATTGTGGTGCAGTTGGCGATGAGATGCGATTTTAGTTTGCTTGTCGGTTTTGGGAAGGTGGCAATTGTTGGCGATGAGAAGGTGATAGCAACGATGACCATCGATGGTGGTGGGTGGTGGTGCATGGGTTAATAAAATAATTTCAAAGAATTACACGCATTGTAACTGCAATAACACATTGTGTAAGTTACAATTCAAAGAATTAAAATAATTACATATATTGTAATATAATTTAAATGTAAATTAACAAAGAGTGTAAGTTTCAATTAATGTAACTTGTAAATTTTTGTATAAAAATTAAATACACGTGAAAAAAGTGTAGAAAAATAAGATACAAATAATTACCGAACAGTTATATTCACCATGACCCGAAAAAAAAAAAAAAAAAAAAAAATGTTAAACGAGCATAGCCAATGACACTCTGGTTGACACCGCCTTCATATGGAACGCGTGGGTCCCGTCTGAATAAACAAAAGGTTCACATGTGTGTGTAATGTCAACCTCGCGGTCATCCATGCAAGCAATGTAGCATAACTCACAATAATAATCTATTTGGTGATATCTTTTTGAATTTAATTTTATCCGGTTATTCTAATGTTACAACATTTATTAGTTCACCTGATTTTTCAACTTGGTCCCCAAATATTTATAGTTACATAATCACCCCTAATTAATTTGATAAATATTTACTGGTAATCTCGTCTGATCTGTAATTTTAGTAAACTAATTATTCACATTAAGACAAGTTTGAAGAAGTAAACATCATGTTTAGCGCCGAACTACTGTCTCTGTCTGATCGGCAATAAACATAAAGAAATTCGATATGCAAAAAAATATTGTATGTCTTTAGTATCTCATTTGGATCTCCACCACCTCAGTTGTGCTATATGTATATAATAATTTACATACGCATGATATAGTCAAATATGATTGAATCAGAATTTCTTCAACCAATTAAAATAATAATAAATAATAATTATCCGCTTTCTTTTTGACGCATCATCTATATGTAAATCATTATGTAACTGCTATGTATCATTAGCATTATTCCGACCCCCAATTTACCCCTTCTCTCTTTTAGGTGCTTTTCAAAGTGATGATCAGTAGCATGGAAATGTAATCAACAAAATTTGGCTCCTTACACATTTTTAATTTATCGATTAGATATGTTTTGCTCGATATGATCGCACAATATTAAAAAGAGATAAATATCAAATATTATTTAATATACAATCTAATTTAAATGTTCGAACTATGAAATCTCCCTTATAAACTCATTTATTTATTATTTTTGTGATAATTTTTTTAACGTATCACGAAAAAATTAGCTTAAAACTAGGAGTGGCAATAGATCGAGTTGAGCCAAACCTCGACTCATGTCCTAAAACAAGGCTTGACTTGGCCTTTTTAGCTCGTGTGAACACGGGCCTAGCTCTAGCCAACTCACCTTTTATTTTATTTTTTAAAAAAAATTAATAAAATAAGCAAAAAACTAGGCAACTCACAAGCTCAAGACGAGCCAACAAGTGAGCCTCATGAGCCAAACTCTCTCGACTTTACTTGATGCATGACTCATCTTAATACAAGCTTAGACGACCCATTTATCGAGCCAAGATGAGCTGAACCAAACCGATCCGACGAGTAGGTTGGCCCATTTGTCACCCCTTCGCGAAATAGGGACAAAAATTCATCGAGGAAAAACAATGCAACGTCCATACACAATCAATCGTCATTTTAAATCCTTTAATTAACAATTTAATTAATTATTTTTAAAGTTTTTTTATTGCATACGTGTACGGTAATCATTTATTGTTTCTTGCTTTTGATTAAGACATCAATAGATTAAGCTATTAAAAAGTCTTAAACGTAATTAGAACCGTAATTGACAACATAGAAGACATCAAATTAAACATCGAACAAATCATTTGACAAGGAAAAATCCATGTAATAATTTCCAATCGATACTATCAAACAACATAAATATTGTAATCTCCGTCCAAATTTTCAATATCTTAGATAACCATATTAATCTATCCAAGTATTTATAGGAATTAGCAACAATAACTACAATCTTACATTTTGCAAATATGCTAGCAGCAACCTATTGTCCCCCTATCAACACTTCAATGAGCACACTTCCCTCACCACCACCACCACCACTATCTCCGCCACTCCTGCCGCCATCGGAAAATGGTAGTCCACGCCATGGTATTTATGCCGTGTTCTGTGCAAGAGAATCCAATGACTTTACAAGTTGGTTAACTTGTTTTGATACTTCTAATGATACATGGAATCGTGTTAGTTCAATTCCTGAACTAACAGAAAACCATGTGTTGAAAGATTTCGCCATGACGTCCATAGGAGACTCGATCTTCATAATTGGTGGGAGGTTATGTCGGAAGGAGAGAAAAAATCTTCGTAATGACAATGGGTTGGATGAATTTTCCGAGAAACAGGTACAAGTTCTTTCAACAGTGTTACGTTACAACATCAAGTCTGATCAATGGTCAAACTCTGCACCAATGAACGTACCAAGGTACAACTTTGCTTGTACAGTATGTGATGACAAGATTTATGTTGCCGGAGGACAATACGAACTGGTTAGTGCTCAAAGCACCTCATCTGTCGAGGTGTACAATCCCTCGCTTGATGAGTGGACTTCATTGCCTAACATGAATAGATTAAGGTACAAATCCGTCGGTGTAACATGGCAAGGGAAAGTACATGTAATCGGTGGATTTGTCCATGACTATAATCTCGACCAACACGTATCTTACATAACTCGTTGTTCTGCCGAAATATACAATACCCAGAGCGAAAAATGGGATCTAGTGGCAGGAATGTGGCAATTAGACGTACCGCCCAATCAAATTGTAGCCGTGGAGGGTAGATTATATAGCTCTGGGGATTGCCTAAATGCATGGAAAGGCCATATTGAAGCCTATGATGGAAACCTAAATTTGTGGTACGTGGTTGAAGGCTCACAAATCAAATGTACATCTGGGGTTGGAGAGAGACTATACATAACAATGGCACCGATTGGAAGTCATTTGTATTTCTTAGTAGGTTACAAGGCTGTAGGAGAGACATCAAGAACAATTTCAGTTGTTCAAAGATTTGACACTTCTGCAAGAGAAAATGCATGGACAAGCTTGGAGCCAATGGAGGAAGAGGGAGAAAAAGAACTTTGCAGCCATTGTTGTGTGGTCTCGTTTTCTTAGCAATTTTCTCTTTACCTTTTTATAAGATTCAATGTCACCTTATGGGCATGAATTTTAGTTTACTATCTACATAGCTAGCAAGACGACAAGGATGATAATAATAATAAATGAAATCTTTATTTCAATACACAAGAGTTCAAGTATTCGAATCTTTTACCTTCGCTTTATCGTGTGCATATCATTTAACCTATTAAAAGCTTAACTAAATTTTGACTAATGGCCTGTTTGTGCATGTCTTTTTATAAGTCAAAATGAGTTTTTAGATCTTTTTGATTAATTTTATAACAGTAATTCTTCTAGTTAGAAGAGTTTCTAGAGAAAGTTAGTACAGTATAACTTTATCTAAAAGCTCTTTCGGAAGAGAGCTTTTTTAAAAATTAGTTTTCAAAAATTAATTAATGTAGCTTCCTCATAGAACTGTTCTACAGAAGTAGAAGTAGAAGTAGAAGAGTAAAAATCCTACCAAATGGATCCTAAATCTTTAACAACAACGATGTACTCCAACTACTAAAATTATGAAAAATGAGATATGGGAAAGGAAATGTTTGCCCAAAATAGGAAAGATTTGGATTATGATTGTGTCATGTTTGGTTCTTTTCAAGGTGTTTAAGCTTTTGCATGACATGCTTATTACAAAGTCTATGATAATGTTTCCTAATAATAAACCCTGCCTAGTACCTATATTGTTACTGTTTTATGTCGCTTGACCATCTCTTTTTTTTTTTTTTTTTTTTTTTTTTCTTTTAGTTGATCTCTTTTTTTAATTATATTAGTCTTAATTTATTATATTAATGACATTGATTAAACCGTTTTTGGATACTTTTGCAGGGGCAGAATCTTTTTGTTTGGACCCAAATCTCAAATTTATAGGCTAATTAGCAAAAATCTCAATTATTTTAAGAAAATAATAGGAAAAATCTCTTTAATTTCACGTGCAAGTGATTCTCGGGGCCCGACAATGTATATAAAAGTCCAACATAGATTGGCCCAGTAACATGTAACTATTCATGAACAGCCCAATAACCCAACTTCTAGACAAGAAAATCTTAAAAAGAAGAGAAAGTATCAATCTTGGTCCCTGTTTAGTGTGACTTAAAAAATTAATTCGACTTAAAGTTTACAATTAATTTTCACTATATATTTAATGGGATTTATAACTTTTATAAAGTTTTCAATTATATATTTTATCAATTTTTTTAATCAAAATATACTAAAATGTTATTTTTAACTACACCAAACAGGGGCTTGATCTCAAGTAATGTTATTTGTGATTGCTCACCACTGTAGTCGTCTTATGTGGTATACGACTGTAAATAACATTATTCCTTGATCTTGACCACTAGAGTGGAATATTCTTTCATGAGGAATTTTGTTGACCATGAGTACAACTTCGTAATAGTCAATAGACAACCACCGATGTTAACTGACCACCACCAATTCTTCTCTCATATCTCCACCAATTTCGACAAACCGACCACCACTCAAGTTAAGATACCGACCTATGATAAACTTATATTTGACATTTTGGAGTAAACTTGATAGAAATTTTATCTATGCCACGCATGATAACTACAATAATGAACGATTGCAAATAACATTATTTTTTTTGTCTCGACCACTAAAGGTGGAATTTTCTTTCATGAGGAATTTTGGTGACCATGAGTACAACCTCATAATAGTCAATAGACGCAACCACCGCTGTCAACTGACCACCACCCATTCTTCCGTCATATCTCCACCAAGTTCGACAGACTGATCGCCACTCAAGTTAAAATTAACAACCTATGATGTAAATTTAGAACTTATACTTTAAATTTTGGAGCAAACCTAATAGAAATTTTATCTACTCAATAAATTTATGATCAATCATTCTATCCTAGTTTTACATTTAGGGTGTGTTCGATATGGGTGAAAATGAAAAGTTGTACAATTTCACCTAATTTGTGGTGTTTGATTGCCAAACAATTCCATGAAATTCATTTTCACCCAAATTCTAGGTACAACCTAGTGAAACACATTTTCCACCTTTTATTTTTTCATGATTTTGGTGGGAAAGTGATTTTTCATCTTCTTCTTTTTTTCACTTTTTGGCAATGGAAACATATTTTAAATCCAATGGTAAAAAAAATTTCAATTTAATTGACAATTTGTATGAAAAACAAAGTCAAACAAAAACAAAAAAATTTCAATTTTTTTATTTTATTTTTACTTTTTACTTTTTGGCAATCCAAACAAATTTTAATACAAATTGTAAAAAAAAAAAAAAAAAAAAAAAATTACCCCAAAAAGTAACAATTTCCATGAAAAACAAAGTCAAACGAATTAGGTGGAAAATTATACCAATCAAATACAATTAATTACAATTCTCGGTTCCATAAAAAAATTACAATTCTCGATAAAATACATTCTAGACAATTCAATTTCTTATAATTCGTTTTCTTTACACTCAAATTTCACATTTGCAATTAAACGGACCGTTATACAATGTCCTGTTAATAGTACAAACTTAATCATTGTCAAAATTTGCAAACGAGATGCCATTAAATTTAGACCCAAAAGATTGGTGAACCATTTCACTTATCATTCATAGACTAGTCAGTATTTTTTAAAAGGGAAGCAGAGGTCCCAAACTTTTCAATTTATTGCAAACTACACCTTAACCTTTTATTTTTTGCTATCACGATTTCAAACCTTTCACTTCGACTACAGTAGAAGTCCATTAGACAGAATTCATCAGTCAACATAAAATTAATACTTTGACTCAACTTGACAAATTAAGTAAATAATAAATTAACAATTCTATAATAAAACAATTAAAATAATTATATAAAAAAACCAAAAAAAATAAACTTCATCTTCTCCAAACATCCCTAATTCCCACCCCAAAATAAAGAATAGAACCTTGTCAAGGTCGACCATCGTCACCCATCTACAGGCCGTCGCATCGGCCAACCACTGTTATTGCATCGCACCAACCACTGTTCCCATAAATAAAAAACAAATGAACTTGCCCCCAGGACATATCTCCCAGTGGCAAAGGGGAGGCGGTTAGGGCTCAGCGCGGTAGTGTGCAGAGTTCGATTCCCCGCAAGGGAATTGACTTTGTTACAAGCGGGAGTTACCATTGGGTTAATAGCCCTGGCCTATCCATAAGCTCTCCACCCTGGCTCCTTAGAGGCACATCCTTCGATTTACCTCCTCCACAATGGCCCAGGGCAGGGTCGGTGGGAGGCCCTCAAGGTTGGGGTTCAACCTTTTTTAAAAAAACAAATGAACTTTGCCCCCCGGGGCACATCCGACTTGGCCAAGACCGTACGTGTTGGAGCTCGCCAACCCAGCGTGGGGAGTTCGAATCTTGGGAGGAGCAGCCAAGTGTTGTAATACTTTTGGGTGGAGCAGTTTGGTGTTGTAAGACCCATGGAGGAGGGTCTCTTGGGGCAACAAGCAGAAGGGCGTACGAACACTGGTCATGGAGGGCATATCCCGCGATTTACCTCCTCAGACTGAAGAGGGGCCAAAGGCTCGAGGTCCAGGATTTAGTCTGGCGCAAGCTGGGACACTTGGGTGATCAAAAAAAAAAAAACAAATGAACTTCATCTTCTCAATGCAAATCTATGTTTATCGTCATCGTTGCCACCAATAACTACAACCACCATGGTGAGCACACCCATACACAACACAAAACCCAATCTCAAGATTCTAAACCTCCATCTCCAATCGAGTCCCAAAAATCTAAGTCCAATTTCGATTCTAATGCACAATCTCCATCACTACCAGCCTATTCAACTGAGCCTCTTCCCATCGCCTCCAGCGATTTCTCGAAAAGTTTCCATAAACTGAGTAATTTGGTCCCATCAAACCAAGATCAACTGCAAGCAAAGCAAAACCATATTTCTCAACCTAGATTGGCCTTTTCAAGGGTTTTTTTTTTCCAACAACAATGTAGTATCTAATGTTAACAATATGACCTATCTTGAACCAATATGGTGAATCAATTAAAAGAGAATAGAAGAAGAAGTAGTAGAAGAAGAAAGAGAGAAAACAATAATCTATTGAGCCACGAAGAAAATGAAGGGAAACAATAAATCAAATCAATTTATATATTACAAGGAAACATAAAATAATAAGGAAACTAAATAGTATACTAAATGAATATATTATTATATATATTATCATCTAAGACTATTATCAAGCCTCCGATCGTTCTTCCTATCAATGTAACCCTTGGATTTGAATCCCTGAATCTAACCACGCATTTCTTGGTGTCAATCTCGCTTGAGAGTTGAAGAAGTGGAATAGTGAATGGGTGATTTTTGGTGTGTTGATTGGAGAGTTTGGCATTGTTGATAATGGAGATGTAGACGTGGGCTTTCGGAGAGGGTCCAAAAGGAAAGGACGGAGGGCGGCGGAGTAGATGCATTGCATGGTTGCAGTGGTGGCTAGGATTGAGATTAGAAATTGCTAATTTGTCATTTTGCCTTTCGATTAATTTGTCAAGTTAACTCAAAGTATTAGCTTTTGAGTTGACTAACGATTAATGGACGAATTTTGTCCAATGGACTCCGAATGTCATCAAAGTGAAAGATTTGGGACTACGATAGTAAGAATAAAAGATTAAAGTGTGGTCTACAGTAAAATGAAAGGCTTGAAACCTCAGATGCAATTTTCCCTTTTTAAAATGTTAAAACTGACAGTATATTCCAATTTTCTAAGGTAGAACTTAGAAGGCCTAATTTCCTCTTAAACAAAAGGAAAAAAAAAAATTCTTCTCCCTGACCCCCACTCCAAAATCGGAAATCCACCATCAAGAAAATAGAATACAAATTTTTCCTTGGGGGAAAGAGGAATGGGGTGAAATGGGAAGCTTAGCAATATATTAATGGGAAGAAATGTGATAGAATGGTCTTCTTCTAGGAATACGAATGGAGCTCGCTTATGCATACAAGAAAAATTAATTTAGGGTATACCTGGAAAGTGGAGTAAATCTCTCGGATATCATCTCTTATTACAACGACTACTTTCATGTTAATGCAAAATTGATCGGAAAGTCTCTACCAAGAAAAAGTCGCTAGAACCTAGTCATTTATTTGCATCACAAGCTACAATTGATTGGAAAATGTTCCAGAGAGTTCAAAAGTTGTTCTCTCGTTACTCCCCAATTTCACACTGATATAATGGAGAATGAACAGTAGGAGATTAAGATTAACTACTTTTGACCCAACCCAGATGGATGATTCGATTCAAAATCCCTAGGAACAAAGATTGGAAACTGGTTTGAGGTAGAGTCCCTCTTAAATCTTGTTTCTCGTGGCAAACTTAAAGGCAACCTATCTTGACCATCTCTCGAACTTGAGCCTGTCTCAGTTTTCAAACCATCTCTAATTGGAACGGTCAAAAGTGGACCGCCAAAGAAGATGGACTCCTTGGTGTACATTAGCTTCTTCGATTGTTGGACAAGAGTCTTTATAGCAGACAACTGCAAAGATGGACTCTCCGATGTACATTAGATTCTTTTAACTATTGGATTTCCGATTTTGGGTTGAGGGGTTGGATGGGGATTGGGAGAAGAAGATATTTCTTTTCCTTTTTTATTTAAGTTTTTTAATATGAAAAATATAAAATTAACATTTTGTCCTTTTATAATTGATTAAAATGTGGTCAAAGTCCAATTTTTTGGTCAACTAATAGAAATATGGTGGAATCTATCCGTTGGGGCTTCATTTGCAATGTTTAGAAAGGTTTGGGGTCTCAGCTGCAATTATTCCTAAAAAATTAGATAAAGGCGCAAGTTCAGGAACTTAACAGTGTCATGTGAGTGAAAATCATCGAAGACGGAAAGGTTCCTTTCAACTGTCGAAACACACAGGATCCGTGGGGGAAGGTTTGTTTGAGTGGGAGGGGTGGCGTGGGTTCGGGTGCTATTTCCAACTCTTCTTCAAAAGCGTTGAAAAGCACACATCGTCAGAGTTCCAGGGCGCGCTCTCTTTTCTTCTTCAACCTCCGGTGACTCCTCCTGCCTCTCGCCTTCTCTCTCAGAGAATCTTAAACAGTATTACTGCGAAAAGCTAAGCTTAGTTGAAGAAGAATAGTAGTAATGGGAAAAGAGGGCTTTAGGGGTTGGCCGCCGGCGCCGAGTAAGGCACCTCCATATGTACAGAAAGATGACCACTGGTCCCATTTTGATAACTCGGTAAATGCAGTTTCATTTGGGTTTGTTGCCACCGCCATCCTCATTTCTATGTTTCTTGTCATGGCTATCTTTGAGAAGTTCCTCAGAACTACCTCGCCAACTCTCACGCCCTCCGGTGACCCCCGCGGCCACACTGACATTGAGTCTCAGAACCACATAATAATTGGGTTCAATTCAAAGTTTGGGCACCCATCACCTAAAGTGAGTGTATGCTACCACAAACCCATATGTATCTCTATATATGATTGTTTGGTAATTTTTAGGTTTGCAGGTTATTTCTGTTCTATCAATGTCCTTTCTTAATATTAGAGAATTCATTCTTGTTTTTTACTGCAAATTTACAATTTTACTGTTTTGATAACCTGTTATTGCTCCCTCTTATCATTTAAATTAATGAATCCTAAATTCCTACTTCTGTTCGTAAGTGAATATCCCTACATTTGAAAACTGAATTGAAAGTCCCTAGTTTTAGTTTTCAATATTCTCTTTGCACTTCTGCTGCAAGATTGTCGGATCTAAGAGTTATCTAATGTTGACATGGATACGAAATCTTGAAATTTCTTACACAAAAGTTCATGGAATTCCCAGAGCTAATTGTTTAGAAAGAAACAGAACGACAGATTAGCTCATCTGATGTTTTCTTATTATAAAGTGTAAAAACATTTAACAAATAAGCATGTGCATATTTCCCTGATTTTGGGACACTAGGTATGCCCTATTGTATTTGATGTTTAGCATAATGGCCCGCCATTGAAGAAGAGTTGTTAGCTGTTTGATTGGTCCCAACTACAAATTAATGAGAGCCTAAGCAATATGCCTATATATAGTTCTTCCTTATGGGGCCTTAGCCATAGCTCCACCACTGTACATGATATCCATTAGACCCATCACCACTGTTATTTTTTATGCCCCGCGTGGCCAAACCTAGGGTGTGGAGACAGGTTTCTAACCTATGAAATTTCTTTCTTTCTTTGTTTGTTTCATGTCATTCTTGCGTTAATATATGCACAATTTGGTTCCTTGTTTTTTTATTGAATTATATAGTGTTCTTCTATCTTTCTTGCTTATAATATTAGTCCAGTGTATTAAAGATTGAGTTAAACGCTTTATCTTCAAGTTGGGAGACGGTGGGCGGACAATACAAGTTTAATAGTCATGGTATTATGTATCCAACTCAAAGCCTCAGGCTTTATGGATGATACAGGTGTAATGAGATGTAACTTGTTGTTTCAGGAACCTTTGAAGACTTTTTATTTGATAGAACTTGTTACTTTTCAGTCTTGTGACTTGTGACAAATTCTTGAGTCTAAGTGCAATTGGCTAAAATGAGTTGTTATGTTGTATTTGTGCAATTGCGTGAACTTCTCGTTTTTATTCATGTTTATTCTTGCCTCCCTGAGAATGAATTCTTCCTGCAAATAAACTATAAACAGGAATATATAGAGATAGAGAAAATATTTATGGTTTAAGTGCTATTTAGAATTTTCACTGAAAGCTGAGCCATTATCAGGTGTTATAGGATACTGATGATTCCAGCACTGGCTAGCATTTTACTTCTCTGGTTGAATGAATCCTAATAAAATGTCATAATGTGTTTTGTAAAATGCAACTTCTTTAGAGATATTATCGTGCAAATTTCCTTTGGAGCTCGTAATGGAATGCTGTATCTATTTTGTTGTCTATCGTAATATTTACTCAAAATTGCGTATGTGGGCTTCTCTGCTATCTCTGCATTTTACGTGCCACAGTTGCTACAATTAACTATACATACAGAAAGATTTCAGTCTTTCACGTAGTTTAGTAGATATGATCGAAGTAGTTATTTTTTTGCTTGTCATTTTCTGTTGGACTTGCTGCAGGACAGAAACTTGAAATGGCCTGTGCTTGCTTTTCCTTGAGTAATTGCTTCTCATTAGTCTTGTTTTGCCGTCATGAAGTCATGTGTAATTGTGTTCCTTTTTCCAGTAGTTGGTTGTGAGAAAAATTCATTAAAACAACCTAAAATTCACTAACAGAACATATTGTTATAATTTTTTAGTGCATAATAAAGAATCATATTTCTCTATTAATGGTACTGTAGTACTATTTATGATATCTTGTTTTTTATTTTATAAGTTTCATCAACATCTTACATCTTACAAGATTGGAAATCCACATTCTGTCAATGATAGATTCCGGTTGAGCTTTTTCCATTCTCGAGGTTTAGATTCAACTTTACATGCCTCAGCATATTTTTGAAGCTATCCATCAGATTATCCCTTCGAAACTTGTTCACTTTAGTTCTGAATCTAGACCTTCTGATTTATATCTACCTCGTTTTTCCAGGTACTAGTTAATGCCAGAGAAGTTACAGTGCTGATGCCCGGAGATAGTGTACCAACTTTTATTGCACAGCCAGCTCCCGTGCCCTGCCCCCCGGAGGGCATGCCCTCTCCTTCATTAGCATAGGCATGAGTTTGATGCCTAGCTCCAACTTACTCGTGCCATAAAGCTCCACCAGAAAGCAATTAACATCAGGAGTCGAATGCTAGATCGTATGGATGCATCAGAAAGCAAACTGATAGTAGAATCTTGATGGTCAACGAACCAACTTGAGCAGAAATCACTAATTTGTATTGGTGCGCAGTTGAGTTTTTGTTATGAACCTTCTTTCCAATAGGCATCTTTAGCATGTTATGTATATAAGTAGCCATTATCATATGCATGCTTTAGTTTATATCAAAAAGTGCTCTATTTTTATTTTTATGCTTTGGTACATCTAGGGGTGGGCGTGGGTCGGGTCGGGTCGATTTTTTACCCAACCTAACATGATCGATTTGATCTAAAATCAACACATTCCAACCCATTTATGCGCTTCAACCCAACCCAATCAAGTTTCGGTCCGGTTGGATTGAGTTGGTCGGTTTAGATTTTAGACCAAAAAAACTGTTGGACAATAAAAATCATAAAGAAAATTGTTTCAAAACAATCATCCAAATATCCATTCAAAACTATAAATACCCAAGTCACGGGTACCACACCACACATATTTCAAACCAATTGAACGAGAATTAAAAACACAATTCATTACCAGAGTAATCAAATCAACTTCAAGATACAAATATATGGCATATTCTTTGACATGATATTCACCTCAAAGTAATGCAACATAGGCCAAATTCTAATGCAACATGGGCCAAATTCTCGCACAATCCCACGAGTAAACATTGAAAACCCGAATTTATCAACATTCACAAAAGATAAAGGAAAGCATTCGATTCGATTCGATCCCAACTAATAGACAATAGAAGCAGCTCGGAAAACAAAGCAATAAACCCACGCACCTTGGAAGATCTTTGCATACTGTTTAGCTTTGTTGTAGATGAGCTTGAGTTCTCTGACTTCTTCTTTGAAGACTAAAGTTCCTGCTTTTTCAATAAAGCCCATTCCTCACTCCTATTCTGTTTCTTCAGTACAGATTCCGGAACAATCAGCCCTCCCTTCCCCATCTCTATACTAAACATAAATAAATATATTGGCTACTTAAAAATGGAATCCCTATTCTCCTTTGCATAAAATTACAATAACCCAAATACCCAAACTCATATCCAGTCGGAATGGTTGTGCGTGGCAAAAGAGAGATGCAGGTTGGCCAGTGGTGGTCTTCCATAGTCGTGACTCTCGGTATTTGAAGACTCATATTTTCGTTTGGGTTTAAGTTTAGGGCTTCTGTTGTTTGATTTTGTTTTGTATATATTTTTTTAATATTTAATTTTTCTTTTTAACTAAACGGGCCGGGCCGGTTATATCAGTTTTGATGAATTAACCCACCACCCGACCCAGCCAGACTCGCCTAAGCAATCCATAACTCGAACCCACCTAAAAAAATGAAAAATCAACCCAAGCCGATCAGGTTGGTTCGGTCAGGTTTTGCCGACCTCTAGGTACATTGGGCTAGATAGGATCAGGTTGGATAATTCACGATTTTGTTTCGTGTAGATTTGAAACTTGTCCAGCCCTGAGTACCGAATATGCTCTACGCTTTCTGAATGCCAAAAATGGGAAAATTTAAATAAAAAATATTCATTATGTTATGAAAAGAGAATAAAGAATAAAATACAATATGCTTACGTGTATTATAAGGAGAACCAAAATCTTATATTTATGGGGAATGATTAGAAATAAAATGGTAATGATTTCTAGAGTTGTAAGAGTACAATTGTCATTTACTAATAAACTTACCATTTACAATATTCTCCCTTAAATGACACATTACAAAATATTTGTTTCGTTAAAACATTGTTTGATGAAAACCCAATGCGACCAAAAAAAAAAAATAATCAAACGAAGGAAATAGTATAGTTATTTTGAACTATTAAAGATAAATGATGTTCCATTAAAACATTGTTAAGAAAATTAATGGGACAAATTCGAAGCGAAGGAAAAATAGTACAGCTATTACTCCTAATGTTGATCACTGAAAGTCTTTGAATCGATGCATTCAAATCTCGTGAACCAATTTCTTGAATGTAAATGTTGGCATTGTTTCTATAAATAAATCAGTCATGTTGTCACTTAAGCAGATTTGTTGAATATTGATGTCATCATTCTTCTTAAACTCATATGTATAAAAGAATTTTGGAGAAATATACTTCGTCATATCACATTTGATATAGCCTCATTTTAGTTTTACAATACAAGCAGCATTGTCTTTATACAAAATTGTTGGACTATCTTTTGTTGAAATTAATCTGCATGATATTTGGATATGATGGATCATGTTCCTGACCATACACATTTTCAGTTTACTTCATAAATTGCAATAATTTCAGAATGATTTGAGAATTTTGTTGTCAATGATTGTTTCACAAATTTCCATGATATAGTTGTTCATCCACCTGTAAATACAAATCATGTTTATGATTTAGCTTTATGTAGATCAGAGAGATAACATGCATCTACATATCCCACTAAAATAGATCCCGATTTTTGAGAATAAAATAATCTCAAATCAATAGCACCCTTTAGGTAACGAAAAAAAATATTTCACACCCTTTCAATGTCTTTGAATTAGTGTAGATCTATATCTTGCAAGGAGATTTACAGAAAAAATTATGTCGAGTCGAGTGCAGTTAGCAAAATAAGTTAATGCTTCAATTGCACTAAAATATGATACTTCATGACCAAGAACATTTTCTCCATCTTCAACTAGACGAAATTAAATTTTTTTACATCAAATGATCGAATAACAATAGGTTATGCCTATGAATGTGCATTATCTAAAAGCCCTTTTAAGATTTTTTTTTTTTTTTTTTTTTTTTTTTGTATATGTAGATTGATAAACAAATAATTCTTTTGGGAAATGTTCGATCTGCAACCCGAGACAGAATTTTATTTTTTCTAAATCTTTCATTTCAAATTCATTTTTCAAATAATCTGCTATTTTGTTGAATTCTTCAAAAGTTCCAATTAAATTTAAATCATCAATATAAATTGTCACAATTGCAAATCTATATTTGTTTTCTTTATGAAAACACATGAGCAGGCATCGTCATTTTTATAACTCTTTTTCAACAAATATTCGATAAGGCGATTATATCACATGCATCCGAATTGTTTCAATCCATATAATGATATTTGCAATTTAATTGAGAACATGATTCTTGGACACATGTCATTTGTTCCTGGCACTTTAATTCAGTTAGGGACTTTAATATATATGTCCCTATCAAGTTAAAAAATCATACAAATAGGCAGTTATTACATCCATGAGGCACATATCGAGCATTTGTAACACGGTCAAACTAATTAAGAATCTAAAAGTGAGGGTGATCATTACAGGAAAATATGTTTCCTTATAATCAATTCCTAATCTTTGTGAGAAATCTTGACCTACGAGTCGGACTTTGTATCTTGTAATTTCATTATTTTCATTTCTCTTCCGTACAAAAACTTATTTGTATCCGACATGGATTACATTTTCAAGTGTTCGAATTACAGATCCAAATACTTTTCATTCTCTGATGAATTCAATTCTGTCTATATGACTTATTTTCATTTTTGCCAATCATTTCTGTGTTGATAGTCTTTAACAGATTGTGGTCCAGGATCCTTATTTTGCATAATATCAAGAGCAACGTTAATAGCAAAAATATTGTCTATAACAATATTATTTCGTTCCCATAATTTATGAGATAATATATAATTTATTGAAATCTCATTATTTGCAAACACTTATAATTCTTCAAAAATCATATTTTCAATATTTAATTGATCAATCTTTTCTAATGTTGGGTTCGTTTGATAGAAAGATAGAATTTGGGTGAAAAGAAAATGAATTACAGAGAATTGAATTGCCTAAAATTTGTTTTACTGAGAATTGTAATTAAAAGTGTTTGATTGATATAATTTTTCAACTGAAAATATAATATTTTTGGTATCCGTTTGATTTTATTTTTTATGAAAATTGTCAATTAAATGAAAAAAAATTCTTACAATTGGTGACAAAATTTGTTTAAATTATCGAAAATTAAAAAATAAAAATTGAAAATTGAAAATTTTTTAGTGTTTGTTTGACTTTGTTTTACATGAAATTTGTTAATTAAATGAATAATTTTTTTTACACTCCATCTTAGAATTTGTTTCTATTGCTTAAAAAGAAGGTGAAATTTTAATTCCCACCAAAGTGGTGAGAAAATGAATTCCTGAAAATCAAGGAAAATTTCAAAAGTTGGAACACGATTTCCATGGAAAATTTGGTCAATCAAACAAGCCAAAAGTGAATTGGAATTCGAATTTCAAGTCCCAGGGAAAATCTAGTGTTATCAAACGGAGTCTTACTTCTTTGAAGTTTTTAGTTGATTTTTCACATATATCTATCTTTTTCAAAATACAAATTTTTTTAAACCAACTGATAGACCATGCTTCTGGCGTATTTGAGATTCATTTGTTACAACAAATTGTAAGGACATTAATTTTTACTCGAATATTTTCTGCTGATATATATGATTTTGTCACTTTCTTGTGTCAACAAATACATCAGGTAATTGATTTGTAACATTTTGCAAATGAATGATTTTTTCAACTTCTTGGTCATCTTGATTATTGCGGGGATCAAATTGAGATAAAATCATTTCATTCCAATAAATTTTATCTTATTTTTCAGGATGTAGTTTTCTCCTTCCCAAAGTTGATAAAGTCATTTCATCAAAATGGTAGTCTGCAAAACATTCAATAAATAAATCACATGTTGAATGTTGAAGTTACATAATAATAGATAGTGAATCAAAACCTAAATAAAACTCAAATCTTCGTTGTGGACTCATTTTAGTATGTTGTAGGGAGGGTCAAATAGGAATTTGGACAGCACAACCAAAAGTCCATAGGTGAGAAATAGTAAATTCATGACCAAAATGCCAGTTGCAAAGGTAAATATTGATAATAGGTAGTTGGTCTGTTACGAACCAATGACGCAACATGTAATATAGCATGGCCCAAAGTAGAAGTTGAGAGTTTTGTTTTCATAAGTAATGGTCTAGAAATAAGTTGTAAACGTTTAATAAATAACTCCGCTAAATCATTTTGTTACGAACATGCGCAACTAAATTCAACATCGTTGTCAAGATGAATTATCTTGATTAAGTAATCGAAAAATTGAGTTCATAATTTATGAATTGAGTAAGTAGTCTATCTCCATATTTTTTTCTAAAAAAGTTAAAGATTAAATATTGACATTTGTAGCCGAATGTCTAATGATTAACTGTCTTGCGAACAAACTACACATGAATAATCATTAGGTAAAAAAAAATTTGGTTCTTAAAATGATATCCATGTGAGTTATTTATTATTTCACGCATTATTATAGCTCGTAGATGTCCAAATCAATCATGTTAAAGTATAAAAAAATTTGGGTCAATGAACTTCTGATTGATGACACTATCTAATTTAACTATTTTTTTATAAATGTATAATACATGTCAGATGGGAGTGTACTAAATTTTATTTTATCTGCTTCTGGCCAGATTTAAAAGAAAATGTGCAAAAATATTCAACATTATTTTCTTGTGTCGTCTCAATGTGATGTCCATTGCAGTGAACATCTTTAAAACTAGACAAATTTCTCCTGAATTTGCTAGAATAAAGTGTATCGTCAATATATAATTTTGTATTATTTGATAATATAATACAAGTTCTTTTGGAGCCTTTAATGATATTCGATGTACCCGATATCGTATTAACATTATTTTATGCAAATGTTAAGTTAAAAAAATATTTTTTGTCTTAGAAAATAGTACGTGTAATTGCACTATCAATCAAACAGTTATCTTTGCAATCTATCATGAATCTATAACAAAACAGATATATTAAAAACTTGAATTTAAATTTAAAAGGGTAAACATAATTCAATACTATAAAATTAACGATGCATAATAAAATTTCAAAATTTTCCGAAAAGTAAAATCAAATTGAATTATTAAAACAAATGGAAGTATTAGAAAGTAAATCAATCTATATTTTCCATTACACCACCCCAATCAAATGGTCGATATTCTCATTTGGATCAATAAAAAAATCAGAAACATTCAAATGAGTCACATCAATTGGATCACCATAATCAACTAAATTTATCTCATCTTTTTTCTTGATTGATTTTTGGTAGAGATCCACAAAATATTTTGTCATACGACAGGTACGTGTCTAATGTCCTTTCATTCAACATATAAATCGATTTTTTTCGTACTCCATTTTGGATTGCTACTTTCATTTACTTTGTGTCTTTTAAAATTATTGTCTTGTTGCTGATAACTTTATTGATTATTCCATCAATTATCTATTCCACATGCAGGTTTGCATCTAGATCCAGGTCTACGTCATTGTCTTGATATTGCATTTGCTTCAAGCAAAGAACCAGTTGGACGTAACTTGTGATTTTTTTATCAACAATTCATCCATAAACTAGCAAAATATAAGTTCTGAGTACTTTTTAAAATTGCGCTTACAATATTGCTATTGTAGGATCACATTTGAAGCGTGAAATGTGGAAAAAGTTTTCTTTGATATATTTTCAGCAGTGTTTTTTCTCCAGTTGGACGTAACCTATGATTTTTCATCAACAGTTCATCCATAAGCTAGCAAAATATAAGTTTTGAGTACTTTTTAAAATCGTGTTCATAATATTGCTACTGCAGGAGCACATTTGAGGCGTGAAATGTGGAAAAAAAATTCTCCGATATATCTTCATCAGTGTTTTTTCTCCACACGATCAATTTTGAACAGTTCAAAATTGTACTCACTAACAATTTTGAAATCTTACAAACGAAGGTGCATCGACTCGTAGCAGACTTTGGGGAGGACTATAGTCCTTTGATCTTTTAGTTGATTTTTTTCAAGGAACCTGTAGATCTTTTTTAGTGAGATATTCAATTTTCAACCCAACTTGAAAATGATGATGAATGAAGATGATTTCTTTTGCACAATCCTGTAAGAATTCTTTATTTCCTTCTTTTATTATCTTTCCCAAGCCTTTTAAGACAATATGGATATCAGCATCAAGTACCCATGACAAATAATTTTTTTCAGATATGTCAAGTGCAATAAATTCAAGTTTTGTGATGTTTATAATGACATAAGTTATGTGTTTTTCTTTAGGAATAAACATTAATTTAAAATAATATATCTTTCGAAACATGTGCTATTTCGGAAGTATGTTAAATTTTATTATTATTTATTCAAAAACAATATGTCAATATTCTTCTGAAATATTGAAAGTTATGGTACATGCTCTTTCGAAGCAAGTAATATTCTTCTGGAATATCAATTATAATGTTGTGTTATTTTAAAAGCAACAATGAATTATTATTTACAAATATTAGCTCTTCAAGAACTATGTATTATTTATAGAGTTGTGCTTCTTCAAGAGAAATAACAATTAAGAACGAATTCAATAATTGATATTTTATTGTTAAACATTAAAAAATGATGATGAAACATTCAATTGCACATCACAATGAAAATATTAATTAATCTATAAGTATACGTGAATATTGGATTGAATTCAACAATTATAGTCATATGAAAAAAAAAATGATGTTGTGTATTAAAGCACGAATTAGGACAAACAGAATTATTAAAGCACGAAAATTGATGGCATGCAGTCAAGGCAAAATAATTGATATGGCATGAATTAAAAGGGTACACATACGTAATGATTGCGGCGGCAGACTATACATACAAACAATTAGAAATTTAGGCTGTGTTTGATACAACTAATTTATCATGGAACTAGGAAAATATTTTCCTAGTTCCTACTTTTGGCTGTTTGATTAGCCAAATTTGCCCTGGAAAATGTTTGCCACCAATTTCTAATGTACAATCCCTTGAAGCACAAAAACAGGAAAATATTTTCTTATGATTTTGGTGAGAAATTATTTTCCACCTTGTTGGGTATTTTTTTTTTTTCCTTTTTTTTTTTTTTTTTTTTTTTACTTTTTGACAATGGAAACATATTCTAAATTCAATGGTAAAAAAATTTATCAATTTAATTGACAATTTGCATGAAAAACATAGCCAAACAAACATAAAAATTTTATGAAAATATTTTTTTTAATTTTTTTTTTTACTTTTTGACAATCCAAACAAATTTTAATACAGATTGTAAAAAAATTATCCCAAAAAGTAACCATTTGCATGAAAAACAAAGCCAAACGGATTATGTGAAAAATTATACCAATCAAACACCATTAATACAATTCCCTCTAAAACAAATTCTAGGCAAATCACTTCCCTGCCAAATATTTTATTTGCCATTCATTTTTCATCCTTCCTGTCACTTGATCTGGCATTGAGCTGAGCCAATTGACATTTCTCATTTAGAATTTACAGCTAACAGTCGGTCGAGCCAGAAGCCCAGCTATCTAAGCCCTTTATCAGGCCATTCCGAATGATGTGATCAAAGTGCAACTAAACAAGTCAAAGTCCAGGTAATCATCGACTTTTGATGAAATTTTAGGGTCATGAACTCGAGCTCTTGGTAATAAGAACAATGTTTGAAAAAAGGGCCACGACCGGCCGATTTAACCGAAAAAATTAGGAACCGGACCCAAAGTCGGACCAATTATGTCCGATTAACCGAACATATCGCAAATCGGTAAAAATCATTAAAAAACATGATTGAACCGCTAACTGGTGAATCCTTCTCGATTTTTCCCGGTTTTCCACTTTTTTTATTATATTAGTTTAAAGTTTTATAGCTTAGTTTTTGGACCCAATTAAAGTAAAAAAATCCCTATCATTGAAGGCATGAACTTCCTGCTGTTTTATAGAGGCACATTCCTTCAAACTTTAGTACAACTTTCGATGTGGGATTGTTGTTATACTTATATGCCTTCAAAAAAAAAAAAAACAAAGATTCCAAATGCTTGTGGGCTTTTATATTTTAAATTTGATTTTGGGCCAAATAAATTAAATAGAAATTTTTACTTCAATTTTTTTTATTTATCTAATTTTCAATTTTTTTGTATACTTATAAAATAAAATTAAAAAAAAAAAGCCGGGTGGCTCCCGATTCGATCCTTAGACCCTTGATCCTTACTCCTTTCCAGGTCGATGATAGGATCAATTTTTAAAACATTGAATAAGAATGACAACCTCACCACTAAAACCCACAAATACATTATTTGTGTAGTAAATTAGAGTGTGTTTGATTATTTTATATTCCATGAAAATGTTAGTGGGCATTTTCTTTACTATTTTCTGACCGTTTTCTGTTTTCGATTTTTCAAAACATTGAAAACGAGTTTTTGAAAACAACTGAAAATTTTGTGAAGAAAATAGAAAACAACTTTTTTACGTTTTGGCTGTTTTCTTCACAAATATGCCAAAACTCAAAAAACACAGGTTGTGAAATATTTTTTTAAAACGACAAAAAGAACAAGTTTTCAACATCTCAAAATGGACACTCAAAACACAAAATACAAAACGAATTCAAAACTTAAAACACAAAACTGAAACACGAAGAGAACACCCCCTTATTTTTTCCATCTAAATTCATATTTTTGAGTGTTTTATTGACAAATTTTTTCATGAAAAATATTTTCCAACTTTTATTCATGTGATCATATTTTCCTCAAAAAAACAAGGAAATTATTTTCTTTACGAATGAATGATTTTTATTTTTCAGGCGATTCATTCTCCCTCTCTCTTTTTCATATATCCACCAATAAAAAAATGGATAAGTATAATATTTTTTAAATTGGAAACTAAATCAATCGAACACATTTAATGAATAATTTTCATAAAATAAATTATATGTAATTGAATTGCCTAGAATTTATAGTGTGATTGATTGTGAATATGGAATTTACATGAAAAGAATAAATTCTAGGCAATTGAATTGCATAAAAATTATTTGCATAAAATTTGTCAATTAAATGTGTTTCATTATTTTATTTTTAACCTAGAAAATATTATACATATCTATTTTATGCTGGTGGGTAGATAGGGAGAGAGAGAGAGAGAGAGAGAGAGAGAGAGAGAGAGAGAGAGAAGTGAATTACTTGGAAAAAAACACTCACTCTAAAGAAAATATTTTTCTTGTTTTATAGGAAAATATGACTATACGATCAAAAGTATGAAAATATTTTTCATGAAAAAATCAATTAAACAGCACAAAAGTACAAATTTGGGTGAAAAATGACGTTTTTCATGAAAATATTGGCAATCAAATGCACTGTATTACTATTTTCTTTTCATACAAATTTCATGTTCGTAATCAAACGCACACTTATATCTAATTCTTGAATCATTTATTGTTTTTTAAAAATATTTTTGAAAAAATATAATCCAGCATTTTCCAGCAGTTTGTAATACCAAATAATTATTCATAGACATATTATGTATCAAATAGTTTAATTAAACTAAATTGAAAATTTAATACACAAGTTTTTTGTCAATAACTAATAAATAGTTTGTAAAGAACAAAAATGGGAACAATAAAACATATATAATTTTAAAATCAAATGTGTAACCATTATCAGTAATCAATGAGTTCGTTTTAAAGATACAAAAATAATTAGCATCAAATAACATGAAATTTTTAATTTCATCATCAAGAGAAAATTTGATACTTAAAAAGATAAATAATTTTTAAACAATAATCTACTGGCCCGACCACTAATTCACTAGTTCAACTAATAACGTTGCCACTCACAAATCTCGTTGAGGAGAGGGAGAGAGAGAGAGAGAGGAGATTCATTCCGACTTCGTTGAGAGAGAGAGAGAGAGAATTGATTTAAATTATTTAAGTTTGAAATTGGGTGAGGTTGGTGTTGTAATATAATTATTAATATTAAAATATTAAATTTTCACCTGATTTTTTTTATTAAATATACCTCATATTTGATTTTTGAAGTGTGGTATTTAAATGTCCGCTCTAGTGTAATTTTCACTTTTTTTTTAAATCGTTAAAAATGGTTTGGTGTAAAAATAATTAAAAAACCTTTAAAAACAAACCATGATTACAAGTTCTAACTTATATTTCTTTAGTTCATTTTTGTAATATATAATTTAGAGTAATTTTTTTAATTTTATTTTGTAATGAGAAATCAATATTCACAAAAATATAATTATGATAATGTAAAATTGTTCAAAAAGATTAAAAAAACAAACTTTTTAAGATTAAACACAATTTATTAAGAAAAATAAATATTATCACGCTTAAGCATTTTAACTACCAACTCGCCTGAACTGACTTTCATCGATTTGTGTCGAGTAGTTTTAGGAGTAATTAGGTGGGTTGGTTTGAGTTTCAGGTTCTACCATCAACCTTACTTGACCCAAACCGACATGATTTGTAATGTGCAAGTTCGAGATTTGTAGTCCAAGAAAATTGATATTTGCCCGCAACAAATTTGAAGATTTCACCGCAATCTCGAGTTTGCTATGAAATTCTCTAGCTTGTTGGGCAAATCTCGAATATGTTGAGAAACTATCGAGTTTACTATGAAAATCCCGAGTTTGCCGAGCGAAGCTCGAATTTATTAGGTAAATCTCGAGTTTTTTTAAGACAAAACTTGTTTTTTTTGCATTTTCAAAAATCGAGTATGCTGTATAAATATCGAGTTTATTGTACAATCTCGAATTCGCTCGACTGCTTAACGTCAAAACATAGTTTTTGATCTTAAACTATGAGTATTTTGCTCAAATCAACAAAATATAGCTGAACCATCATATCGATTCGATTTACATAGATTTGGTGTTAGTGAAAGGGTTGGGTTAATTTAGTTTGAAATTTTATCAAACCAATTTGGTCGGTTTTGGTTTCGGATTAGGCCCAAGATTTGGTCGGTTTCGGTTTCATTTTTGCTTTCTTATGTAAAGTTTAAGCTCTTGATTGGTTCATCTAAAAAAGTTGATTAAATTAAATCAAAATCAATAATTAATTTTAATTACATATTTTACATTTTATAATCACACATTTCATCAATTATTATCTAAATATACTAAAAAATTTAATTTTTATCTAAGCCAAATAACAACTAAGTCAATATGTTTTGATTTAAGGGTCCGTTTGATAGAATTTGTTTTACTGAAAATTGTAATTAAATGTGTTTGATTGGTATAATTTTTCACCTGAAAAATATAACAGTTTTGATGTCCGTTTGACTTTATTTTTCATGAAAATTGTCAATTAAAAAAATAAATTTTCTTATAATTGGTAAAAAAATTTGTTTAGATTAGCAAAAATAAAAAAATAAAAAAAAATAAAAAATTTGAAAATTTTGTGGTGTTCGTTTGACTTTGTTTTATATGAAATTTATCAATTAAATGGATAAATTTTTTTAAACTACCTTTTAAAATTTGTTTCTATTTCTTAAAAAAAAAGTGGAATTTCAATTCCCACCAAAGTGGTGGGAAAAGGAATTTCTTGAAATCAAGAAAAATTTCAAAAGTTGAAAAACGTTTTATATGGAAAATTTGGCCAATAAAACAAGCCAAAAGCGGAAATTCGAATATGAAAAAGTAGAATTTTTTTTTAGTTTACGTGTAATAATGTGTTGTTAAAATTGAATATGAAAAATAAATAATTTAAATTTAAAAGAAAGTGAAACAAAGACTTAGCCTCTTTTTGATACACATTATTTTGAAAAAAAAAATATATATTTTTGGTTAATGTGATGTTAAATATGTGGTTAAAAAATAAAAAATAAAAAGTTATTGATATAATAAAAAATATTATTTTATTAAAAAATATGTGATTTAAAATAAACAAAAGAATGAAAATAAAAATTATAATGTGTAACATACAGGAGTTTCCATCGCAACTTGCAGGGGCCTTCCTATGCAGCAGCAATAATAAGAATAGGTAGAGTCCATCAGTCCAAAGATTAAAAAAATATATGACCCATATTTTGTCGAGTTGACAACAATCCAATCCAATCAAATGCAAAAATTAGAAGGAACAATCATTCTCACAAACTTTGGTCTCCATCGAAATTAATTACAAGTAACGTGCAACAACTAATGCATACCTACTTCCATTCTTTGGCAAATCACAAAATTAAATCGAATCTACGAGCATTAATGTCATGAAATTTTTTTATATTTGTTGGGCGAACATAACCGAAAATATATATATATATATATACAATTTTTGGCGTTGAGGGTCCGTTTAAAATAACTTTTGAAAAGTTAAGAGTTGTTTTTGAGATTAAAGAATCATTTTTGAATATGTTTGGATAATATTTTAATTGTACTTTTATCTGACTAGAAAATCTTATATAAGAAACTGGTCTAAGATAACATTTTTTAAGGAATTATATTTTAAAAGAAACGAAAGTCTTAATAAATAGGCTCTAAATCTACGAGTGCTCTATTTTGATAACCAAATCTAATTTTGTTACAGAATAAACACTGAGGGTACGTTTGATTGTAATGATGGAATTTGGGTGGAAATAAAATGAATTGTAGGGAATTGAATTGTTTAGAATTTGTTTTAGAGGGAATTGTAATTAATGATGTTTGATTGGTATAATTTTTCAACTAATTCGTTTGACTTTGTTTTTCATACAAATTGTTATTTTTTTGGGATAATTTTTTTTTAAAATTTTTTTTTGTCTTCATTTGGCTTCGTTTTTCATGTAAATTGTCAATTAAATAGATAATTTTTTTTACCATTGAATTTAAAATGTGTTCCAATTCCGAAAAAAAAAAAAAAAAAAAACCTAGAAAGCTATTTTCCACAGAATCTTTGAATTGGTGAGCATATGGGCCAGAGGTGGAAATGGATTTCCATGGAAATAATGAGCAATCAAACACTATTTTTTACCAAAAAATGAAATAAATTTTCTTTTTTAACTCATTTTCTAGACTATCAAACATAGCCTAATATTGCATGTTCTTATCCAGTTAGTCATTAATCATTGTACTCATCTCAATATATGAAAACTTAAAAAACTCGCATATTTCGAATAGAAATCTTATGTAATAATTTGAACTTTATATTAGAATAGAATTCACACGTGACGGAAAAAAAAACCCTTGGCTTTTTTGGTCTTTATTTCCCAAAAAAAAAAAAGATTTAAATTCAATGGGTTACAAAAAACTTTTTCGTGAAAAATATGGGTTCGGTTTTAAAAATACTAGAGTTTTTTTTTTTTTTTAAATTGTGCAATAAGTAAGATTTTAATTTTTCTCTCTCATAATATCGTCCACTATGGTCTAATTCACTTTGTTGAATAAAGAATAATAAGAATCGAGCATGCATTAAATATTTAAATCTCGAATTCTATGCTTTTAAGTGTCCTAGTTTGGACAATATTACTCTCAAGAACCTATTTCTTGGCTTTATTGCTAGTTTGGTTAAGCTTAAAAGCATTGTTTTTTAGTACAATGTGTGCAAGTTCTGGGATGGAATGGAGAAAAATTCCTTATGTACAGAAAATGTTGCCAGATTTTGTACAAAATTTTGAATTGGAAAAATCCTGCGTGTGTATCCTTGTGTTTTCCTCTTTCATGTTCGAATCCAGTTCATCCATTTCAAATTTTTGTATGTATTCTGTGAAATTTCCCTGTACTCATAGCATCATTCTGGAATGGAATATAATCAGAAACGGTTAAAATTTCGTAATAAAAATAGAATAATTCTGTATGTACAGAATTAAATTTCCCTTCAAAGTTATCTTTGGCTGCCAAAAATAACATTTAGGCCCTGTTTGATACACATTTTTTGTAAAATGAGAATGAAAAAAATAATCGTTATGGGTCCCACACAAGAGATGTAAAGTTAAATATGATGGCTGAATATGATGGATAACGATCATATTTTTCATTTCTATAGTGAAAAAATAAGAACCAAACGGGGGCTTAACATGCCCAAAATTACAGCCCCAACCATATTATTACACTACAGAAAGATAAAACATTCCAAGGATACAAGCGGGTTTTCAAGCGATTCATTACTTGTCGGTGGCAGCTTACTGTCTCTGTTACCTCCCACCAGTTTCCGGTGCCTGTCGTCCAATCCGGACCCGACCCGGCCCGGAGACTTCCCTATCATTCTCAACGACTGGCTCCGATCCAAACCCGTTTTCGCCGGCCCAATATCGGTCCGTGTTACAGGCGATCTTGACCTTCTTCTAGACCTTTCGCCACTGTCCTTTTTCCTCCCATAAACTGCGGGACTCTCCCTCCCGGATCCGACCCGAACTGGTGATGACTCGGGCATTCTCACCGGAGATTTCTTCACTGCTCTATCCTGCTTTACTTCACCTGAAAACGACCGGTTCTTGAGCTTCGCCGTTGACTTCTGGCGGACCTCTTTAACATCTTCAACACGATCATAAATGTTTTCTCTCTTTTCTGTAAATTCTGTTGAAAAACTTGCACCCTCAATGAGACCCTTTTCCGATATCTCGTCGTTGTTGAATACCATATAAGGCTTCTTCAAAACGGTTTCGTTTTGCTGTTTTATGTATATGGCCTTGGAGAAATCTGGTGTTAAAAGATCAGCCTTTATAACTGGAGTTTGAGTTTCCTTTCGGTGATTCTCTTGGAATTTTCTATTGCTGGGTGATGGTTGTTTGGGAATGATGGGAGTTTCAGAGAGGACTTCTTTAACTGTTTCTTCTTCTAGCAATGGCTGTGCGGATGGCGGAGATTTCCTGGAGCATTTTTTGATACTTTTGGATTTGAAAATGGGAGAATTTGGAGTGGCTGAGCTGGTGGTGCTGCTAACACAGCAACCCATTGGGACCGGATCAGAATGTGAAGCTCTGAGATTACATGGGATGACAGCGGGAAGCAGGGGGAGGCGTGGAGGGATAATTGAATGGATCCAACCGAGTATTTATTGGGTGCACCGGGTTCGGTCTGCTGTAGTTAATTTAAGGGTGACAAAATATTAGGGAAAAAAAAATCAAATTACTTGAATGCTTATCAAATATATGTAAAGTAGGATGTGTTACTAATTTTGGAAGAGGAAAAAAAAAAATTCAATAAGCGGAATTATTCTTACAAACAAGTTAGAATATGTTCATGAAGGATTTGTTTGACATGACTCTTGAAAAATCAAAATGAATTTTTGAGATCCAAAAGTTACTTTTGAATTCATTTGACTATTTTTATGAAAGTACTTCTAGTAGTTATAAAAGTTTTTAGAGGAAATTGGCTAATTGTGATTTTCTCTAAAACAAAAAAAAAAAAAAAAAAAAAAAAAACACTTCTGAAATAGAAATTGCTTTTAAAAGTTAGTTTTCAAACAAAAATTAAGATAGTTTCTTTTAAAAGATCTTCTACGTGAAGCAATAGTAAAAGTCATGTCTAACTAGCCTTAAATCAAGTGTTTTTCATATTTTCACCACTATGAGGATCGAGTTAAGAAGCAATTACAGCACAAGTAGAGCTAAGAGCAGATTGTTAAGTGTACATATAATTATTGCTCACACACAAATTGTATTTAAGAGATTAAGGACCAGTTCTGATAGAATTTTTGTTTTTGCTTCTCTTCGTTAAGAAAAATATCTTCAACCATCTTCATATAAAAGCTTATTTAATCAGACAAAAAATTTAAAAAATTTATTCAAACATGTTTAAAAGTAACTTCTTAATTTCATAAATAACTTCTGATTTTTCAAAGTCCTATCAAATGAATTGTCAATCTAAATTGCAATGATAGAGACTGTTTTTTTCACTTTGCATTTTGTATGGAAAAGCATCAAAAGGCAAATAAATGAGAGTTCGGCTGCAGGTAAAGCACGGTGCACAGTACCGTGCACAACTGCTTCACATGCAAAGGTGGGCCCGCGATTAAAAAAATCGCGGATCCCACCGACTCGATTACGACTGTGCACCGTGCTGTGCAAAAATGTTGTACAAGGGTAAAAAGAAGATGAAGTACCACCTAATTTTCATGGCATTAATTATTTTTCTAGGTTGTTACCACACTTTTTTTAAATGATTATTGGTACGATAAATGAATGAATCGAAGAACCCTTATCTGCATGTACTTACACATACCTTGTGGTTCACGGTAAGAATCATTGCGTTCAGTTCTGCGGACACAAAAAAATCCTATCACACCACCAATTACGTAACAACTCTAAAAGGGTGTTTGAGAGTGATTTTTGGGGAAAAAATTGATTTTTGAATAGTGATATGATGGAAAATATGTGGTTGAAAAAGAAGGAGAAGTTATTGATGTGATGAAAAATGTGTGGTTGAAAATGAAAATTGATTTTGATAATCTGTACCGAACAAGCACTAAATTTTCTAACCCTAAAGTCTGTAAAAGAAGAAACTCAGATAATTAATTAAAATAAATTAATGGTAATCACGTCCAATCCCCATTATATATATATATATTCTTTTCTTTTCAATTACACATTTTTCAATAAAATAATATTATACATAATTTTTTTTAATTTTTTAATTACACATTCTTTATCAATCTACTGTTCCAAAATACATTCTTTAATAAAAAGGAGACCCAAAAAAAGGCTAAATATAACTTCAAAAATATATTTTTATTTTTTTTATTGAACTTGACAGTGCACTATTTCCGAAAGTCAGGAATCACAAGACACCAATTCACAGCTTGTGTCTTTATTTATAGATAGGGGTCAAAATGGTCGAATCAAGTCGGATCAGCCCTAATGAGCGAGTTCAGCTTGTGTTCAAACAGTAATCTATGGCTCATAGACCAATTCGTCCATGAGCCTGTAATCCAACTCCCTTATTTTTATTTTTTGGAAAAGAACGGTAATAATATAAATAAGGTCCATGAGCTCAAAACAAGCCGATTCAACCCATGGCACATGTCCAGTGAATTGGAATCGCTCATAGATCAAGTCGGGACGAGTCAAACTCGAACCACTTAATAATCTATTTGCAATAAATCTAAATAAAAAGGTAGGAAAAATGGGCGAAGAAGGGAGTTTTACAGGTCCACATCAAATTGGCTACATGATAAATAGTGCACCTGGATATTCATATGCATTCATTCCCTTAGATTAAAAAATGTATGTGTTATTTACCAACCCCCTATGAGTTCATTATTAGCAAGAAAGTGTTTACGCTACAAGTGTAATCAAATGTTGACAATTGAACGCAGACCAAATAGCAAGTAACTATATAAGTTGTTATGCCTCATTGATGAGACTTTAAACCCTGTCTGGTCTCTTTTCTTTTTCTTTTTTTTCAAATTTTAATATTTGGAATATATATATATATATATATATATATATATTTTAAAGAGTCTGTGGTTCAAAAAGAAGGAAAATTTTTAGATTTACGTATAATATTATTTTATAAAAAATTGTGTGGTTGAAATAAGAGAATGGGGGTCAAACACGGGCTAAGCATCGACCACGTGGCAGCCAAATAGCAAGCTTAATCAAATTCGCATTCTACGTCACTATCCTATCTACTATCACATGCAATTATGTCAAAAATTTTGTCAAATCCTTTTTGACAAAGTAGCTTGATCCCTTTTTAAAATGCAATTTGCGAAACAATGATCTTATTAATTAAAAGAATTGCCCAAAGACCAGTGGGGTCCACTGCCCCATTCCACTCAGCGAGTAGGTTGAGAATAAGTATGCAACGAAAAAAATTAAATACATAAACTAGCAAAGATTGAAAATTTTAATTATGAGTAAAATGCGAAGCAATTAACAAAACTGTAGTGTAAATATAATTACCGTGCTTGAAAATGGGTTCGAGTTCAATGGACACCCAATTTTTTTGCGAAGAATTTATTTGGATTTTTTAGTCTAGATCTTAATATCTACACATTTTTTTTTAGCTTCACATTTTAATAATCAGGTACATAGATTTTCCTTTAAAAAAATTAGGCGCATCCCACACACACACAAAACATAATCTATGACTCTCACAGCATGGCCTTATCTTCCCACTTAACCACACGAATCCTAAACGTAAATCCTATCCTCTCCCTAACCACCCCACGATTGAGATTAACGATGGCGACCACATGAGTGGAATGGGCGACAACCACATGAACGGAATCGATGGCGACATGGGTATGGCGCCACCGTCGAGTATCTTCTACCACCGCCACACGATGATGCACATGAACTTCTTTTGAGGGAAAAATACCAAGATTTTGTTATATAACTGGTCGGGATAAAACAAATCTGGCATGTACGTCTCTACCACAATTTCCTCCCCCTGTAATGGAGAAATACTTAGGTATGTACCATCCTACGTGATGTGACCGTCCTATGAGGAGTCGTCACTTCATCGATGGCCTAGTCTCACTTTCGAGGTGGCCTCATCTGATTAGATAAGACAATGCCATCAATAAGGTGGGGGCTCCTCATATGACGATTGCACTACGTAGGACGGACCCAAATATTTCTCCCTCTCATGAGGATGATTGACCCCTAGGGCATGGGTTGGGTTTTCTCACAAAAAATTTAAAATTTCACCCCTATTAGATGTTCTCCAGGCGCAATTAACAAAATTTCCTTTAATTTCCTTGTTCCTCATAAGATATATAAATTTACTTATTAGGTCTAAAAGTTCTTAAAAACTCCAAAATATACCTAGAAAATTTCTATAAACTTCTAAAAATTGAAAAAAAAAAAAAAAAAAAAAAAAAAAAAATCTATGATGTTATAAGCATGATCTTGTTCACGATTTGTAAAAAAAAAAATTTTTTTTTAAGATTTCTTTCTCAGTCTTTATGCATTTTTAAACATCCTTATATAATTTCATATCCATGTACTATTTATCTTTTATCTGTTGGGCCCAAATATCACTAAGGTGTACAATATTAGCTCATATATTAACATATTCAATAACAAGGAGCAATTTTATTCACCTATATTTATGGATCCGTCAGGTTTAAACACAACTTTAGAGACTACACAATGCATGACCTACGCATATGGCGGATCTCGTGTCGAACCATAGTTGCACGGCACCACGAAAGGACCTCTTAACACCGCTCGTGTCGAGCCCTCGAACATCCTATCATCAACCACCATTTATGATCATTAAAAGCCTCGAGCACTATATTTACTTGAGATAAAGAATAGTATATTACCGAGTAGGGTGATTTCATTATATTTAATATAATCAATTCAGTTCGAATACCATACTTAATATTATTTTGTACATAAACTCAATATTTTTTTTAGTTATATATTTTCCAAAAATAAATAAATACTATTTTTAGAAGTCTAAGGATGTCAAAGAGGGGGCTTACAAACTGAAGATAGTCAAGGTGTCAAGGACCGCAGCTTCACTTAGCCCCTTGACCCAATCGCAATCACAGTTTACCCAATTTCGGCCGTACATTGTAAATAGTAGTTTGAGTTGTATTTTCATTTCATTGTAATTCTTATTTAATTGTAAAAGTTTAGTATGATTTTTCGGCCAAAAGACGTCTACTCTCGTCATTTGAGTTTTTGTTCCGAATTCTATTATAGGGGGTATTAGTCTTTCAAACAAATTTTCAAGCTTTTCTAGTGTTTGCCCCTTGCACTAGCCATTGTAATTTTCAGTTTTCAGCCATCAATGATGATCAAATTTCGTTTCAATGCATTCTAATTTTCTGTTGTAAGATTTCCACAAAATTGTAATCAAAATTTCTTTCGTCCCTAAGCGACCGAGAAAAGGTAAAAGGTAGTCTAGTGGAGTAGACTACTGCCGCACGGTGTCTCTTTTTGTGCCAAGAAGAAAGGTACCCATGAAAGTTGGTATCAAAGCTGCGGCTCACGACTCTCGATAAGAAAGCTATGGATCCAATTACATTACAGACCACTGAAGTGACAAATGTTCAAAAGAAGAATACTAAACAGCGCGTGGATGCGCTTAATCAGACAATTGATAGGTTGTGCTATGTCGTAGATGGCCTCGATGAAAGGGTCGAGGTGTCGAAGGCGGAAATTCGTGAACTTCACATCCAACTGGATGAAAGTCGAAAAGCTTGCACAGCAATGACTGAAGCTGTTGCAATCATTCTTGATCTGCAGGATGAAATGGAAACATTGAAAGCTTAATTATGAGTACTTCAACGGGCGGTGGGCAATGGGCAAGCCCCCGCACATGAGTATGCTCCTAGACTCAGAATCCCTGAGCCATGTACCTACAGAGGGGCACGAGATGCAAAAGAAGTCGAGAACTTCTTGTTTGACATGGAACAGTATTTTCTAGCAGCTTCAATCGAAGACGAAGCAAGAAATGTGACCAGAGCTACCATGTATCTGGGTGGAGATGCAAAACTATGGTGGTGGTCTAGATATGCTGATATTCAAGCTGACAGGGTCCGAATAGATTCTTGGGATCTTCTTAAGGAAGCGATTAGATCGTAGTTTTTCTTGAAAAATGTGGAATATCAGGCTCGACGAGCACTGCGGGATCTGAAACATACAACCTCTATCAGAGAGTATGTGAAAGCCTTTTCAGGGTATATGCTGAATATTCGAGATATGTGTGAAAATGATAAGCTCTTCACCTTCATGGAAGGATTGAAACCATGGACATGTACAGAACTTTAGAGACAGAAGCTTACTGATTTGAGCACGGCCATGGGAGCCGCTGAATGTGTGAATGACTATCAATCGGAGTCGAGAAAAGATCGACCTTCGGGGAGTAGTCAAGCAATTGGAGGTGGAAACAAACCTTACAGACCCAACTCGAACCTAAATGGGGGAAAGCGTTACTCTCATAATAAGGGAGGGGCCTATCAAGGTACCCGTCTGAGTAACTTTCAGGGAAATAATCATTACAGCCATCAAGGAAACTATAACGGTGGCAATAGTAACAACTGGAATAAAGGGAAAGCAACGGAGGGCAAATCTGATGCCACTCCTAAATTGACATGTATTTTGTATGAGGGACCTCACCGGGTGGCGGAGTGCCCTCAGAAACGGATGGTGAATGCATATTGTCAACTAGCAGGTGGTGGATCAAGTTCAAAGAAAAATGTCCCACAAGCTAGCTGTCATGGTGAAACTAACTCTAAAGAGGATGATGATGTAATTGGTGCATTCTCACATCGGTGCAACACACTGTCGCACCGAGCTGTTGAAAGGGATAACGTTCCCTCCAAAGAGATAGAGGTAGAAGAATCAAATGCTCGTATTTGTAGGGCCAGAGACCTAATGTACATTGATGTAAAGATCAATGGAATGCCAATCAGGGCTATGGTAGATACTGGTGCTACCCACAACTACTTTGCAAGTACCAAAGTAGAGCGACTCGGACTTGTTCTGGAAAAGGGTAGTGGGAAGGTTAAGGCAATTAACTCCGCTGCTCAACCAATAGTTGGAGTAGCGAAATCTGTGCTAATCAAAGCAGGGCCTTTCGAGGGAAGGACAAATCTATCTGCAATTCAGATGGATGACTTCAAGCTTATTCTAGGATTGAAATTTCTTCGGGATACAAAGACAACAGTGTTGCCATATTCCGATTCGCTAGTGATGATGGGTAATAAGCCATGTGTCATCCCTACTCAAGCCGGAAAGATGGATGGGAAGGGTATCTCGGCCATGTAATTTCGTAAGGGTTTCAAAAGAAATGAACATTTATTTCTGTGCATTCTTCGAATGGAGGAGATTGAAGAAATGACTAGTCCTATTCCAAAACTCGTCAAAAGGCTTATTCAAAAATTTGAGGACATCATGTCGGATGAATTACCAAGGAAATTGCCACCAATGAGGGTGATTGATCATGAAATTGAACTTATTCTAGGTGTCAAGCCTCCCACTAGGGCACCCTACCGAATGTCTCAGCCCGAGCTTGAAGAGCTCAGGAAACAATTGGTAAAAATGTTGGAGAGTGGGATTATTGTGCCTGCAAAGTCACCATACGGAGCTCCCGTGTTGTTTCAGAAAATGCCGATAGTTCTTTTCGAATGTGCTGCGACTATCGAGCCTTGAACAAGATAACTGTGAAAAATAGTTATCCCATCCCATTGGTTGAAGATTGCTTCGACCGATTGAGTCGGGCGAAGTATTATACCAAGATCGATCTTAGGTCCGGATACTGGCAAGTTCGGATCAAGGAAGGAGATGAGCCAAAGAGTACTGTGTAATCAGATATGGAGCTTTTGAATTCAAAGTGATGCCTTTTGGCTTGACAAATGCTCCTGCAAAGCTCTGTACGATGATGAATCACGTACTTCATGGGTTTTTAGATGATTTTGTCGTAGTGTACTTGAACGACATAGTCATCTATAGTGAGACATTGGAAGATCATGTGCTGCATGTAAGGCAGGTCTTCAATCGACTACGAGAGAATGAACTCTATGTCAAACCGTCTAAATGCTCATTCGCTCAGACGTCTATCAGTTTCTTGGGTCACATCATTGACCAAGGTAAAATCCGGATGGATTCAAAGAAGGTTACAGCCATCAAAGATTGACAACCCCCAAAGAATGTACATGATGTGCATTCGTTTCTCGGGTTATGCAATTACTATCGAAGATTTGTGAAAGACTACTCAGAGATTGCATTGCCACTTACTGAATTGACCAAGAAGGACAAAAATTAGGAATGGTCATCTCAACACCAATCTGCCTTTGAAACATTATAGAAGTCTATGTGTACGAATCCGATTTTAGCCTTACCAGATATGAATAAACCATTCGAAGTTCATACATATGCTTCAGATTTTGCACTTGGAGGAGTCCTTATGCAAGTAGGGCCTCCAGTAGCATATGAGAGCCGAAAGTTGAACCAAACAGAACGCCGTTACTCAGCGCATGAAAAAGAGTTGTTGGCGGTAGTCCATTGCCTTAAGGCTTGGCGTCAATATTTGCTTGGATCTCCATTTATTGTGAAGACGGATAATACTGCGGTCAGTCACTTCTTATCTCAACCGAAACTATCAAACAAGCAGGCTCGTTTGCAGGAACTACTTTCAGAGTTCAATTTTATGCTAGAGTATCGTCCTGGATCTAGTAATCATGTCGTCTATACTCTTAGTCGACGAGCTGACTTGGCCATTATTTGCTTCATGGCTGCTCTTTCAGGGAGAACAATTACCACAAACACCAGAGACCAAATTCGGGCACTTTTGGATAAGGACCCGACTACTCAATATTTGGTCGACCTCATCAAGCAGGGCAAGACTCGATAGTTCTGGTTTGATGGAGGACTGGTAAAGACTAAGGGAGACCGCCTATATGTTCCTAAGGGCAGAGATTTGAGAAAATCACTAATTACGGAATGTCACGACACGATTTGGGCAGGGCATCCCGGAGAGGAACGCACTTGTGCACTACTACAACGTGCATACTACTAGCCTCAAATGCGGGATGATGTTGCAATCTATGTGAAAACATGTCTTATTTGTCAGCAAGATAAGACAGATCATCAGAAAAGGCAGGCTTGCTGGAGCCCTTTTCCGTCCCAACTAGGCCATTCGAGAGTGTATCGATGGACTACATTATTGTGTTGACCTATGGTTGATTATGACCTTATTGTTTTGATTATAACAAACAAATCATCTTTGCTTACTAACAAATTGAATTGAGTAATTAAGCCTTCAAAGCCATCGAACGTATTTTTCATACTCAAAGTGAAGGTTAAACGAGCATTCAAGAAAAATCATTCAAGACAATAACGAATGACATATGACGATCAACTTGAAACTTAACAGAATCGCAAATCAATATACAAGTCAAAATGAGGCTCGAAGAGAACAAGAACATTGAAGATATAGTTATTTATCGAACGTCATTATATATAAATGTATAACTTATCAATATTTAGCAAGTGCATAAAGCTCAACTTATATTTTTCATAACTCATCACTTGCATAAAAATGTTTTGGTATGAAATTGATTTTGGAAAAATGAATATTTTGATACTAAAATTAATTTTTCAAAATCTGTCACTTTGGTCGACCGAACCATGTTCGACCGAAATGATTAAATGGATCAGCCGAAACTCAAACGGCCAAATTTCTTACAACGGCTATATTGCCTTTTGGTCGACCAAAATGGCTGATTTCAATTTCTTGATCTATAAATAGCTCTCTCTTTTGCATTCAATTTTAGAGAACTTACAAGAGATATTAAGAGAGCATATTTATTGAAAATCATTGAGCTTACTTGATTTTATATTCCATTTGATTTATTACAAATAATTTATTGATTGATCCAAACTTGTTTTCATCTATTTCATCAAGAAATTAATTTTGCAAGAAAACTTCAATCTCATCTATTTTCAATTCCTGATAAAGGTTTTCTTTGCCAACACTTATATTGAAGTGTAAATCTCTCTTCATGCTTAATTTGCATTATTTGTTAAGAGAGATCATTGGTTGAAAACTTTGATACAAAGATACAAACTATTTCATTATCTATCATCTATCAAAGTTTACAATATAAACACTTGAGCTTTACTATTTGCTATCTATTGAAGTGTTAACCCAACTCTCCAAATACTTGACTTTATTATATCATTTGTTGAGAGAGTTATTTCAATTGTAAAATTATCATTTATAATTTGGTGGTTTCGAGAGTCTTGTGAAAACTCGATTGTTGTTAAGGATATGTGCTCCTTGTTGTAAGTCACCTAAGGACAAATGCTCATTGTTGTAAGTCACTTAAGAATAGGCGTTCCTTTTTGTAAGTCACCTAAGGATAAGTGCTCATTGTTGTAAGTCACTTAAGGATTGGTACTCCTTGTTTGTAAGTTACCATAATATTGCATTTGACCTTACTCGTGACGGAGAGTTTGGTAACGGGGATGTAGAACACACTGTGTATCGAACCCCATTAAATTCGTTTGTTACTTTTATATTATCGCACCCTACTTTACATTTCTATTTATGTTGTGCTATATTTTCTTAAGTGACAATACTTGAATTAAGTTATCGAATTTGCATATTCACTTCTATTATTACATCTTGCATTTATATATCTTGTGTATTTAATTGTTTTGAGACTAATTGCTGAAAATGTTTCAAAAACCAATTCACCCCTCTTGGTTAGCTATTCTTTGGTCAACATATTGGATTGCCAAAAGTGGAGGATTTTGGCACTATCATCATCGTGGTAGACCATCTATCAAAGTATGCAACTTTCATCGCAGCGCCAAAGTATGTATCAGCGGAAGAGATAGCTCAACTCTTCTTCAAACATATTGTCAATTACTGGGGACTGCTTAAGGACATCGTCAGTGATTGAGATCCTCGATTCACGGGCATATTTTGGACCGAATTGTTCAAACTTCTTGGTTTAAATTTGAGCATGAGTTCTAGTTTTCATCCACAATCTGACGGACATACGGAGCGCTTCAATTCTATGCTGGAAGAATATTTCGGCACTTTATCTCTACGTCACAGAAGAATTGGGTAAAATTTTTGGATGCGGCTCAGATTTGCTTCAATGCCCAAAAGAGCTCTTCCACCAATAAGAGTCATTTCGAGATTGTTACTGGCCAGCAACCGCTATTCCCTCATACTGTAGATATCGTGCAAAGTACCAAGTCCCCTCAAGCGAAGAACCTCTCTCAAAAGTGGAAACAAAACATTGAAATTGCTTGGAGTTATCTTGAGAAAGCTAAAAAACGGTATAAAAAGTCTGCAGATCTGAAGCGTCGTTTTGTTGAATTTAATGCTAGAGATTTGGTAATGGTTAAATTTCCCGACAGAAATTGTTAACAAACTGACAAGAGGGAAGGATTCGAGATTGGCGTCAAAATATATTGGACCATTACCCATCGTGAAGATGATTGGAAAAGTTGCATACAGAGTGAAACTCCCTTCATGATGCAAAATCCACAGCGTCCTTTATGTCAGTGTGCTGAAGCCATACTTTGCTGATAAGGAGGACGCGTCTAGAAATGAGCCAAAGCGACCTGTGTTTGAATTGAAGAAAGTCAGAAAGAAGGTTGCTGAAGCTATTCTTGACCATCGAATCACTCGAGCTTCTAGAAAAGATCATCAAGAGTATTTGGTCAAATGGATTGGATGCAGCAGAGAGGAGAATACTTGGGAAAGAGAAAAAGACCTTGCAGCCTTCAAACCATTAATTGAAGAATATCATGCATTGATGGCACCGAGGACATCGCCAAAACAAATGGGGGAAAATGTCAAGGACCGTAGCTTCACTTAGCCCCTTAACCCAATCGCAGCCGCAGTTTGCCCAACTTCGACCGCACATTGTAAATAGTAGTTTGAGTTGTATTTTCATTTCATTGTAATTGTTATTTAATTGTAAAAGTTTAGTATGATTCTTTGGCCAAAAGACGTCTACTTCCGTCATTTGTGTTTTTGTTCTGGAGTCTATTATATGGGGTATTAGTCTTTCAAACAATCTTTCAAACTTTTCTAGTGTTCGCCCCCTGCACTAGCCATTGTAATTTTCTACTTTCAAGTATATGTAATTTTCAGTTTTCAGTAATCAATGATGAACAAATTTCGTTTCAATGCAATCTAATTTTCTGCTGTAAGATTTCCACAAAATTGTAATCAAAATTTCTTTCGTCCCGAAGCGACCGAAAAAAGATGGAAGATAGTCTAGTGGAGAAGACTACTGTCGCACGATGTCCCTTTTTGTGCCAAGAAGAAAGGTAATATAATCAATTCATTTCAAATACCATATTTAATATTATGTTGTACGTAAACTCAATATTTTTTTTTAGTTATATATTTAAAAAAAAAAAATAAAGTCTAAGAATGTCAAAGAGGGGGCTTACAAAATGAAAATAGTCAAGGTCTTGATTTTCAATGGAGCCCAACAATTTGACTTGTCCGTCATAGCTCAACGGTATACAAATGTTTCCGTTTCTCAAATTAAATTTAAAAAATTAAAATACACACAAGCATTACTGCATAATTATCCGGTGAAGGATACATTCCAGAAAATATACTCGGAGAAAACTTTTGATTTTGTTAATTTTTTGCTATGTTATTGAGAAAAGGTGTTGTCTTTATGCCTTTTGAATTTCCCACTGACATGGGTTTTTGTGCTTGACTCACTTTAATGAAATGTACACGTATTCTTCCGCTGCACTGTTCTGATTTTTTTTTTTTTTTTTTTTTTTTTTGGGGGGGAGGTCATGTAGGCTTTTGTTTTTAATTCAAATGAATTCAAGAAAGATTTGATTTCCAATTGCTTACTTTGTTTGATTCTCTGATTTGCTTTAAATTTCAGGTTCTTGAAGAATTCTGCTGACTGTTTTGTTAAGAAAAAGTAAAGAGAGAACAAAAAGAACAATTTTCGAGTTTTTCAGTGGCCATAACTGATGATGGGCAGTTTAGATTGGAAGATTCGTTCGTGTTTTTTTGTGTTTTTGGTGATCTTTGCAGAGTCATATGTTTCGGGTTTCACTGATCCTCGTGATGGTAAAGCATGAAAAACTTTTCTTCATACTCTTTATTTCAGACATTCAATGTATGTTGTAAATGGATATTATGTGATAAAAGGTAATATATATAATATTAATCCTTTTTTGTTTCTGTGGTTTTCTGTTAGTTTATGCAATAAACAGTTTATATGCTTCTCTGGGATTCCCTCCCCTTCCTAACTGGATTCCCTTTGGGGGTGACCCCTGCGGACAGAATTGGCAAGGAGTATTGTGTGTCAATTCCAACATAACCTCTATGTACGATACGTTCTTGCTATTTCATTGCGGGACATGATGGTTTTCTTACCTTTTGGATTGAATTTACGTGTTCTGTTATTGATAGCATTTTAAATGGCGCAAATTTGGGAGGTGAACTGAGTGAAGGCTTGGGATCGTTTGCCTCGATTATACAAATGTAAGTTCATCACGTTCAATTACTCGCTGAATGATGTTTTGTGCTAACTGGCAATTATTTTTTAATTGGAGCCTCATGAAAACTTTTATCTTCCTATAAGCAGAGATCTAAGCAACAACCATATTGGGGGCAGCATACCATCCAACTTTCCTATAACTATGAGGAGCTTGTACGTTTTTTTGTGCCTTGACTGGCTTCCACGAACTAGTTAGCTGATTTAATCTAACTTTATTGACTATTTTTAGGAGGTTCAACACTGGATATTTTGATTTTATAATGTCTGATAATGCCCTGTCCCTCCCTCAAAACCGCAAACACTAGTTTTCTCTCAGGTAATCAGCTCAGTGGAGGCATCCCATATAATCTATCCTCTTTAGACCAACTGACTGATTTGTAAGTTCTGTTTAGTATCATTATATACCTGCTTGGTTTTGCTGTCATTGATTTGTACTAATGAGACCATATGTGCATGTTTGGTACGAAGTACCGTATAACTGGAATTTATAATAAATCAGATTTTAGCTTATTTTTCTTGTTTAATAAAATCCAGTACTATCTAATTCTCCGTACCAAACAATGCCATGATTGTCTATTGATTTTTAAACCCTAATCCTTCTCAGATCTCTGAACAACAATAATTTAACTGGATCAATTCCGGATGCCTTTCAACAGCTTAAGGGTTTGACTAACATGTAAGCATTCTATTAAGATTCCTTGGTATCTCCCATAAATTTGATTGAAGAATATTTGTTTACTTAAATGAAAATAAGAATGCAGGGATTTGTCAGGAAACAGTTTGTGTGGTCAGCTGCCTCCTTCAATGGGGATCTTGTCCTCTCTTACCACACTGTAAGAAATTGCCTATGTTGGATAATATGTGAAACAAATCACTAAATGTTACAATGATGAACTTTTTCTACTAATGAACCATTGAGTTAGATTGGGTTTTTAGTAGAAAAAACCTCTTTTTGCACAAGCTTATTTGGATAATGTTAATCTATTTTGAAAAGGCTGATATAGATGAAAAGTGGACTATTTTGATATTTCTTATTACCAACATATTTTCTTGCTATTTATGTCGATTATTTTGGCTCGGGAAAGTTTTATGGCAATTGATTGGTTTACGTTGTTGTTTACTATTACTAAGAAAGAATGGTACTCAAAATTGAATGCATATGGCAAAACTGGACCATAAACTGATAAACTCATGATATTCTGCTGGTGAATTGTATTAATTTGGAAGAATTGATGATACTTTGTCGATCTATTGTCCCGTGAAAAAGCTCTGCATAACTTGCAAATTTAGGATATATTAGTCATGTCTTCACATCTCTTTAAATGCATGATATTTTTTTTTTTAACGTAATAATATCTCTTTGTTGCAGGCATTTGCAGAACAATCACCTTACTGGAACCCTGGACGTTCTTCAAGATCTTCCCCTCAGAGCTTTGTACTCATAAGTGAAATTAAATAGTTTGAAAATTTTCATTTGCCCCAATTTATTGTTAGACAGTCTGACTGGTTTTTCTTTGCTCTCTAGGAACATAGAAAATAATCTGTTTTCTGGACCTATACCAGAGAAGTTGCTTAGTATTCCTGATTTCAGGTGAAACATAGAGTTAATTTCTTTTTCATTTAGCTATGCCTTTCCATATGGAACTTATAGCACTTATTCTCTGCGTTTAGAAATATGGGGTAGTCTTTGTAAAATTTTCAATTTGTGGTGCAGTCGAGGAGGAAACCCCTTTAACACTACAATAATACCTTCTCCAGCATCACCTCCTTCATTTCCCCCTTCTATGGCACCGTCTCCTCATCTGGCTCCTACAAAACGAGCAAATGGACCGTCATCATCTCCATTACCACAATTTGGAAGGGAAGGAAAGAAAAGTACAGCGAAAAGCGTTCAGTGGATTTCTATTGGTGCTGGATCATTGTCAGTTGTATTAGTAGCTTTGGGGCTATGTGTTCTCATGTTCAAATGTTGTAAAAGGAGGAAATTGAAAGAGAAAACCACAAAAAGGTATGAAATGGGAGCACTTGGCATCCTCCATCAGACCCGTGGACAAGACCAGTATCTGCCAAAGCCGCATTATCATGTAGAGAAAGGTGAATTCTCGGTTTCTATACACTTATTGCTTATGCTTGTTGCCATTATACGAATTTTTTGAGTTATTATTTCCTTTTTACTTCAATGAATGATCTTTTGAGGCCTGTGAGCAGAACCAAAAGAAGGGGATTTGCGGCAATCTGTTGGAGGTAGTAAGAGAAAGACTGCAGTTTTAAATCAGAAAAAAGATCACAGTCTAGATATAACTAGTTTGGATTTTGCACAGCTACCCCAACCAGCACATCCTCTTCCACTTCTCCCTGCCGAAAGCATTGCTGTAAATCCAATTTTTTCTCCATTAACCTCAAGGGAACATGCTTCTAATTGTGTTGACTCTGTTAAGTTCTTTAGCATTGCATCTCTTCAACAGTATACAAAGAGCTTTTCTCCAGAAAATTTAATTGGGGAAGGCAAGCTTGGAACAGTTTACAAAGCTGAGCTTCCTGGAGGAAAGGTAATCATCTTCTGATTCATCTGGCTTCCTGCTAAGGGAGTGGAATTTATTTCTTTTTACTGCAGTTATTCTTGTTTTCTAGTTTTAATCAATTGGCATAGGGTGATTATTTGCTTTGACAATTGGCATAAGGTAATCATCTTTTGATTCATCTGGCTTCCTGCTAAGGGAGTGGAATTTATTTCTTTTTACTGCAGTTATTCTTGTTTTCTACTTTTAGTCAATTGGCATAAGGTGATTATTTGCTTTGACAAGATAATTCAATAACTTGATTGAGTAGCAATCTTTTAAAATCTTGGGCTCATGTTGTGCGAATTAGATTTTACTTTGTACTCCAATATTTTAGTTGGTGAATTGAAATTTAGATATAACTACAGATATTGCTAATGACGGTTGGATGAGATAAAGTATACAATCTCATCGTCATGGCCCAGCTTATCAAATTTTTTATATCAGGACTTGTGTGAAAATATCTTTGTACTACATTGTCATGGTAAATTGCAAATGTTGTCCCAACTCCCTGATATTTTTGCTTTGCTTGTCTCCAGGTCCTGGCAGTCAAAAAATTGAACACAATAGCTTCTAGGCAATTGAGTGATCGAAAATTCCTCGAGCTCGTGTCAAATATCTCTAAACTTCAACATGCAAATATAGTGGAACTTGTAGGTTACTGTTTGGAGCATGGACAACTTCTGCTTGTATATGATTATTGCAGAAATGGGACTCTCTATGAAGCACTACACTTGGACGTTGAGATCATAAAAAAGCTTTCATGGAATGCTCGGATGCATTTGGCACTTCAAGCTGCGAGAGCCCTGGAGTATGTTGATTGATGAACTCAGCATATTGACCAGAATGAACATAGTTTGTGTGATAAGTAAGAGCATGGATGGCTAAGCTTAAAAAGTGTTCTCATAATTAATAAATAAATAAACTTTATATTAGTCAGAGTTGGAAATAATTTTTTTTATTTTTTTTTAATTTTTTACAGAAATATAAGAGTTATACTTCAAAATAAATAAAAAGTCAGTTTTTTTAAAGGAGACAATAAGTTACAATTAACTTCATTTTTTTAGGCTTAGCTAAACATGCTCTTGGTTTTGAAGTTTATCTGGTACATTTTTGTGCTATACCACAAAACAAATGTTTCATTGTTTATTTCTTGAACTTCAATGTTTTTGGAGACCGAGTCTTACTATTTTCTGAAAGGTATTTGCACGAGACATGTCAGCCACCTATTGTGCACCAGAACTTCAAATCTGCTAATATTCTACTAGATGATGGGCTTGGTGTGCGAGTTTCTGATGGTGGATTGGCTCCACTGCTGCCATCTGATTCCATGACTCAGGTAAAGTCTATACTTAATATCTCTGAATTAGATATTTTAATTCATTGATATCTATTCAAACGTTTTTGGTTGCTCTAGACTTCACTTCATCTCATAGAGTGTTACTCGTTATTGTCCATGATAAAGGGAAAAACTCCCTACTAAGCACCTTCCACATGGAGAGCTGTCAGAATAATTTTGGCTGGAAAGGGGATATCAGATATTTGGTGCTGAATTTTATTGAAATTTTAAATTTATTATCTGCTACTAATGTTAATAAAAGCAAAAAAGTTTTTAGTATCATGGTATCCGGAGCTTCTTGGATTATGCACCTGCTATAAAATCCAAACATTTGCTCAATCTACTTGAACATTTATTGACATCAATGTATATATTAGTTGCAAGGTCATGGTTATGGTGCTCCAGAACTTGAATTAGGAAGCTATACCTACCAGAGTGATGTCTACAACTTTGGAATTGTGATGTTAGAACTTCTAACTGGGCGAAAATCTTATGACAGGTTAGCATATTTGTGAAAATATGATGTCTTAAGAGTTGAAACTGCTTATTATCAGCTATATTTTTGAAAAAAATAAAATTGTTTGCTATCTCGAGTACAGGTTAGAAGAAACTAACTAATATGCAAAATCACAGGTTGCGCCCCCGTGGAGAGCAATATCTCGTTAGATGGGCAATTCCACGGCTTCATGATATAGACTCATTATCGAGAATGGTTGATCATTCTCTAAATGGCGCTTATCCGTCAAAGTCTTTATCTCGGCTTGCTGATATAATTTCTTTGTGTGTTCAGGTAAGTTTTTCGTTCTCAGTTCTTATTTTCAACTGCTTTTGACAATGATCAATTGATATGATTTGAGAAAGAAAACTGACAGTCTGAGAGGGCCTTCTTTTCTTTGCAAGAGGAAGTACGATTGTTTGGCTTTGTGCAATATTTTGATAGGGAAAACTACAGTCAGTCAGTCACTGTCCTTGTGGCGATTAGTGTCCTATTCATTATTTCTTAGCAACACCGGAAACTTATGTAGAGAGTCCCAAAATACAGATACAGTCCAATTTGACTGATAAAATAATCACGTGTGAACCACGTAATCCAAGATTTTGGTTGAGAAAATAATTATCCCTCGTTTTGAAGTAAAGAAAAACTATATTCTTCAGCACGGTCAGCCGCTCGCCCCATCTACGCCCTGCCCATGTCACCCACCACCATCACCCTCACACCTGTGGAGCGCCCCTCCCCCTCCTCTTCCTCCTGCATTAGTAAGCACAATTGTCATAAAAAATGCAGCATTCATGACCCACTGAAGTTGTGGATTTCCACTTAAAACCAAGGAACTTAATGGAGGCACAACCGCGTTCATAGCCACCACAACTCCATTATTTTGCTCAACAATGCAGAACTCTATACGAATTTAGCCAATCACTTGTATTCAAAAAACTGTCAGTAATAGAAATGAGAAGAAATAATTAAGCCAGCCTAGCTGAAAATAATGCATCTATGTAGAAGTTCAGAAAGAAATCTACACTTCGGTTTGTGGGGTGTGGGGGGAGAAGAAATTGATATATATTTTTTACCTAATGAATGGTACATTATAATGGATTAAACTTTTTAGCTGCTTGAAATTTTTTTGTATAAAATATCCAAGACTTATTTCGCATGTTAAGTTAATTGTGTTTAGCTGTAAAGTTGATGCATAAATGAGTTGCAGTGTTGTTCAAAAGACAAGAAGAGCTTGTTCATTTACACGTCTTCCTTTTGCTCGACAGCATGAGCCAGAATTCAGGCCACCGATGTCCGAGATTGTCCAAAACCTCCTACACATGATACAGAGAGATTCCAGAGCACAACTCGAGAGAGGGCATGAGCTGGAATTGGAAAGGAGTCGCGCTTCTTAAACTCATTGCCATGCTGATATGCTTATTTTCCTTATTTTTCTTGAGAACTACATGGTATATGCTGAATGTCCAAGGGAAAATGCATTTGTTTTCTTTAGTGTGCTAGTCGAATTATCGATTTATTTAATTCTTTTATGTTGGTGTGTAAAAACGTTAATTTTGTATGTGGAAATGTCGATTTGGCTTTTTAAATTTAACAAATTTTCTTGAGCTACTTACATGGTTTCCATTCATCTTTGTTTAATACAAGGGAAGGACAAAAAAACAGGTTGCGCTGCACATGAATCCCTCCCCTCATATGAAAAACAACACTTGCGACCAGCTTTCTTATTTCCCCCTCGACCTTTTCGATTGTTTGCCACATAAAATATGCTCTTTCACTTACTTACTTCCACATAAAATACATTAAAATATGAAAATGCTACCTGTACAAGGGATCCGTACATATAGTCTTACAAGTGCACGCATGACGTGTTTTTTTTTTTTTTTTTTTTTTGAATTCACGTGCATGCGTACAAATAGCAAAATTCTGAAAATGTATATGGATAATGGAGGGTAAGAGGGAAACTTGGGCACAGAGCTTAAACAAATTATTAATGTTTGCCTCTAGCCTCTACGGATGTGGCAAAAACGTAAAGAGAAAATTACATATACACAGGTGTTTAAATATTACAATTCAAAAATCAGGGATGAAGTTTTGTTATTCACAAATCAGGTATCAAACACCTCACTAAAGGGTCTGCGCCGATTGACGATTGCGCCAACCGATACCGTTGGCATCGCGGGCTCCTGAGAGTTCTCAACGGCATAGTCGGCCGATGCTGCTGCGAACGACAACATCGCCATGCTGCAGTCCGTCTATGTTGTCGTTCGCAGCAGCATCACTAGTAAAACACGTTACATTATATTACCCTAAAAGTAACATCAGTTAACATTATGTTACCATACAAGTAACCAAGTAACATAATATAGAAATCAATTAGCGGAAATAGTTACTAACACGTAAAATAAGGTAACAAAATAAATAAAAAAATTTTGGTAAAAGTAAGAACAAATAAATGTTAATAGTAATACATATATAACTTAAGGTATCAAAGCAAAAATCCGAAAATTGGACAATGTAGTATTTTTTGGTTTTTCAAAAACAAGTTCGGTAGTTGTGTAATTTTCACAAAAAGTAAAGAGTTTGCTATCTATTACTGGTGGTGATTGTTACTAGTTTAGGTGGAAGTTGACCTCCTAATTTACTGTCAATTGAATTGTATTAGGTAGGAGTGATCTCTTAATTCAATGTCCAATGGAGTTAAGATACATTTTAATATGTCCTCAGAACATATCTCCAAGTGGTAAAAGGAGAAGATGGAGAAATTTAGTTTTGCTTGAGGCTGTCGCGTCAAAAGTTTGAATCCTGAAATATGAATTTGGTTATTGGGTAAGTTTAAGTGTACAAGCAGTCTTCCACCCTGTACCCTTGAAAACATAATCTGCGATTTACTTCCTTCACCAAGATTCAGGACAGGGCAGATGATGATGTCAGTAATGGTGTGTAATCCAAAAAAAAAAAAAAATACATTTTAATACATTAAACAATGAATCAGTGTCAACATCACCTAGATGGGTGAGGAATGACATGACTCAAAAATCATTACTCAAAAATAAATATGCTTTCATAATGAATAATGCTATCAAGTTTATGCTTAGCAAAATTCTAGGTGGCAGTGTGGTCCACCTTTAATTGTCAATGAATAAAATGCATCTCCACTTTATTTGAACAATTAAAGGCACAGAGTTGTGTATTTTAGTACATAAGACAATGAATTAGGGTCAATTTTATACAGATTGGTGATGAATGGCATTATTCAGAAATATATACATTTCGTGATGAGATAAGGATATCTCGGCAATAGTCTTGTTGACGGTGGGTTCCACCATTACTTGTCGTGAACTCCCTTTTTTGTAATAGTTACGTGGACAACCGACGTGTGCCCACTCACGTTCATACAAGTGAATTCCAACAAGTTTTGATTGGAGATTCGAACAAAAAATAATGGAGTTTATGGACATGGGATATATTTTACGATGGGAGACAAAAATATTCAAGCATCGATAATATGATCAAAGACGACTGCACATAAACAAACAATCATAAACAACTCAACCAAAGTAAAAACAAATTAAACTCAAGCAAATAAATATGGAATAAGCGGGAGAAAAGACCGAGTGTGATTTCAAGTGTAAAGAGTAGCATTAGAAACAAATGTTACAATAGTTGCTTATTTATAGAGTTTTGGCCGAAGTGGTTGTCCTTGGATAGAAACCACGTCGCCTCATCTCCTAGGCTGAAGGCTAACATCACTCAGTCTATTATGCATTTAATACATTGACAATGGTTCAACCACCCTATGCCCTAGGCTGACAATTCTGACATTTTTTTTTATTACAAACGTTATATCGATAATTCTTAAAGATTACGTGCAGATCCTCTCAAAGACAACAATGGCTTCAGCCAAAGAGAGCTTCAAAACCAAGAGCATAGGCCAAAGGGAGCTTTTGCCAAAAGTGTAAAGAACTTCGGGACATAGAGTATTAGCTTCTTCTTTGACTTCTTTTCTGGCCAATTGGGTCTTTGTTGACTTAGTCAGATTTGACTCAAATTTTCACGTAGACTATGATGTGGTCTTCAATTGGAGCCTCGGTGACGAGGCGTAACAACGGTCTTCCGAGTTTATGCATGATTATTCATGTAATGCATTGACTATTATAAATAAAATAAAATAAAATGGAAAAATTGTAGCAGCGGTCCCTAATCTTTCACTTTTTTTTTTTTGCAGACTTTATCATAACATTCAATTTGTGCCACCCACAGTCCCAAACCTTTCAAAAATATGTACCTGAGGTCCAAATGGATGGAAACATTCCATTTGACAATTAGTTGACCAAGAAAATTGGATTTTGACCAATTTTGACAAAATTAAAATGGGTAAAATGGTAATTTCAGAATTACCATATTAAATAATTAAAACTAAACTCAAAAAAATAAAAAAGGAAAATAACCCTCAACAGTCTTCTTCTTCTTCCCGAATTTCCCCAACAATCCCACTTCCCCGTCCCGTCGCCGCCCAACCTAAAATCCTTCTGAAACCACCGCCAATCTTCTCCTCCTACACATACACCCATCCCTCAAACCCACCCAAAACCAAAAAATAGAAAAATGTCAACTGTCGAAGCATAATATAAATGTATAAAGAAAATTAACCGAATTTGAAGATTTTTTCTATTTCAAACTGAGGGAAGCAACTATAAATTTCAACGGGCTACTAAAAATTGGGAAAGGTGGTTTTGGTAGTGTTTATAAGTTTACAGTTATGCCTCCAATGGGCAGAGAGATTCCGTGGTGATTGCCATTAAAAAACTCAATACACAAGGATTACATGTATTTGGTTTGTCTTTGAGAATTCATGGGGTTATAGTTAAGAACATGTACTCAATTGATTATGTTTGAGGTTGTGATTTTTGAATTAGGTGATATTATTTGGGTTGTTGGTTCAGGGGATACATTGCTATGGTTCAGAGTTTTTTTTCCAGGTTGATTTAGGAGCCCAACTTCAATGATTCCAACGATGGTGGCAATTTGTGGCGGTTGTGGGTGTTGCGGTGGCGTGTTGGTGGAAAGCGACGGTCGGTAATGGCTGATTTTGTTTGGTTTTGGATTGGGTGGGATGTGGTAGCGTGGGTGGGGTAGGGTGAATAAGGAAATATCTTTTTCCTTTTATTTATTTTTATTTTATTTTAGTTATTTATTTTTATTTTTTATAGGGTTAAATTCCGAAGTTACCATTTTACCCATTTTAACTTGGTCAAATTGGTCAAAATCCAATTTTCTTGGTCAACTAACGGTCAAACGGACGGTTTCCATCCATTTGGACCTCAGATGCATATTTTTGAAAGATTTGGGACTGTGGTTGGCACAAATTTAATGTTATGGTAAAGTTTGCAAAAAAAATGAAAGATTAGAGACCGTTGCTACAATTTTCCCAAAAATATTTTTTTTTTGAGGTGGCTATTTTTACAACACCACAATTGTCAATGAATCAAAATGCATCCCAACTTCATTTGAATAATATCTAGATAGGCGATGAACGCCATTATTCAAAAATAAATACACTTAAAGATGAATATTGTTATCATACCCATGCTTAACACTAGTCAAGGCAACAATGAGGTCTACCTTTCATTGTTAATGAATCAAAATGTGTCATAGTTTCAATGAACAATTAAATACTGTTACCTAGATTGGTATTAAGCACTATTAATGTTAGATAACTTTACTGTTTTCAAATTGTAAGGAAACTCGTGTAAGTCTGTCAAAAACTTATAATCGATCATAAGTAGTATGTCCTATGGAATGTGTAGTTAAAATGTATATATAATTTATGGGTTGTACAAAATATGTGGATAAGAATAAAATTTAATAAAATTATAAGCAATTGCAATTTTGACAAACTTGATATTTGTAAATAGATTTCACATTTGAGATGAATCGTACAATATTAATTTATGCTAGACAAGTGCTTAGTTCATTAATTTATGCTAGACAAGTAATAATTTATATAAGATGCGGGGCTTCTTTAACCCCATTCGTTATAATTATTACTATTACTAAATATGATCATTACGTGTGCAATTTATACACTTTACCCCATTTATATATCCCACATTATGTAGATGTTGAAAATCAATCGATGAAGACGTAAATATCAACTATTGGTTGTTAAGAATTATAATAACAAATTAAATTCTAAGACCAAATTATTTAAATTCCTTTTAATCATGTTCGATTACATACAGATATGATTGAATCGAACTTTCTTCAACCAACCAACAAAAAAAAATAAAAATTCCCCACTTTATTTTTGACATCGTATCTGTATATAAATCATTATATAATTATTTATTTACGAGCAACATTATTCTTGTTAAAATGCCGTGAATGCAGTTAGAAGCCTTGACAGCTTTGCGTTCATGCTCTAGAAGAGCGAGCCACATACGGAATATGATGTCTTCGTTGAAAAACTTATTATGCAAGTATATCATGGGAATTAGTGAAATCATATTATAAAAATGATGTGAATGTCATACAAAGGTCTCGACAGCCTTCGTTTTCATGCTGCAAAGGTGAAATTAACGAGGTACAGTTAAACTTTGATAAAGTAATATTCGATGAAGTAATAATTTCGATTATATAATAATTTCTTTCGATCCCAATTTGGGCCAATGAACTAAAGTAATAGAGAAAATTACCTTAAATCCTTCTTATCAAGATTAGATTTCAAAAATAAATGGGTGAAAGATTAAATTTCAATAATCAGGTGCAAATTAAGAATTATTAATTTAATAATTACAGAACCCCACCCCACCCTAGGTTCCCAACCCAACCCAAATTGAATCCCACTCCCGCACCCAGCTTTCTTCTTTCTCTTTCTCTCTCTAGCTCTAATTACAGAAAACCATCACACCCCAATTCCTTCTCTCACCTCACCTCACCTCTCTTCCTCTCCTCTCCTCTCTCACGTCTTCCTCTCTGTCCAGCTTCGCCGTCGTCGCCGACGAAGACCAACGAAGTGCAGCAATGGCGATTTGTACGTCTCACGTCTGTCTTTTCTCTCCTCTCTTCCTCTGTCCGTGATCTGTAACGGCGATCTTCTCCGATTTGGTGTTTCTCCAACAATTTGTTGTGGCAGATGGCTCGCGCGGTGGCGGCGGTTGTACGGTTCGATGATGGTGTGGTGGCGGTGCTGAGGTTGGGGACGCCTTTTCAGATCGTTCCTATGAGATATATCTATGTGGTTGGATGCAATGGATTTGGTGGTATTGCAGGTGTTGGTGGTGGGGAAACGACGATGGACCTGCAGCGGTTCTTGGGTGTTGGTAGTGGGGCCGATTACTGTAGTGGCAGCGCGCCCATCGGTGGTGGCTTTTTTTTCTCTTTTTTTGGCAAATGGTTGTTTGACGGTGGCTCTAGCGGTGGGTATATGTTCGACGATGAGGTGCGGGGTTTGGGTTTTTGGTGGTCGGTGGTTATAGTAACCCCATGGTGGGTTCTGTGTTAGTGGTGGTGCATTGGATGTGATGGTGGTGGTGGATTGCGATACTTATATGTGGTGTGTGCAGATTTGTTTGTGGTGATCCTATGCGATCGAATATGTGCTTGTTGTGACTATTTGTGACTAATTTTGTGTTGATTATGATCAATTGTAACTTGAGATTGACCTAGTCACAGATGGTCACACTGAATACACATTTGTTCACAATTAGTCACAATTGGTCACAGTTAGTCACACCGAAGACAAAATTGGTCGTTGAAACAAAGTTAGTGAATTTGTCACATGTAATACAGGTATGGTCACGGATATCATAGTTATAAATTTGATATACTATGTACTACTACAACCATCACATTTTTTTGAGATTTTTCTATTGGCGTTGTCGGAGTAGTGGTCGGAGTTGGAGTAGTCGTCGGAGCAATTTGCTGTAGTCGTCGAGGTTGTCAGAATATTCGCCGGAAGTCGCCGGAGCAATCGCCGGAGGTGGATAGGGTGGAGAGAGAAACAGATTTGTTTGAATTTAAATTTTGGTGTGATAGGTGACTGTGGTGAATTAGAAGTGGGGTGGGGTAAATAATTAATGTATATAATATTATAATTTAATATTAATAAATTTATTTATCATCTGATTTTTGAAATAATTAGACAAGTTTGATAATTTTGAAAAGTAATTCTTAAATGTAGGTTTTGTGTATTGTTCCCAAAGTAATAACTTTGCTAAATGTATTGAGTAATAAAAAAAATTTGAATCCTTAAGGGCCCAATAAAAAAAAAAGTAATAATTACTGGATTTCATTGAGAAAAAAATATATAGACCAAAATCTTTCAATCAATCAACAATACACGTACAATAATCATTCATTTTGAAAATATGCATCTATAGTTGATTGTTTTTTCTTCCCACCTAAACCAAAATGAACACCATCCTTAACTTTTTGTAGAGCATACACAACTTCCGGAATATTTTGCTCGTGTTGTAGCAAGTAGTTGCTTAAAGTGATTATTGCTTGAAATGCCTCTTTAGACGACACATTTGGGACAAAACTACTATCATCTGGTTCATGATCATTATTGTTCATTACCGATTGAATAATTTCTTCGTCTGTAGGTGATTCTATAACTGCATCATTCTCGCTAGGATAGTTCAAAAGATGTTCAACATCCATCACATTTCTATAGCGTAAATTAGAGATGACATCATTTAATCATTGGATACCTTCATCTAATTCACCAACTTCTGGTTCGGGAACATTATTTTCTTCTGACCGAATCTTGCAATGCCGAAAAGCTCTCTATAAAATAATATTTTGATTAGTGACTTTTGATTTTTCTTACCACATACAATGTATATATTTTATATTAAAAAGCTCTCTTTAAAATAATAAATAAATAATCTTGCTAAATGAATATATTTTTTTTCGATCCCGAGAATATTACTTTATCGAAGTTTAACTGTATATATGGGATATAATATTTGAGTCGTATTATTTTTCTCATTCTTATTATTCTACTCATTTTCAATCACATATTTTTCAATAAAATAATATTTTCTTATTTTCAACCATATATTCCCCATTACATCAACAGTAAAAATACATTCTTTCTCAAATAATGTGGCTCAAACAGGAGCGTAACATTTCATTTTTCTCTCGTATTTTCAACTACACAATTTTCCATAAAATAATATTATGTATAAATCAAATATTTTTCCTTCTTTTTTAATCACTCATTTTTTTAAAAAAAATATTATTCTCCCCATTTTATTTCCAAAAAATGGAGGCTAGTTTTATTGAGTTGAATCAATCCTACGTGTCACGTACCCAAATTAAAATATATGATATTCACTACATTTTCTTATCTTATATTATATATATAAAAAGAGTGAGGATGTTATCACTGTAGAAACTATCGTTTGAAGCGACGTTATTTTCCAGTTATTATGTCTGGAGCGTTGCCGTTTTGCGGTGTTATCTAGCCATGCCGTCTGCGGATGTGGGGACCCCATTTGACTGTTGCAAACAATTGAAATCTGTGTTAGCCATGTCGTGTGCAGATGTGGACCCCATTTACCTGTTGCAAAAAATAAATTTTGTCTCTCAAATTGGATGGGGATTCTTCTCCTGCTTTCTAGAACTAGACTCTCTCCTACCTTCCTCCTTCCTCCTCCCTTCGTCTCTCAAATCGCCGCCTGTTCAACCATCCGCCTGTTCTCCTTTCTTCCCTTCTTTCTATTTCTTCTTCCCACAATTTTGTCTATATTGTGTTTACTTTCACCAGAGCTTTTCGACGCTGACCAGAAGTTGCTAACCCCATATTTTTGTTTTCTTTTGCAGAGACTTGAAGTTTTCATCATAGATCAGTAAGTAAATATAATAGAAGGTATGTTGGTTGGATTTTACTTGTGTTTTCAGATCTGCAAGATTTTTTTTCTTTTTTTTTAGCAGGGTATCGATCTGCTGTTTGTATATATATATGGCAGTACTACTTTTACCCACTCAAAGGTACTCATATTACCAGTGAAGGTAACGTTCATCGAGAAAAAAGGTAAAACTGAACCAATCTCCAACCCATTACACTGTACATTTTTTTTCATGCTGAAAATACGTTGTTGCTGTTTTTGACGTTTTTTAAGTAAAGGCTGATCTGGGTTCTTCTGCTTTGATTTTTCTGGATTTTGAGTTGGTCCTTTTGAGTTATACCTTTTGCTTTGTTTAATTAATGTTTTCATTTTCGTTAAAAAAAATGTGGGATAATTTCGACTTTTGCCGTTTTAGCAACTGCACAGAAAGTTTGACCAAAGGTTTATGAATCTCTGATCACCTTCACAAGCAAAATAATATAAATAAACCCCAGTCAAAGTAAGAGAGAAACATATATTCTTGGGCTACCGAATATTGCTATATACAAGGTGCTCTTCACTGTTTTCTTCTCAAATCATTTACTTTTTTATTTCTGATAATCTGATTTCAGGAAGAACAAGTTTTAATTTTTCATTTTTTAGCTGGAATTTTAGTTTTGTACAGAAGGAAATTTATATGTGAAATTAATTGGTTATTGGGTATTTGTTAAGAATAGGCAAAATGTGATATTTGCATCTGGGCCTTTGTTTTTTAAGCTGGTAATCGGCGGTGGCACTGGAGTTGGGGAGGAGGAAATAAGTGGAATGGAAATTTTATGAGATTCAAATATATCATCATTTATCTGCCATTTTCTGTATCAAAATTGGATTTTTTATGTGTAATGTGAAGATCATTGAAATTGGTTTATTTATTCATTTATTCTGATACCATCCCTTACACGTTTCATCTTAAACAGATTGAATCTTGATTTTAGAGGATCATTTGTATCTATGGTGAGTCTTTTTGAACCGAGTTTCTTGAAATAATGTGAAGAAATGTATGGAATCTAATATTTGAGATCTTGTGTTCATTAACTGCTTTTCAAATACTAATGTTATAGATTCTTTCCACCGATTCTTTCTATCCCTAGAGATGGTAGTGGTACACACCATGTATAATCTGCTATAGCTCACAAGGGGTATATATTCATTTATGCTACATAATGTAACATGGAATTCTTCATGAAAATTTCTGTAATTTCCTACCAATGAATTGACAATGTGGGAGTAGCTATAAACAGAACAAGACTTCCAAGGACAATCATGATATAACTGTCAAGGTGACCTCGACCAAAGGGAAGGTCAGATTTAATTTATAAGCATCAATTCCTTTTACTTCCCGATTAATTAATTGTAACTATTTTGATTGTATGGTCTCTTTAATTTCTATATCCCCAGGTATAAGAGAAGAGAGAAGTATAAACCTGTCCAAGCATATTCTTCTCAGGATCTTGAAGAAGTTCTTGTAAGTTTATTTGTATTATATTGATCCTTCAAGCCATGGGGTCTCTAAAGTGGAAAATTTTGTTAGTGGTCATATCATTAGATTTACTCCATTTCTGTAGCAGATCTTTAAAACTTTTGTGACACATTAATCTTGAAAAATATTGCCCATGTTGAATTTTTTCTCTGACTCTGATAAGAGTTCTTGCAGTTGGGAGCGGCTGCAATTTGTCAAGATAATTTTGTGCCTTCTGTTGATGACTTAGATGATCAAATTCTTAATGTTCTCAATTATTTTAGGTAACTATTGTACTGCATTCTGTATTATTTTGATATATTTAATGGTTTGCATCGTCATTTCTGATTGACTTGCTTCTCTTTTGTTGCCTGTTATTAGAATCGTTATTAGAAAGATTTTCCTAATAGGATGAATTTAACTTTGGTCAGGCTTGGTGCAGTGATGTGCATGGGTGTAACGGATGGAGCCTTTCCCTGTTCGTTGTACGTTTTCTTTATAACATTCTGTTATCTAATTTTGAATTCTTCTTTGAGCATGAAAACTAGCATAGTATCATACCTTATGACTGAATATTTCCTTTAATTTATTTGAAATCAACGTAATATTAATGTCATCACTCATTCCGTGAATGTGTGTGGAATAAACAAATGAGTTCAGCAGTTATTTCTTGTTCTAGAGACTAGAGAGAATGCTCTAAATGTTATCTATAGAGGAAAGCTTCGAAAAAACCAGCTTGTTGCTATTAAGTGCTTCTTAAAGTAGTCATGGCCTGATTGTCAATTTTTTTTTCCAATTTAGATATTATTTTGTGAATTCTACCATACTGTAATATGCATTTATAATAAGATTTTGCTAAATTTCTTTTACTCTTCCTGTTATCTTGCTTTTTACGCTAATAAAAATACAATAACTACAAAGCTCGTGTATCGCACTAGACACAAACTAATTCTTATATTATAAGTTAGCGGTTAGAATGTCCACAAGGCACAAGTCAATACGAAGAAAGACAATCAAACCCAATAAAATAGTTGTAGTAGAGACCCCATGTTTTTCACTTTCAACAAAGATTCTGCAATGGCGTATAGACCCCATGTTTTTCATAGTTTCATATTCTTTAATAAATAATAATTTAATGTTGTCCAAGAACAGCAGTGGATTTCTGTGCTAAACAGTAAAAGTAAAAAATATACAATTAATTTTCCAAAATTATATGTCAGTGAAACTGAGTCTACGCAGTAAGAGGTAAATCCGACTACAAATAAAGTGAAAGTCCGCTGTTGAAATCCTACACTCTTTCCCTTTCTTATCTTCGCTGATGAAATCCCTGCTCTGAAAATTTCCCTTTTTTCTTTTCCTTATGTAGTTTTCATTTCAGGGATTGATTCCTATCCTTCTAGCTGGATTTTCTCTTTCTGGGTTTCTTCCTGTCCGGATACCGGTTTTGAATCTTGACCGGGTAGCCGACGGAAACAACGGTTTTGGGTTCCGATCTCCAGCATTGTTTTTCTTGCGAAAATTGAATTCTGGGCTTTGGAAAATGTCAAAACGTGGATACAAATTGCGTATTGTCTTGAACTTTTTTTTTCTTTTGGTTTTGTTTTTAAGTGATTGTATGTTATGCGACTGTGCATTTGTGTGTGTATATGAATTCTATTGGTAAATTTGAGTTTAGGGTCTGCATTCTGGTTTCATATGATCTAATCTGAGCTGATATTAGTTTTATTATCCAAAAATTTCCTTGTCGTTTTAATTGGTTGCTGAAAAAAAATAAAATTAAATGAATGTTGAAAAAATTGCTAAGAAAGACCACTAACTTTTTTGTTGTTTAATTTTTTTACTTCAAAGTTAGAGAGCTAAAATTTGCCTAACCCTTCGACTTCTCTAATTTTTCTTCCTTGCATTTTGGCTTAGCGGTGATCGAATGGAGCTTGTTATTTTAACGACTTAGAACTATTTTATTTTTTTATTTGTTAATTTCCAACTTGTTGAAAATTTTGAGATCAATACTGTTTCCCGATTTTTTTTTTTTTTTTGGATCCTGAGTAGCCAAGTTAAGATAATTCTGCGAGTTTACTTCAAAGATAATTACAGAATTGCTTGAAGATATATTTTTATGTTAAAGGATGTATTCTTGACTGAATTTTATGCAGAGGAATTTGTGGCTCATGCGGGGAATGTGAATTGTTTGAGTATTGGGAAGAAGAATTACCGCGTATTCCTTACAGGTGGAGATGATCAAAAAGTTAATCTTTGGTCCATCGTCGGCGAAGCCACATCTTTAACGGTTAGTAGGAAAAAAAAAATCTATTTTGGCATTGTGTTTACATGAACTATGTGATTTATTTTGCTTGGATGGCAATCTGTTGGGAATTGTCCAGTTAAACTGATTGGAGTGATTCCGTCTCTTTTACTCGTGATTGGAGTATGATGCATTTTTTACATTGTGCATGGTTATAAAGTTATCAAAATGCATAGAACATTAGTGTTCCGAATCAGAGACAAATTTATGAAAAATTTGAGATGGCAGGATATGTATTCTTGCTTTTATGTGTTCTAGCAATGCATTAATGAATTTGTAGCTATTATCAATCTGTATAAATGTGGAGTTCCTTAATTTCATGCATCAGATTAACGCGTGGGTACCATTTATTGACGAATTCTTGTCGATTGATATCTTGTCTTTTATGTAAATATCAAGTTTCTAAGTAGAACATGAAACTATTATAAATGCGAGTCAAATTGTTCTCTTAAAAGAGAAATACTTTTGTACTTTCAAGCAGTAATTTAAAGTGGAATTAGCTTGGAAGTATTTTCAATACTTTGCTGCTAGTGAGATAAATCCAAAACGTCGGGAATTAACGCGTGTCCATAGTTTAGGGCTAGCCAATCATTAGATGCATCCTTTTTCTCTATCTTCCGTTGTCGGGATCTAGTTTATTAGCTGATATGGACACACTAAACATTCAAGTTTAAGTACTATTTATAAATAATAGCAATTTGTGTTTTTTGTTTCAGTTTTAAGAAAACATAGCGGAAACAATTTTGGCAGGATTGGAATGACTGTGCCATCTGAGTAGCTAAAGGAAGGGAAATCAACAGAGACCCCATTAGATTCGGAATACTCTGGAAGATGCATAGACTTACTCGACACGGACATTTGTGTCCGACATGATACGTGTCGGATACATCGACACGCGATTTTAAAAAAAAGTATCGACATGATACGTCGCCGACACGTTAATTAAATTTTAAAAAAATCTTCATATATGTAGTATAAATTTATTTTTATACTTGTTATTAATTTTTCTTGTTGAAATCTTTTAAATATAAGTACGTATTTGTTATTTACTAATAATTTTGAGATAAAAATATATAATATTTTTAATAAAAAAGAAAAATGTTTATAGTAGAGTGTCCGAGGAGTGTCAGCATCGACACGTGTTAAACACGAACACGCTACCTTAGTTGAAGTGTCCGTGCTACATAGCTTTTAAGTTATTTTGCCAAACATGATTTTCAAAGTCGTTGTTTTCACTAACAAAACTTACTTTCTAGCTTGTAACTTTTAAGCACAACCAAATGTGCGCCGTAAGCAGCAGTACCTTTAATTTTAGTATACTTGCATTTAGCCCTGTTTGACCATCATTATTTCGAACTCTTTTTTTCTACATACTCATTTTTAATTATACATTTAATGCAATAAAATATTCTACACGTAAACCCAAAACTTTTCTCTACTTTCTAACCACACATTCTCCTAAAAATCACTATTCAAAACTTTATTTTCCTCAAATAATGGTTATCAAACATGGGCTTAATTTGCTGTTGCATTTAAATTTGGAAGTCATTAGTAATGTATGGCTGAGTGACTGACCACTTAAAATTATTTGATGTAGTTAATTTAGCACCAATCAATTATTATCTGCTGCTCTTGTCCATGTCTAACCGTTCCTGAGCATAATGAAGATATCTAGGAAATACTGTAGTCCCATCAATACACGTCTTCCAAAGCATATGGTCTTCTATTTTGAGAAAACATTTCTTATAATTTTGTACCATCTTCAATTTTTTGACACATTACAACTAAAAGACGATGCCCTTTTGGTGATTGTTCAGAGCTTATGTGGCCACACAAGTGCAGTAGAGTCTGTAGCTTTTGATTCAGCAGAGATTTTAGTGGTTGCTGGATCTTCTTCTGGTGTCACAAAGCTGTGGGATTTGGAAGAAACAAAATGTAAGTCGTCTTTTAAGCTATACTTCGGATTGAATTGAACCTTGCATTGGTGACTCTCAGAAACTGGATTGCCTGTTTTCTTGCTTTCGGTTTCTGTACTCCGTTGTCTGTCAGTAACATCCTTATAAGAATGGTTTGAATTTGACATGGCTCGCTCCTAATTTATTTAATATTCTTGAAGTGTAGCAGTTTGCACTCTTACTGGGCACAGATCTTATTGCACCGCTCTTCAATTTCATCCGTTTGGTGATATATTGGCTTCTGGTTCCATGGACACTAATTTAAAGATCTGGGACATTAAAAAGAAGGATGCATTCACACATACAAGGGTCATACACGAGGTATAAGTACCATAAGGTTCTCTCCTGATGGCCGCTGGGTAGTCTCTGGTGGATTTGATAATGTAGTAAAGGTATTACTCTGAGATTTTGATGAAAATAAATTTTTTGAAATTAGTTATTATCCATTTTGGTTATGTGAACTCTTTTTGTGGTGTGTAGGTGTGGGACCTGACAGCTGGAAAACTTTTGCATGATTTCAAATTCCATGAAGGACATATTCGTTCAATAGATTTCCATCCACAGGAGTTTCTTTTGGCGACGGGTTAGTATGTGCTATTTTGTACTCTAACTGGTGTTTTAGACACTATGGAGTGCGAACTTCAGTGAAATAAAATTTATGTTCCAGGTTCGGCAGACAAAACTGTAAAATTCTGGGATCTGGAAACATTTGAGATGATTGGATCTGCTAAGCGTGAGGTAAGAGAGTTTGTTCACTTGAAAGAAAGCAAGAATTGTCTAAACCAATTGAGTCTCAAATCTATAAAAGTTATTAGACGAAGTAGACTTGTCTCTATCCTATAAAATGGTCAATTATACGACACATATATCAATAAATACACAGAACAGTTGTGACTGAATTGGAGCATCATTAGGGGCTAGAAATATGAGTTCTAAATTATTTATTCTGCAATGGAAAACTGGACAGTTTTTCTTCCTGATTTAACATGAAAATTCATCCATTGATATTGAAGAATGATGAGCGTACAAATTAACGCTGAATGACGTAACATTTAAATTTTTTTGGCTTTTCATTAGTTTCTAATAGGTTTTTGTGGAATAATTTACAGTTAACCGTGTCTCTTTTATTGGGTCTTCACCTTCTAGCGATGTTTCTTTAGATGAACTAATTGAATCCAGAACCTAAAAGGCTTTTTCTACATCCTCCGCGTGTGTTGTTGAACTCATTAAACAGCACTTTATGTAATAATTTGTAGTTCAGTGATATATTTATCACTTAGATTTGTCTTGAAGCTGTTTCCCAAGTTGCAGATAATTACTGAATAACCATATATTGGTTGATTAGCTGTAGACCGTGCCTAAAATATTTTAAGGTTTTTTATATCATATATCCGTGTGGTATTTTCAGGATTGACAAATCTCCTTTTTAATGGAAATTTGTTTGTATACATTTCTGATTTAGCATCCAAAAGAATAGAACAAAAATGTTGCACAAAAATCTTTGGAAGGAAATCAAAACAAAATTTCACTTGTGCTTGTCCTTTCACCCATTCCATTGTTTTGATGATATGGTTCCTGTCCTCTTTTCTTTTCAGTTTGATTATAGTGCTCCAAATATTGTATCAGTTTAAAACAGTATTTTTCCTCTCCTAGGCTACAGGAGTACGGTCAATAACTTTCCATCCTGATGGTCGAACTCTTTTTTGCGGACTGGATGACAGTTTAAAGGTTTCTGTCTGGGCTTCTGAAATTTTTTGGTTGAATATTTTGGAAAAGAATACTTGATTCATGTGGTTCATATCCCTTGAACTACAGGTTTACTCATGGGAGCCTGTAATTTGTCGTGATTCTGTCGATATAGGGTGGTCAATCCTTGGTGATCTCTGCATCCATGATGGAAAGCTTTTGGGTGGTGCATATTATGAAAACTCTGTTGCTGTTTGGGTATCAAATATTTCGGTAATAACCTTTTTGTCTTGTACTTCAAATCTTCAACCACTTCTTTTAATTTATTAACTTATTTTTGGATTTCTTCCATTCCCTTTTGGGTTTTCATCAAATTACTAAGTGCCCTTTTAATGTCAGCTTATAGAGCCATATGAAGCAAGAATTTTGGAACAACACAGTCACTTAGAGCAAAAAAGCAACAGCCAGGAAAGTCCTGTGGAGAAAGAAGAAAGCCACGTGAAGTCCAAGTCCAAGTCCAATCTGCGCTCTATGATGCCAGATATTGAATCTAAGGAAATAAAAAATATATATGTTGACTGTAAGTTCTTATTGCATATATTTTAATTTCGTCTGTAATTTTTGGGACTGTGCCAAACTTACTGTCATTGGCACTAATTTTTTCCCTGTGAAGCTGCAGGTGTAAATACTGTCTCTTCGAAGACAGTTGGCTCACTTGATTCTTCTAAGGTTGTACACTCATCAGATTCCATGGAAATCAGTACCGTGGGAGCTCAGAAGCAAGGTTCTGCAGGGAGATTGCCTGTAAAAACTAATGTGACAGCTAATAATACAAAATTTGATGTGCCTAGGATCGTACCCCGAGAAGGTCCTAATCGAAAAGAATTGGTTAGTTCTAGAAGGGAAACTAATGTTTCTGCTAAGGCAAATGATGGCATGTCTGCCAAGCCGCCTCATACAAGGTGGCTATCCAATGCTCGATTTGGTATGGAAAGAATGTCAGTATCTGTTGAATCTTCAGTTTTTGTAAGCAGGAGGAGTCCACTAGGAAGTAAGAAGGATAAGCATGTCGCAGATGATAATGCTAAGGAGTCCTCCGAGGAAAAAGGATCAAGTATTAAGACAGTGGCGGAGAAGTTTGATAAAACTCCAGTAATGGCTACACCATCAAGTCAGGGAAATTGTTGAGTTTTCTATCTCTAAAAGCTTTTTAGATATTTCATTTCATACAAGCTTTGTTCGGTATGAATTCAACAGAGTTACCTATGTATCTATAATTTATATGCTTTTATCAGCTTATGCTGATGCATGACTACTTACGTCTTTCTCTAGTGATCGTCTCCTTTTCTGCTAGCATAATAAAGATTGACTATCCCAGAAACTGTTGTTGGTTTGTAAATGGAGAGTGCTTACCCATGTTTTATTTTTCCCATCTGCATTGATGTCATCATTGTTTGTCTAAGTTGGACTTCACAATACAACGTTAGAACGTGCAATGCAGCAAGTGTATGCCAAACAAATACTTTATTTTTATGCTTTATAGCATGATGGTTTCATGATCTTGAGGTTATTAGATTAATAAATTATGTTTCTGTTTTGGAGCTCTCAAATATTTAGTGCCTATTTTTTATGACTTCAAATTAGTTGAGATAAATGAAATTGAATTCTGACTACGTAACTGGCACTCCTCCCCTTACATACTCCAAAAACTTAAGATTCTCTAAATTGCATGCTATGTTGTTTCAAAATAGTCCCATTAACTGTATCTATATTCCAACTTTGTTTATATACTGGTACTAGTTTTCACAAATGTATATCTGAAATAATTGTGGAATTCATCTCGCACTCCGAATTACTATTTATGAATTGTCCTCTGTATACCGTTTTCTTAATATTGTTTATTCTTCTATCAATCCAGAGCACTTCTTTTAGTCCTATATCATGAAAATCTATATATGACGATATGCATGTATAATTTTTAGCTATAAAAATTGATATTATTTTGAAATGTTCCAGATGACCAGCCGCCTCTGAATCAATGGAGGTTGCTGTTGAATATTATTATCTAGATAGTGATGATGAGTTGGATGAAATATAATTATTCCTATACTTTGGTGTCGGCAGTGGCAGTTAAACATGGAAGGACGCGCAGTCTTGTTGAGAGGTTTGAAAGAAGGGAAATGTTGAATAGCGATGAAATTCTTACTTCTGATAGGTCTCACGTGACAGCAGCTGAACCTGTAGAACCACCTTTCTCACAGGTATATTTTAGGCCTCCCTTTTCATCGGCCTTTCATAACAGGGATACAAAATTGGCAGTTGAATGGCTGCTATGAAGCTGACACAATCCCTTCAATTGATCATTATTAAGCCCCTGTTTGGGCTCCATTTCTTGAAAATAATTTTTTCCTATATTCACTTTCAACCACACATTTCAAAAGACTTGCAACTTTTATCAACTTTTCAACCACACATTTTATCACCTTTTATCAAAATATACTAAAAATCTAATTTTTATCCAAACCAAAAAAGGGCTAAGATTATATAACTGGTTAAAACATATGGGTTCCAATGCATATGATATTAATTTGCAAGTAGCAAGATCATAAAATGGGTGTATAAGATAGCTTAGTTAAATTAGTAGTCATGGCTAACAACTGCGCTAAGGTCTGTGCAGGGTAATACGTATACAGATCATATCGTGACCACCTAACAACTAATATATGACTTATATTTATGAAGATTTAATATATTTAAATAAATACAATGTCTTTAATTGTTCAACTTTTATATAAGGGGGTTCATTATAATGTACGTGGACATTGAACCATACTGAGGGTCGTCACTTTACTTTATACATAGAGTAAAGCAGGTGAGGTAGTATTTGGTTTGCGCCTGTGTCTCTTTCTTCGCTTAAAGAACCACATTCATTCCAAATTCTGCTAACTTGGATTCTGTTTTTTGACAATGGCCCATGAATGAGAATTGCAGCAAGAATAGAAACCTTAACAGAACTTTAAGCAGTCAAATTTATAGAAAATTACTTCAATCAGTGTTACAAAATTTGACAGCTGAAAGCTCTGTTATGGTTTCTCAGTCATGTCTAAATGTAGAAGATGAGTGAATCATGACTTCTTGGGTTTATAATTGCTATAAAAATATTGCATATTAGTATAGGCTTGCTCTGCCCTCCTTTCTCCTCTGCTCCTAAGTTATTTTTTTACTGATATTCATCCTGTTATTTAAACGGTATATGCAGAACAGGACTCCAGAAAACATCTCAAGGGAGGGGAGCTCTGTGAATGATAAGCCAGTTGTGAATGATAAGTCAACTGTGAATGATAAGCCTCCAGAGAATGATAAGCCAGCCATGAATGATAAGTCTCCAGAGAATGATAAGCCAGCCGTGAATGATAAGTCAGCTGTGAATGATAAACCACCTGTGAATGATAATAGTGTTATCGAAAATCTGATGCAGAATCACAACATACTATTGAGTACATTTAGATCTCGGCTGACAAAGTTACAAGTAATTTTTTCTTGATTATTTTCGATAATTATTTTAATACATGCTGTTCATTTTGTTCCAGTACCTCAGATTTCAACTTTTGATGGTCCATAGATGAGTCTTAAGCAATGTACTTGACCAATCTGGTACTAGACCGAGAAATAAAAATATATGTCAATAAAGTGGAGACGGTACCAATTTCTAAATCAAGGGAAGGACGGATTGGATGGGTGGGAAATATCTTGTGTGGACCAAAAGAAACTTTTGTTCACTGGAGTGATGCAATACTAGTAAAACAGGTTAGAAGGGGGAGAGGTGCTCTAAAATAAATTAAATTGGCCTGATGTGATAGGGAAGGATATGACTGTATCACATCTTCCAGTAGATGTGTTGCTGGATTTGCAATGGTGAAAAAGAATTCGTATAGATGACTCAAATTTATTGGGAATCATACTTAGTTTTTCGTTGTTTTCACGTAATGTTTGCTCTTCTTAATCTTCTTTGCTTATAATTATCTTATTGGTAGTTTAATTATTATCCAGGTCGTGCGGCACTTTTGGGAAAGGAATGATGTCAAGGGGGCCATAAATGCTGTGAGGAAACTGCTTGATCATTCTGTGGGTATTTATTTCAGTATCTCTAGGTTATTTCACTGCTCTATTCCTGTGGTTCTTTTTCTTAAGATAATTTTTGCTGATGCAGGTACAGGCCGATGTAGTTGGTGTTCTCATAGAGAGGATGGAGGTTATTACATTGGACCTATTTTCTTGCGTGCTTCCTGTGCTTTTAGGATTACTGGAAAGCAAGATAGAAAGGTAATTACTGCATCAAACTCGGGGAATTAGGGACTTAAAAAGGACTAGATATCTATAGCCTGTTTTCTGAAGCTGGTTTTGTTATTTACTTGAGCTTTGACCTTGGGACTCTTGTCACCTGGTATTTGATACTTACAATACTCAGATTGAAAGAGTATGATTCCTATCATACATTACTCCATTGGACTCCAATGGAATCGGCCGGTGGTTTGCACAGTTGAGTATCGTGGGCCTGTTCCGGATTTCGATCTGAAGGCAAGGCTGTGAGCGAAAAAAGGAATCGGATCACGATAAATGGGTCCATTCAATGCAGGAAGGAATATTGGCTACATTGATATTTTTGTCTTGTAAGAGCAGAGGAGGAGATGTGAACGGCAATGTTGAGTAAAGGAGGAACTTATCTTTTACCCTGAAATGACCTACCTCAGATTACTTTGCAAACTTCTGACATCCCACCGTGTTTCGTGTAGGCATGCTAATGTATCCTTGGAGATGCTTCTGAAACTGGTAGCAGTTTTTGGTACGGTGGTGCGCTCAGCTGTTTCAGCACCTCCGTCTGTTGGGGTCAATCTTCATGCCGAGGAAAGGTAGTGTAGCTGAAGTGGACTTGACTTGTATCTCCACCATCGTACGCCGTGCATAGTCACATCGGGGTTTGACTTCAATTACCTACTGATGCATTACCTTTCTTGACAGGCTCAAATGCTGCAAACTGTGTTTCACCCTTCTCCAGAATATACAAAAGATTCTTCCGGAACTTGTCAGGTGAGAGCATCATCTCTACTACTGTCAGGGAACCACCTATTACACGTACTCCCCTTGCTTCCATGTCAACAATCACTGAACGTGCTCCTCGACTTCTTGGATATAATAAAGCAACTTTCTAAAACGACGTATATTTTGTAGGAGGGGCGGAGTTGTCTCAAAATGTGCACAAGAACTGAATTTGGTTCTCCAACAAACATAGCCTACATCTCGGTTCGAAGAGTCGCTTAGCATATGTCAGTTAACAGACTCAAAATGCTGCCTGCAATTTTGTCTGCTTCCTTCCTTCAAAGCTTCTGGTAGCTAAGCAGCAGCACAAGGCCTATTTCCATACTTCAACGTTAAGATCGTCCTCGTGCATTCTTTTTTGGGTGTGGTCGTCGTCGAATATACTGCATTTTGCCTGTAATTAATTATGTGCAGTGTCAAGTATACAAAAGCTTGTAATCGTGGACATGAACACAATGTATACTCATGTTTAGTGCAATGGAGTTATGGAATTGAAGGACTCTTTTTGTCTTGACAATTTTATATTTTTTTCTTGAAATTAGTGCAGAATTGTAGGATAAAAATTGCAATTGCAACTCTATTCTTAACATTGTTTTCAATCGAAACTGAACTTTGAAAATTTTCGAATAGTCACTATAGTTTCAATGTTGTTTCTTATTTATTTGACATTCCATCTCCTTCCAAGACGTGTGAAACGTTATGTTAGTTTTGCAGATGATTTATCCTAATTCTCCTTTCGGTGTTTCGCTCTTACATAATGTTCTTGTTTGGATAATTTAAAAGTTGGAGAAGGATTTTTAATAAAAAAAAATTGATATTCAACCACCCCCTCCCCCCGCTATTTCTTTTGTTGAATTTTGTTTGACTAGGTCGAAGTTTCTTAAAATCTACTATCCAGAATATGGAAGAAAGAAGTATTTTCACGTCTCTATCATCTAATCAATTATGTTATTTTTAATCCCTATTTTTTCTAGAATGATGGATGGATGACAATGTTAAAAGTTTGCTATTCGGAATTTTTTAAAAGTTGAGCGTCGGCTGTGATACAATGTATTGAAACTAACCTTTTTGGGTTTGGGGGGCGGGGGGGAATTAAGTCCCTGTTTGGTGGTCATTGTTTTGAATAGTGAATTTTTGAAAAATTTGTGATTAAAAAGTAGAAAAAAATTGAATTTACGTGTAAAATATTTTATTCTATAAATGTGATTAAAAATGAGTATGTAGAAAAATGAGTTTTTAAAAAAGGGGAAACAAATAGGACTAAAATGTGACTTTTGGAAAATACGACGCGGACATGCATGTCAATTCCTAAAAGCACAAGGAGAACATTAGAAATTTAATATTATAAATAATACCATTAAAAGGACTTGTACAGCTTGTCTTCTCGAAGTGGGAGAGAGATTTTGCAGGTATGCCATAGAGATTATAATTCTATTTGCATTCTTCCATGTTTTTCTCCATGGCTTCTGTGGTCGATGATTCTCTAATTTTTTTCCTCCTGAATTTAAATTCTCTTCTCTATCTCCCCAAAATTTGAAAAAAAATCCAAACCCAAACCATCTTTTTGTTTAAGAATATTACTTTTTTTTTCCTCGCACAATTACCATCTTAGTACTTTTGTCTGTTCGGTTTTCATGATTCTCTTCGTCTGGAAAGATTCATGCTAACGTGCGCGAATTTGGTCGATTGAAATTCAATTTTTTTTTCTCCAGGTTCTTTTAGGTGCCTAGAAATTTTTTTTTTTTTTTGGGGAAATTCACTTTTAACAGAGTCCGTACATGTGGAGGGTGTAGATGACGATGGTGTTGGGACCCATGAGAAGTTGGGGAACGTGGGAGGAGCTTATACTGGGAGGCGCCGTCCTCCGCCACGGCACACAAGACTGGAACGTCGTCGCTTTGGAGCTGCGAGCCCGTACCCTTTATCCCTACAGCTTCACCCCCGAGGTCCCTTTTTTAATTCACATATTTACATCTTTAACCTTTCGTGCCTATAATTTAATATTTTATTAATAGTGTGCATGCATGTAAAACAATTTACTGTACATGCCATTTTCGCCCCGCCCCGTACGAGCAAAAGTCCAAATTGACATTTACCTTAGTCCCATATTACGTTAATGACCTAGGTAATAATTGACATTAATGATGAATTTTGTTGTGTGACAAGGAAAATTTTGATTCTCCACTCCACTTGTAGTGGACCCTAGTACACTTTTTTGTATGTTGAAATTGAAAAATGAAAAATGCTACTTGTACATTGGGGGTGACCGCATGGATAACTGCATGTGAGTGTGCGGGGTACATGTGAATAAAATAATATTTCCTCGCATGTGAGTGTGCGATCATCCATGCGGTCATCCATGATGTTCCTGTAGCATCACTCTTGACAAATTGTCTTGTTTGATTTAATTAAAAAAGTTGATAAAAAATTAAATTAAAGTTAATAATTAATTTTAATTACATATTTAATCAAATTCACAAATTTTATTAATTTTTCAATTGTATATTTCAATTTTTTTTTTTTTTTTTTTTTTTTTATGAAAATATATTAAAAATCTGATTTTTAAAAAAATTAAGAAGTGACCAATTGTATTACACTATCACTCTAAGGTTCACTTACAACTAAAAGTTGGAACTGAACGATAGATATGTCAAGTAGGCTCACCGACCAACGAAGGGTGCTGAACCCGGCACGCCATCGGGTTTTACTGTTTATTTTCTATTCTTTCATGATTGGAAAAAAGTAGAAAGAAACTGGGTTTACACCTCTGGACCAGAGGGTGCAAAATGGAAACAAGAAGGCTAAAATGTTTGAAAAATGTTTTAGGCGCCTGCAAAATATCTTTTCGACTTTTATTTTCCAATTACTAATTAGACTTCTATATTTGATGTTAGGGCTAGGTGTGGGTGCGTTGGATCTGATCGGATTGGATTTAGACAATTTGAGTTCCGTTCTATTCATTACTCTCTCTGTCCCAAATATATAGGCTGAGTTGTTTGTCCCAGATATATAAGCTGGTTTCTAAATTTAGAATATTTTGATTTGTTACTTTACTAATATACTCTTATTTACTTTGTATAGTTAAAATCAATATTGTCCACTTAATTTATGGTTCTAATGAATCTCATCAAAGTAATTTATGAATATGAGAATTGAAAATTAAATCATTCAAATTTTTTACTACTTCCAATATTAATTTACTATTAGTTGCTAAAAATTAAGTAGGGGTAAACTAGGAAAGTTCTTGGCAAAAATTATTTTTTCAATAACATTAATTATGTTTTCTTAATCGGTGTGAAAAATTAAACAAGCCTATATATTTGGGATGGAGGAAGTATATTTTTTGAAAAAATCGTAAGTTGATGATACAAATTCTCTTTACAATATCTATCAGGAATGGAATAAATAAATTATGTCACCAAATATTGTCCAATATATAGCAAAATATGCCACCGAATAACATCCAATGTCTAGCATGGCATAAGCATAAACATCAAATTAAAAAAATACTAGATTCTACAAATGCATATTGATTCACTTGAAAACAGCATAACGTTCAACATTGCCTCAATTTTTAGTTTTTAGCGAAAAAATTGAATTCAAATTTAATTCAAATCAACAATTAATTTTAATCAGACATTTTATAGGGCCCACAACTTGTCAAAAACACATTTCATTAACTTGTATCAAAATCTACTAAAAATCTTATTTTTATCTAAACCAAATAGGGGCGTTGTCTACTTTCCTTTCCATCCTATTAGGTTATTGGGTCTAGGTGAATAAATTGTTTTTAAAAAAGTGTAAGGAAAAAAGTTGTCATGACATATTATCTAATATTTCATGTATATTATGATTAAATGAATAATAAAAACCTGACGTTGAATTGCAGGTCTGTAAAGCCAAGTATGAGGACTTGCAAAAGCGTTATTCTGGCTCCACGTAAGTTGAATATTCTCACGCGTGAACTAATATGGTCTCCTCTACGATTTGGAATCAATTGACATTAAATGTGACGTTGAAATTGATCATCTTATCTGGCTTGTTAATGTTACTGTTACCGGTCATCGATGGAAGCATCTTCTAATTGAGACTTGAGGCATCGAGTCATTTGTGCTTTTCTCAATTACATGTTTATCTCCTTGTTTTCATGCATTCCCTCAATCTCCTCCCTCCTCCCTGACCTCCTGTTGTTGGGAATATGTCCATTTCTATCCAAAGATGTAGGCAAGTTGGTTATGTCTCGAGTGTGAAAACTAATTTGTTAAAGCGTCCGGGTTCTTACTAGGAATACGCTGAGTGATTAATGGTCTTTTCATTTCTTGGTCTTTTAACTCTCAGGGCTTGGTTTGAAGAGCTAAGAAATCGCCGAGTGGAGGAGCTGAAGAGAGAATTAGCTAGATCTGAAGACTCAATTGGGTTAGTGACATTACTATCTTCAATTGGCGTGGTGCTTGTTAAAACTTCTTTGTTTATTATAAAAAATACGTAGCCAAAATGCGTGTACACATGCATGACTTTACATGACCATCTCGACGTGGGCAGACATTTTTCCATTTTATCTTTTTTATCTTTTCCCTAATTACTATCTGCAGCATACTATTATTCTTTTTTAGTAATGTTGTTACTTTGCTTTGTTATCAGGTCTCTTGAGTCCAAAATCAAAACTCTGGAGGCAGAGAAACAACATTCAAATCAGGCTGATTATGGTTCCCGCCAGTCTGAATCTCCTCTACTAAATTCAGACAGCATCGAATCTTTTGGCAACGAGACATTGAAGGATGAACACTCTGCTGGCAGCTTTACGAAAGATACCTGGACAAGGACGAGTTGGTTTTATGAACGTCCACATCCAGGGACAGTTTTAGCTGCTGAAACGGATGTGAAACCCAATGTTTCATTTTCCTCTGAGCAGGATAAATATCTAAGTATTCAGACAGGGCAAGGAGTGACTATCAGGAAAAGAAGAGGCCAGAGAAAGAGGAAGGACTGTAATAAGGATGCCAAAGAAGGGAGTGTCGCAGAGAGTGACAACTTGGGTTTGTCCAATATAGTCTTCACTACATGGAAGGATGCGTCTACCAGTGATTGTCATTGGATTACAACAGAATCCAGTAATGTTAATCATAATGGAGATTCATATACTTCAAGTAAAGATGATTTGATGGAAATTTTCGATTCAGTTGCCTTGAGTGAACTGGCCATGGTCTTTAGACATCGGATGGACAGTCAGGTACAAGTGCAACAATTTCTCTTGGACTTATATTGAATCAATACATTCTAGTGGATTGAAATTATATCTATTTTGAATAACAGAAACGAGCAAGATATAGGAAATTAATCAGACGCCATGTAGATATCAGCACGATAAGGTCAAGCATCATTGGACATTCCATAAGATCTGCAAAAGAACTCTTCAGGGAATTGCTTTTGCTCGCAAACAATGCCCTGGTGTTCTACTCGAAAAGAACGCGAGAGTACAAATCAGCAGCGTGTCTCAGAGATCTGGTCATGAAAAAATACCGGCAGCATTTCAGAAGCTCCCCCAACAAAGCTACATCTGCCCTGCTTCCTATGCAACCAATGTGTCATCCTCCTGTGAAGCCTCGAAGTGCACGTCCACGCCCTTGTCCTCGTCCATGCACAGATAAAATCACCGGGAAGTTGCTTGGTGCTGACAATCTTGTCCCTGTAACTCCCGAGGAACAAAAAACAGAGTGTAATTCGGAGTTGAATATATCGTTGCAGTCCTTGTTGAAGGCTAGGAAAGACATCAAATTGCCTGGTAAGCTTGAAGTTGGGTGGTTGTATAATTCATGGCCTAAGACTCATGTAAAAGAAAGAAAACGAATCCGACATAAGTGATAACCACAATTTGTATGAAATTTGTACGTGCAAAATCACTCTTATTTGTGAAAAATGTCTCTTCTTAATCACGATTGTGCAACAGTCTAAGTGCCCGTTTGACATAACTTTAGCTTTTACTTCTGCTTCTTATAGAAGAGTTTTTGGAGAAGGCTACGTTAATTTTATTTTTAAAACTAATTTTTTTTTTTTTTTTTTAAAGAGCTTCCTATTCCAAACGTCTTTTAGAGAAATTCACATTGGACAAACTTTCTTTAAAAATTCTTCTAAGTAGAAGAACACTTTTATAAAAGGGAAAATTACAAGGTTCCAGGTAATTAAAATTCACAATCCAAATTTTTGGTGAGAAGTCTTTTTTTTGTGTGTGTGTGTGTAGAAATCGGATATTCATCTAATGCTTGAAAGGTCTAAAAGCAATATCTCCCTTAACTAACAACCACACCCACCCAAACCCTAAAAATTTCACCCAATTCAACTTACCCGTCAACCACCAACCTCTCTCACTCATTCTCACACGCACAACCTAGCAATCCGGTGGAGTCTATGGGTTGACCGTCACGCGTAGCGACGATGGTGTTGTTGTGACGCTCATCTTCTCCAAAGTGATTTACTTCTCCAGGTGTCGTTGTGCACAATACGGCAGCGGAGTCGATGGGCTGACCATCGCACGTAGCAGTAATGGTATTGTCGTCGTGCGAACTTCTTCTAGTCAATTAGCGAAGCAGCAATGAGCAATTACTCTAGTCGATGGGCTAATCATTGCAAAAATTAGGTTTCCTTGTTTCTCCTTGTTTTCTGATTTTGCTGTGGCTGGAGTTGCAACGATGGTGGTTTTCATATTTTGGTGTTGGGATGATTTTTGTTGGCAGTGGATTTGGCAGTGACAATTTTATTGGTGATGGTGGTGTCGTCTGTTGTGGTGGTGGTGGTGGTGGTGACAAAGGTGGCGAGGTAGGGGTGATCTCAAGCAGTCAAGTGGACGTGGTGGTAGTGGCAATAGTGTTGGTGGTGATGTTATGTGACCGATATTTGGTGTCTGCGACTAGCTATTTAGTGATTTGGGACCAATTATATAATTGTGACCTAAAAATTCGATACTTTATAATTGAAAAATAATGTGACTAATTAGTTTGAAAATTTGTGACCGACAAATACATTGTGTCCTATAATTTTTTTGATTTGTAACTGATGAAATAAATCATGATCTATCAAAAAAATTTATTGTGACCATGAAATAATCGGTGATCAATTAATTTAATAATATGTGATAATGTGACCTATAACTACACATCTATAATCATTAATTATATAATTGTGATTTTAATATATTTAATTAATTTGTTAATACCTAAGTTTTGCATTTTTGAAATTTAAAACCTAAAAATTGAATTGATCCATACTTAATGCCTTGTGATTTTTTCCCTTCATAAAATTGGTCAAATGGGTCCAAAAGCTCATTTTGATCTACAAAGCTCTTTTTGAATTTTCAAAGACCATGCCAAATAGGCTCTAAGCTGGATATGGATGGGTAAAATGGTATATATAGTCTGTTGTGTGGGGGTGGATTTGGTCAACATTTTATTTTGGGCCTGAGTTTGGATTCCGGTTAACCCATTAGCAAGTCCAGCCCAACATCAAGCCCAAAGTGATAAAACATCTTACAATTTTGACAACTTTAGCATGAAGATTATTTCTTCTTTAATAAGATTCTACGGGAAAAATTCACAAATCATACATATGGAGAATTCAAAAATCAAGTTTTAAGTTAAAAAAAAAAAAGGCAAAAATCAGGTATTTGTTAATTAATTAGAAATATTATTAATTAAATATAATAAAATCACAATTATACAATTAATATTCACATATACATAATTATATGTCAGAATTTATTTATTAGTCACATATTGTGAAATTAATTGATTACAAATTATTTCGAGATCACAAATCAAAAGTTTTATAGGTCACAATTTATTTCGTTGGTCACAAATCAAAAAATTAGAGGTTACAATTTATATATCGTTCACATATTTTCAAATTTATTAGTCGCATTATTTTTCGGTCACAGATTATCAAATTGTTAGGTCACAGTTAAATATTTGGTGACAAACACCGCCGCCAACACTATCGCCAATTACGAACACCCTTTCCTTGTGACTATCGCCACCTCCTCACCACCACCACCACCTACACCATTAACAAAAATTACCGCCAAATCCACCATTGCCGCCAACATCTCTACTTGCACAATCAACAAAAATTACCTAAACCCCCCCCCCCCCCTCCCCCAACAACATCAAAACCACCACTACTACCACCACCACAACCACCCCACCTACACCACTAACAAAAATTACCGCCAAATCCACTATCGCCGCCAGCATCTCTACCTGCACAACCAACAAAAATTACCTAAAACCCCCCAACAACATCAAAACCACCACTACTACAACCACCACAACACCCCAACGCCACCACTGTCGAAAACCACAATAGTCTCAAATCACCACTACTACCACCACAAGCAGCATCAACACCACCACCACACCTCAACTCTGCCATCACTAAAAACCACAGCAGCCCTAAGCTACCATTACCACCACCACAACCCGACGCCACCACTGCTAAAAATTGCACTGGAGAAAATAGCGACTGAGGTTTTGACACAAAGGCCCTCACATTTGCGACAAGTAGCCTCCACCACCACCATACCCCAACGTCGTCACCGCTGAAAACCACAGAACCCCAAACCACCACCTCAACACAACCACCGCTGAAAACCACAGCAGCCCCTACCACCACCATACCCCGACGTCGCCACACTTGCTGCTGTGGCGATCGCACTGGAGAGAGCAAAAGGCATTGTCACCATGGGGTGGAACCACCACAACACCCCAACACCACCACTGTCGAAAACCACAATAGTCTCAAATCACCACTACTACCACCACAAGCAGCATCAACACCACCACCACACCTCAACGCCGCCATCGCTAAAAACCACAGCAGCCCTAAGCTACCATTACCACCACCACAACCCGAAGCCACCACTGCTGAAAATTGCACCGGAGAAAATAGCGACTGAGGTTTTGACACAAAGGCCCTCACATTTGCGACAAGTAGCCTCCACCATCACCATACCCCAACATCGTCACCGCTGAAAACCACATAACCCCAAACCACCACCTCAACACAACCACCGCTGAAAACCACAGCAGTCCCTACCACCACCATACCCCCGACGTCGCCACACTCGCTGCTGTGGCGATCGCACTGGAGAGAGAAGGAGGCATTGTCACTGTTGGGTGGAACCACCACAACACCCCAACACCACCACTGTCGAAAACCACAATACTCTCAAATCACCACTACTACCACCACAAGCAGCATCAACACCACAACCACCACCACACCTCAACGCCGCCATCGCTAAAAACCACAATAGCCCTAAGCCACCATTACCACCACCACAACCCGACGCCACCACTGCTGAAAATTGCACCGGAGAAAATAACGACTGAGGTTTTGACACAAAGGCCCTCACATTTGCGACAAGTAGCCTCCACCACCACCATACCCCAACGTCGTCACCGTTGAAAACCACAGAACCCCAAACCACCACCTCAACACAACCACCGCTGAAAACCACAGCAGCCCCTACCACCACCATACCCCAACGTCTCCACACTCGCTGCTGTGGCAATCGCACTGGAGAGAGAAGGAGGCATTGTCATCGTTGGGTGGTGGTGACTAGAAGAGAAATTGAAATTAGAGAAAAAGACGAGAGAACCGCGAGAGAAGTGAGAGATGAAGATAGATGAAAATGATTAGGGTTTTGGAGTTAAAATTGGACCTGATTTTTGAATAATGAAATTTGAATTGTGATATTTAAATTTCTGCTATTATGTAATTTCCACTTTTACTAATCTCGATGGAGAGTTAATACTCATTGGTGGGTAGTAATAGAGTATTTCCAGTAATATTAAAGTATAGTGCAGAATTATAGACCAACTGGGGTGCAACAGCTAGCATGGGGCCACGTGCCCAACAAGACCCTTGTCATCTGCTAAATTAATGTCTTTAGAGCTTGTTTGAGTCGGATTAAAATCTGATTTTAATTTAAGTCAGACAATCAATATTAACCACATCTTTCATGGGTCTCGTAACTTTTCAACCACATATTTTCAAAATTTCTATCACAATCTACTAAAAAAATTAATTTTAATCTCCACCAAACACCCTCTAATGTCACTCCCTATCCATGCCTCGGAGACTGCCCATTGCACTTGAGGTAGTTGTTGTTTGACCTTTACAGAAACCTCAATTCAAACCATCGTGAATAAAGCCACTTGAACAATTTCTTGAACGTTCAGAGAATTGTGTGACAGCCCCGTGTTGGGCAGGCGCCACACAATCCCTTGGACGTTCAAGGAGCAGCCCTCAACCTTTCCGATTATATTGAGAATAATACTATTCTTAATCAGCAAATGTAATAATAATCATACGTGATATTTTACATGATATAACATTATTAAAAATATTTTTTTCAAAAAACGTTATTAAGATTATGCTACATAATATGTTAATCGTATATGAATAACATTATTATTATATTCACATAGAAAAATAATAACTACAATTACTGAAGAGAGCGAAAATAAAAAGAATTAAATTTCTAGTGTCCAATTAAAAGTAGGAATACATTACCCATTTAATGTCACTTATCCTTTTGTTACTCTTTAACACAAAATTAGGTGGTTGGTGGGTCCTTGACCACCTAGACTAGCATAAGCACAACTGATATTATATAGCATTACAAGAAAATTATTGAGCCTTAATGCTACGTAGAAGCTGGTGGAACTCAAAAAAGCTGTTCTTGGTAGCAATGTTTGTTTACCTAATTGAAGTTGGTATTTGTGATTTGGTGGGCATTGAAAAGTGATAAATAAACCAATCGCGTCTCAATCCCATTGGGTCAAGAAAGAAGGAAGGTGCGTCCATTTCGCCTTCGGTAAAATTATTGCGCACAAGTGCTTTGACTTGTTCTTATATTCATTACAAAGCAATATCATTAACTCAACAAATAATTCACTTAAAGTTTGAAATCCAAATTCGAATAAAATTGTTGTCCTGGAAGACCAAGGTCATTTAAGGCTTAAGCTTGTATACTGTTGGGATTTAAGCTCAGGAACAACTTCCAATTTTCGCAAATCACCACACCAGAGAGAGAGAGCATAAGAACCGGCAAAGAACCTCCCCAAAACCGTCCTCCACCGCTGCCTCTCTACCACCGAGCTATGAGAAATAACTCATTTACTTAGCCACTGTTTCAAGGCCTAAGTTATCACAAGAGACACTCACATGTAAAGCTCACAAGAAGACACTCACAGTAAAGCTCAAAACCAGGGAGAAAGGAGAGGAGGAGAGGGAGTGCCGAAAATAGAGGGAAAGACATGTCCTTCCAAAATAACGTGTGAGACCCTTATAGAAGAGAAAAGAGTCAAAGCTTCTCACACAAGCTAAAGACATAAAATATCTCACATGGAATAAATCCCAGTCATAGATCCCTATCAATGGTCCATAATAAAACTAGACAAGTACAATTCATGTAAATGACACAAATAACACTTAAATCTAATGGAGTTAAGAGAACCACATTTTCACATATACGTTTTATAATTAATCAAATTATGTTTGTTTACACATTTCGTGAGATTGTTTATAACTTTATATACACTTTTTAAAGGGAAAAAAAAATGTAAGTTTCATCTTGTTTATCGACTGATAAAATTTATAATTTTTAAATATGAATCTTAACTTATTTTTTCAACACGGCCTTGAAAATTTCGTCTCTAAAGCTCCAATTTTCTTATCACTTATTTTTTTATTTTTCGTGAAGAGGGTGGAGTTTGTACATATGGCCTATTGATTAATCTAAAAATTTTGGTATTTGTTATAACTAACCTTAACTTCCACTTCCAAAATTCACCAAACAAATGTTTGAACCTCCACTCAAAAACAAAACTACACCGTCTCCATTTGCACTAATTTATCTAGACAATATCGATGGTGAATTAACTTATAGGAGTTTCATGTACTTAGAATAATTGACAATTTTATTGTGTGCATGCATAAAAACTATTGAAGTAAAAAAATAAAATAAAATTATGAAATGGTTTGCATGCTATTATGCATCTGTCCACGTACTGCCAACTAAAGAAGATACATCGCAAGGGCTTAGTGATCATATGTCTCGGATAGATTTCCCTCTAAGGCGACACTACTCATCATCATCGCTTCACTTTTCTTGTAATTCGAGGCGATGGAGAGAGACCCAAACCCTTGACTATGTGGAATGAGCCACTACAATCTAAGGCAGTTGATCTTAACTCTAGATGCTACTATATTTTTAGGGCAGTGCTACGTGTACAAAATAAAACGCTGTTAGATTATTTACAGTTACAAATGGCAGTTTTTCATTTGATAAAAGCCAAAAAAAAAAAAAAAAAAGTAACAAACCATATGCTGCAGTTGATCTTAACTCTAGATGCTACTATATTTTTAGGGCAGTGCTACGTGTACAAAATAAAACGCTGTTAGATTATTCACAGTTACAAATGACATTTTTTCATTTGATAAAAGCCAAAAAAAAAAAAAGTAACAAACCATATGCTGCCACCTGTAAAACATTTGGCAGGATTTCCCTTGTACAAGCAACAAAATTGATATTTTTAACACATTCAGTAGTATGTGTACACGTGAGTGAAAAAACTTGGAACTGTTAGTGATGGCAAAAAAATTCATCCCAATGGGTTGGCAGGGCAAAGATGCCCCCACCCCCCTTGAAAAAAAAATTTTAATTATAATTTTGATAAATTGTTAGTTTTAAAATATTTTTGGTGTATTTACAATTTTATATCATGTTTATAATCCAACAATTATATTATACAATTTTCAATTTAAATTTTTACTTCACTAACAATTGTTTTATATAATTTATAAATTCGGTCATCCTATCTTTCTATTATAATTAAATTATATAGTCAAAGTCAATTTATAATATCTTGATCAAAAAAATTTGAAAAAAAATTTAAATATATGAAATGACCTTTAGGTTTTGGGTTAAAGATTGAACTTTGAATAATAGCATAACTCAAAGATTTGAAAATGAAAAAAATAATAATAATAATAAACGGGGCAAACTCCCGCGTCCGCCTCGTTTAAGGCAGGGCCGGGCGTGGGGAGGGGCAAACCCTTGCCTTAAACCCACCCCATTGCCACTCCTAGAAACTATTGACTCAATTCCAATCGAATTCAAAGGACAAAACTTTTCTTTCTTTTTTTTTTTCTCTTTTTTGAAAAATGAAAAAAAATAAAAATTAGGCCTCCGTTTGGTTCCCATTTTTTCACCATAAAAATAAAAAAATATGACCGTTATCCATCACATCCAGCCACCATATTTGACTTTACATCTCTTGTGTGGGACCCATAACGACTATATTTTTCATTCTTAATTTACAAAAAATGTGTATCAAACGGGACCAACATATCTATATCTATACTTCTCGAATGATTTGATTCTATACTATATGTGAAATGATTTAGACTCCGTTTGATTCTTTTTTTTTTATGAGAAAATGTATTTTAGAATAGTAGATTGATGAAAAATGTGTGGTTGAAAAATAAGGAAATTTTTTTGAATTACGTGAAATATTATTTTACTAAAAAATATGTGATTGAAAAGATAAGAGAAAAATGTATTTTAATAAAAATGGGAATCAAACGATCCTTAATTCAATTCAATGAATAAAACTTCAATTGATATCCAATTTGATTCAATTCTCGTAGAAAGAGGAACTCAACCATGTGTACCCTAACCAAGTAAGCAATGTGTCTCTCAAAGATAGATTACAAAATAAGATTTCATAATTTTGGTGGCTTGGCTCAATGCTTATTGAAACCACAAAATCACTTAAATTTAAGCTATAGCGTAACTTGAGGGGCAAATCATCAATTCTCGACTTAATCAATTGTGCACTCAATCCCACAGTTTGACTTAATCAAAAGTGTTTTTGTAGTCATATTAATCTAAGGATCCGTTTGATTACAAGAGTGAAAAATGGGTGGATAAAATGAATGACAGAGAATTGAATTGCCTAGAATTTGTTTTACAGAGAATTGTAATTAATGATGTTTGATTGATATAATTTTTCACCTAATCCGTTTGACTTTATATTTCATGCAAATTGTTACTTTTTTGGGATAAATTTTTTTATAATCTGTATCAAAATTTGTTTGGATTGCAAAAAAGTAAAATAAAAATTTTAAAATTTTAAAATAATTTTTGAAATTTTTTGTGTTCGTTTGGCTTTATTTTTTTACGCAAATTGTCAATTAAATGGATAAATTTTTTTACCATTGACTTTGGAATGTGTTCCAATTGCTTTAAAAAAAAGGTCAAAAAATTGGAAAACATTTTTTAACTTTTGTGCATCAACAACTTGTACTTTGAAAAACTTGGAAACGTTTTCCCTGAAAAATTAGTGCAATCAAACAGGTGAATAGTAAAAAGAAGGAAAACATTTGTCACCTTCCACGGAAAACTTAACCAATCAAACAGGCCCTAAAATTTTAAATTTACTAATTTAAATAGAGATACAATCATTTTAAAGTTTCATACTATCGACAAGTAAATAATTTAATATAATACATCGACCTATGTACCAAAAAAATTTGATATTAGTTAAGCACGTGCAGGAATCCATTAAAATTATCATTGTTAAATTATATTTACGTTAGGAGAGTTTTTAAAGCAAGCGAAAATAGTTACTCAAGAGACCGAAATGGGAGTCGATGGGTACGTTTAACATCGAGTGTGAAAACTGCGTTTAATAATAATGCAATGGCCTAAAGATAAATAACTATACTATAAAATTATTTTATTAAAGTAAGATAATTATGTATTGTTCGGAATAGCATCCACTTTTGTAGTAAAGCTTTTTGGAGAAGTTATATTGAATCAAATTTTTTTTTTTAAAACTCTTTTAATTTGGCACAATATTTGTAGGGGTGCATAAAGAAGTCACCACTTTAGAAAACTATTAAAATATGTCTAAAAACAACTTATTAGCCGCAGAGGTCTTTTAAAAAATTATTCAAATACGTCCAGAAATAAATTTTTTTCAACCACATATTTACTATTCATCATATCAAAAAAATTAATTTTCTCTCAAAAAATAGCTATCAAATAGGTTATATATCGTTCTCGATATTTGAACCATGTTTATCTTGACACTCATTTGTCTAGAATAACATTTCATTTCGAACATAATATTTTTTTACATTTGAAACGTAGTTCTCGATATTCCTATATAGGATTATTCTACTTTGTCTTCATACTTGACCTCGACCCCACCACTTCACTCACATGGGGGTCGGGTCTCACCTCATTAAATTTAATATTTTTGTCCCTCATGTGAGGAGAATGATAGGATCGAGGTCAAGCATGAAGACAAGGTAGTATGATTGTCCTATGTAAATGAGAAAAATAGCATTTATTGTGATTTGACATCTGTACTATTGAAATAAATAAAGTAGGTTATGTGTCCAAATTTTGTTGATTAATAATATTTTGTAAAAATGTCCATTTTTGAAATTAGTGTGAAATCATAAATTGTTAATAATGTATTTTGATCTAAATTATTTCAAAATGAATATTTTTGTAAATGGACGTCTGAAAATGAAATTTGTTGCCATTCTCTCATAGTATTATTCAAAAATGAATCCCACTATATTAATACAGTGCATTCCCACAATTCTCTCCGCTTTGTACGAGCCGGTGCCTTTGATTCTCTCTTTCCTCTGACTGTCTGTCTAGGATCCTTCCCTTTCTTCCATACACACACCATATGCATATACACACATATAGATATAGAGAGAAATATATAGTACTCTGTTGTAGAGCAACAGTTTCGTTGTAGCCAATCTAATACAGACACAGCTTCTTTTCAGCTGTGGATTCAGTCACGACTGAATCACGTGATTATCGGACTAATTGAATTTAAGGCCTAAGGTATGTGTTTTGCGTTCTAGATTTCTTTTTCGTTTTAGTTATGATAATGGGGTGGATTGAGAAATGATGATTGAAACCACGATCCAGTTCTTGAAATTTATTTCGAATAAATAAAGATTGCTAATATTATTTTTCGTTTTTGGTGAAGGGGGATGTTTAATGTATTCATTATCAATTGTTATTGCCGTCTGATTAGTGCTTACTTTTTATGTTCTTCGATGGTAAAGTTCCGATGCGTTCGGGTTCAATGCTTATTTTTCAATTTGTCATTAATCTGTAATTATTGCAATCTCAAGTTGAGTACGTGTTTGTTTAAAAGTCACTGGGTATTAGCCTATTACAAGTGTTTCTACAGATTTATATGCATCTGTTGGTCAAATAAAATATCAAATATGCATGCATTTTTTGCAGATCGTTGCCAGACTGTATAAACTCAAATTTGCCTATGAAGTATGAAGGCATCGAAATCATGGTATTCGTTGTTGATGAAAGGACATTTTTCATTTGAGGGGGTATGTTCATTACATGTGTTTATTGTAGTTTTGGTATAAGCTAAGGACTAGCAATTTAAGGTAAGAATGTTTAACTTATAGACGGGACTGAAATGGTGTTGCAGGGAGTATGTGGTGCAAAGATGAAGCAGCTACCGTTTATGGGAGTTGTCTGTATAGTAATGTTATTCATTGTGTATAGGACCACAAATTATCAGTATCAACGGACAGAGGTATGTAGTCCGTATATAATTAACTTCTAGATTGCTTTATATTTTTTCCCTTTCAACTTTGAAGAGATTATGCATAGTTTGTCCATAACCACTTTAACCTTTTCTTTCTATCAGATCGAATCAAAATTGCACCCCTTCTACACATTAAAGGTAATCATCTTAATCTAGCTTCTCATCACATTACTTATGATAACACTTCATTGTATTATTCTTGTACTACGCAGTATACTAGCTTACTGAGTTGCATATCAAATTGTTCTTGCAGCATCACTAACTTTCGTGAAACTTATGATATTCATTCATTGCAATCCTGAGGTATTATTGATGCTTTTATCCAGGATGGAGGCATGGTTGCCTCAAGCTTAAATAGTTTACCCCGTGGAATCATCGAGCCAAGGTCAGACCTAGAGTTAAAGCCTCTATGGACTACTAGCAGTTCTAAGTCACAGGTAAATATTGATTTTCGGTGGAGTCTATATGCTGATTTCTTTCCTATTCCCCTGTATCGTGAGCGTTTGTAAATCTTTGATTATGATTAGCCTCAGTTCTAAAAAGTTTCCTTACATTCACCGAGGTCTGATAAAAAAAATTCTGGTAACCTAAGCAATGATCGAATGTTAATACATGGCCTCCTTTTACTTTCAATTTTCAGGTTAACGTTGGAAGTTCTCATAATTTGTTAGCAGTACCAGTGGGAATTAGGCAAAAGGAGAATGTTAATACTATAGTTCAAAAGGTGTCGCATTTTATTGATGTTTGAACTTTTGAAAACTCTATGCTGATTCATTAGTATTTTAACTGTCCTCATCCATTGCCTGAATATTTTAATTTCAGTTTCTTTCAGAGAATTTTACAGTTATTTTATTCCATTATGATGGCAATGTAAATGGATGGCTGGACTTGGAATGGAGCAAGGAAGCTATCCATATTGTTGCTCACAACCAAACAAAGTGGTAAGACTGGGTAATTTGGATCTAGTTTCTTGTCCTTCATCTGCCCAAAGTAGAAATTTTAAATTGTAATCAAATATGTGAAAATTGTACAATTGTATCAATCAAAGGTAAGTATGCAGCCTTTTTGAGGATTTTTAGAACTAATGTAACTTTAGTGCCAACACAAGAGATGAGAGTTCAATGATGAAGTAGGGTTATCAATCCCACACAAAGTGAGTTTTTTTAACACTTGTCAGTAATTAGTTCACCTTTGGATTACATTGTGTCATAACATGCAAAAAGCAGATTTTTAAGTGTTACCCCTGACTTCTAACTTATAGTATGGTATCAGGACATGGGAACAAATTAGTGGCCACCAGTCATTCCAACTGCTCCGACCATTGGCCTCCTCCCTTAGGATTATATATTGCATGTTAGAAAATGGGAAATGGTTTGAATGACCAATTCCGATATTTGTAAAGTCTCGAACACAAAAAATGGGAAATGGTTTGAATTGATATCTGATGCAGATGTTTGTTTCAAATGCTCGTGTCCTAAGCACAAAAGTTTTATTGTTTTCAATGTAATTTTTGTATTTATTCTTATTTCAGGTGGTTCGCCAAACGCTTTTTACATCCGGCAGTTGTGTCTATTTATGATTACATATTCCTGTGGGATGAAGATTTAGGGGTGGATAATTTCCATCCTGGAAGGTACAATTATTGTACCTATGCAATATCTTATCCTTGTCCTTCTATTTTGCTGATTTTATCCAAAATAACAGAATAGCTTTTTATACCAGTTACATGTCTAAGCTTGCTTCATTATGTTGAGTTGACAAATGCTGTATTTTTTCTATGTAGAAATTAGAAGTTGATAGGTCTGAAGTCAAATGAGTACTTCAATATTGTATAGATACCACATATAGTTTCCAGATTAATCCGAATAGAAAATACTAGTTCCAACCATGCAAGTTCCATGAAGGTTTATCCTTCCTCTATGGCTGCTCTTAAGTCCCCGGAATCTGTTATTTGATTCCCTAATTTTGCTTCAACCACAGGTACCTGGAAATTGTAAGATCAGAAGGACTGGAGATATCTCAGCCAGCTTTGGACCCAAATTCAACTGGTATACATCACAGGATTACAATAAGAAATAGAATGCATAAATTCCACAGGTGAATTGGGCATAAAGCTACACGGTCGGACTTCTGAATTCCATCTATATATACTTTGATGTTAGTACTTACATATTCTGATTTAAGCAGAAGAGTATATGATATCAGAGGAAGTGTTAAATGTTCAGATGATAGTGAAGGTCCTCCTTGCACTGGGTATGTTACTAATATTATTCTGGATTTTAATTTTTCTCATATTATCTTTTCTGTGCAACTAACTCAATATGTGCATGTTCCATCTCAGAGAACTTGTCATTTAGTATTGTAATGAGCTTGTCATCTCCTATAAAAAATATATATCTTGAATCGAAAGGAGTATATAATAACTGCTAGTCAAATAATGTTAATTGTTTTGTGATTTATTAATAATATCGCCATGCACAGGAAATAAACATTCTGGATGGTTAATCCATTACCGAAATGAAATACTCATGTATGTATCCACCATAATGTGATGTTATATACAATGGAAAAGAAATAAAAACGTGAAGGAAACTCTAAGCATGCTCTACCTTGATGCCATACTGAAGAATAAAAAGAAAAAATAATTTGAACAATTCCGATTTCCGCATACCAAATGGTCATAGGGAGCAATTGTTATACAATTTAGAGAAACATGTTGATCGCTTCAAATTTGCAGATTTGTGGAAGGAATGGCTCCTGTATTTTCAAAATCTGCATGGGAATGTGCCTGGCAATTGATACAGGTCAGTGTTGGTGCTTTCCTGTGAACAAATTCCTATTTCATAGATCTTATGGTGTGAAATTTATTGAAGCAAGCATGTGAAAAGTGCAATAGTTTCTATCATCAGTATCGGTGTAATTTATGCAGTTATGCCTTTATCTAATTTCAAAGAAGTGCCTAGATGTTCAAAATGTACTTGTCACTTAGGGAAAATTATTTGCATGTGACCTAAAAATTTTGATGTTCCCTACGTTAAACATAGTACCTTTTGCAACTACTTATTTTTCCTCTGATTTCTAAGAATAAACAAAAGATTCAGAAAATAAAACCTTTGGATGCACTCCCCTCCATTCCTTAAATTATCTGATCATAATTGTTGTTGCTTATGGTGATAAGCCGATGCAATGTAGAGTGTATGCCCTAATTGAAGGGACTGATTTTGTGTCTTTTACTCACTAGTGGTCCTCCAGTGTGTTGCCCAGATGAATTCTTTTCTGGTCTATGCTACTATGCTTCTGAAATTGTTCAAACTGTTATTCTGGTCTAGTTAATTGTTATTCTGGTCTAGTTAATTAACCTGCCCTAACTACCTGCTCATATGAATGTTTTACTGTTTAACTCCAATTTGTGTAAGTTCTGCATTTTTTTGGCATTTCAATAAATCTTACAACTGGCTGTTCCATCTGTTAGAATGATCTTGTTCATGGATGGGGGATGGACATGAAACTCGGCTACTGTGCTCAGGTAATTTGATTGCTTAGGGGCTGCATGGATGATAACTGTCGACTTTGCTGTTCCATATTTACTTTGAGAGTTTTGTTATATTGTTCTAAAGAAATTATTCCACGAGTACTAAGAAATTTGTTTTAACCAAATTCAAGTATAAATGGCCTTCTTAATTCCAATTGGCAATGGAGATAGAACCACAGGTGCTTCAACTTATTATAATTTATAACATCTGTACTATACTTGCTACCAAAGAAGTTTTTGTACTTCCATCCCTCCCCAGTGAACTCTTATTTCACAGGCAACTATATGAGTTCCTATTCCTCTTTCTTCTTCTTGCACCAAGACCATCATTTTTAGTTCTTTCGAAACAGTGCTACCCTTTTGCCCCCAGAACAGGTTCTAGCAAAACTAAAACTGGAGATTATTTTGGGGCCTAACATAAATCACATGCTTCGCATGAGCAAGCACTGTTAAACTTCATGTGCTAGTTTAAACTAAGTATCTGCCTGATTTATAAGCTTCAATAATTAATAGGCTTATAGCAATTTTTGTATAACATTTTTTTTTTTTTTTTTAACCCCCGTCTTGTATAAACTTGGAACTTTTATAGGGTGACCGCACAAAGAAGGTGGGAGTAGTTGATAGTGAATATATTGTTCATCAGAGTATACAAACTCTCGGTGGGGCATCTGCAAAAAAGGTGACTCCCACTTTCCTCTGCTTCATTTCCACTATTCCTTTCAGTTAAACTGGTACGAGTTTGTCTGTAGTCTGCAATTGTCCAACATTTTATAATTGCCTGATGTTTTAAGTTTATTAATCCGAGTATTACTTCACAACTATCTCGAATGAAGATACATTACTCAAAAGATAAAGTCCATTTACTACTACTTCATGCGAGTTTGGAAGGCTTGAGTTTACTTTTAGGGTAACTCATTTCAATCTTGCTCTGGTTTCCCGCATGAGCATTCTAGCATTATGAGTTATTACATCACTTGATATCATGAGTTCAATTCATGCTGTTTGCTAAAGCTCACAACTAATGCCATCAATCTTGAATATACAGTATTTTGATTGATTACTTGTAAAAAAACACAAAAATTTCAATTGCTTCTCTTCTCACCTTAATTGTTAGTGTTTAAATTGACTGAATCCGGATATGGTGTTTGTCACAAACCATTTACTTAGCTTATGATGTTTGATATCTCTACAGGGTTCAAGTCGCCAAAAATATGTGAAGGTAAAGCTCACATTCTTTTGTTTTTTTTAATGTTTTTTCCCCTAAAATTACAAGCAATTAAGTGGTTTTACACGTTAGAATTTTCTATGATTTAACGTGCTTCCTGTTTTCACTCTTGATCTTCAGAGACATGGCGTTGATGTGCGATTGGAGGTGAGTAAACTACATTTGTCGTGCATTATTAATACTGTTATCTCTTCGTACTTGCCTGATAATCAGGCTTGAAAGAACGATTTCATGTTTTTTTGTCTTTGTAAAAAGTAGTTGAATTTTGCAGATTCGGAAGCAATCAACAACAGAACTTCAAATATTCAAAGAAAGATGGGAACGAGCTATAAAAAAGGACAAGAACTGGGCAGATCCATTTTCAGGAAGCCGTAAGTTGAAGGTTTAACTTGATGGTAGATGACAGTCATCTAGTTTTTCAGGATCTCATAATTATTTCATTTTTTGAATTAGTGTAATCACAATTGCCATCATTCAGGTTTATCTTCTAGTTAGGCTAATGAAAATTCTGATAAAGAGATGAGGAAGTTGATGATGTAAAATGGAGAATTTCCATGGTCAACGAAATTAATCTAGAAGATTGAGAATGTTCAACTTAGCAGCCATCGTTGGTGGTCAATCTACTATAACATAATTGAAATTGTTTACAAATAATTATAAATAAATTTGTAATATTTGAATATGTAGAAAATTCAGTCAAACCCGCCATTATTATTCATTTGACAAGTACCCCCCTCTTTTCGTCCTATTTAAAAAGATTGTACAACTACTCCATTTTCAATTATACAATTATTATTATTATTATTCGTTTTCAATGAAGTAATAATTAATAAACTAAATTACATACAATTAAACAACTAAAGGCAATATTGTCTATTAAAAAATATGAATTCAAACTCATATTCTTTACTTTTATCTTGTTTCTTTTTCGGTTTGTCCCTCCATCTAATTCTATTGGATTATGGAAAGCTAGCCTCAATTCTTTAAATTTTATTTATTATTATTTTTTTCAAATATACATTTCATTAAATATATGATTTTTAGTTGGACCAAACAAGGGCTTAATAAATAATCAAAGTAAGAAACTTTGTCCATTTTGAAATGCGAATGGCTTTTTTGTAAGAGCACAAAGTAAAATAAGGATAAATAAATTAAGAGAAAATTGTTGCTAAGGCTCCGTTTGATAGAAAGATGAAATTTTGGTGAAAGAAAAATAAATTATAGGGAATTGAATTGCCTAAAATTTGTTTTACTGGAAATCGTAATTGAAAGTGTTTGATTAATATAATTTTTCATTTGAAAAATATAATACTTTTGGTATCCGTTTGACTTTGTTTTTAATGAAAATTGTTAATTAAAGGGATAAAATTTCTTATCATTGGAGATAAAATTTGTTTAGATTATCGAAAAAAATTTGGAAATGTTTGGTGTTCATTTGACTTTGTTTTACATGAAATTTGTCAATTAAATGGATAAATTTTTTCACACTTCATTTTAGAATTTATTTCTATTGCCAAGAAAAAAAGGTGGAATTTTAATTCCTACTACAGTAGTGGAAAAAAGAATTCCTTGAAATCAAGGAAAATAAATATTTTTCACAAAAAATTTGGTCAATCAAACAAATCAAAAGTGAATGTTGGAATTCAAACGGAGCTATCAAATGGGGCCTAAATGTGACCAACTTCCAGGAAAAATAACGTGCTATCAAACAGAGTCTAAATGTTCTTTTGTTCTATATTTGACATACAACACTTTTGTTTGGCCTCCATTAAAATCATAATTCATTTTCTTTCTCTTCTTAGCTACGCATTCTCCAATAAAATAATATTACATGAAATCTCTGGATTTTTTTAACCACATATTCATCCAAAAAAAATACTATTCCAACCATTAAAATTTCAAATAATGAAGCCAAACGGGGCTTATGTAGAAATAATCTTAGAGCGTGTTTAATGTATATTTTAGAGTAAATTTTGCGAAAAGTAAATTTTTTTAAAAAAAAACGTGCAATTAACATGTAGAAAAAAAAATTATGAATGTATATATAAACTTATTTTAGTTTGATTCTCATTCTTTGTAAAATTAGAATGAAAAATATAATCATTATGGGACTACACACAAGAGATAGAAAATAAAAAATGATGGTTAGATGTGATTGATAACGATCATATTTTTCATTTTTATAGAAAAAAAATAGGTACCAAACGGGGCCTAAAAGAATGCAAAGTTCAAATGAATTTTAGCCCCTGTTTGGTAACCGTTTTTTTTTTCAAACACACATTTTTCAATAAAATAATATTACACGCAAACCTAACAAATTTTCTTAATTTTTAATCACACATTCTTCATCAATCAATTATTCAAAAATGTATTTTCTCTCGAAGAGGGAGTTTAAAAGAAAATTAATTTTAAAGATTTATATTAAAATTGACTTAAAATTAGTCATTTCATATCACCGATACACCTACGACACGTATGTAAACAGCCTAAAATTCCATCAATATAACCATAGAGAAAATTAAATTCTTTTGAAATTTTAATTTTTAAAAGAAAAATAAGAAATTATTAATAAGAGAAAAGAAAATGTCGTCTATTTTAATCTTAATTAATTAATTCCGCAGATAAAACGTTAGTCCAACATTCTGTCTCTACATTTCTTTTCTTTCTGTCTGTCCTATTGTCTTTATTCACACATATTGTCGACTTCTCCGCAAATTTGAATCCCAAATTCTTTTAAATTTCTTCTCCATTAAGCTTTGATAGAGTTTTAATAACAGTGCAGTGCAAGATCTCTATTCTCATCCTCAGTTTCAATTTAACTGAAACACCATTACAATTATGGCCGGCCGTTACGATCCCAACCCATTTGATGAAGGGGAAGAAGTCAATCCCTTTGCTGTAAGTTCTTTGGGGTTGTGTGTCTTCTCCATTTATGCTTCAAAGTTGAAGTTTTTTTTTTAAGTTCTTTTCTCTTTATGCTTGGGCAATGCTTTTATATTAAAGAAATTAAGTTAAAGAGTTTTAGAGACAAAGAATTGTGGTTTTTACGGGGTTTTTTTGGGATGGAATGATAATTCAAGTTGGTTCACGTTATAGCTTGATGTAATTTGAATTCCTTTAATCTATGATTTTGATATTTTAACTGTGTTTGATGTTTTGTTGATTTTGAAAGTTTGGTGTGTATTTTATTGTAGTCAGTGAGGTTTTAGATTCATCTGCTTGTATAGGTCACTATTAGCTTGCTGATCACATATGCAGAATCCTCAGGTTATGTTCCTGTGTGTGTATGTATGTGTCATTAAAAGCTCTCATCTTCTCGACAAAGGCTCTGCTGGTTTCAGCTTAAAATGTTTTATATTGGAAGTAATTTTTTTTTTTTTTTTTGAAAAAACTCGTTTTAACATTCTTTTTCTGCCCAATGTTTACTAAGGCTAAATCGGGTGGGTATCGGCTTAGTAAGCCTCACAAATAGCACTTAAGGCATAAACTTTTAGGAGGTTAGTGAAAGTCTCACGTGAGGCAGGACTAGATACGTAAGCCTCAAAATCCTTTTTTTAAAAGAATGTTTCTGGCGTTTGGTTGACTAATAAATAATTATTTACAAAAATTAGAAATATCCTAATTTGTTAGCAGCAATGGATATGCTGGTTTCTGATGGATTTAGTGTGGGGCAATGTTTGGGGCCGTGGGCCTGGTTCTGCCAGATGCCATTATTTTTGTGGTGGCATGGTCTAAGGTTGTTTTTAACTATGTTAGTGGATGTGGTGCAAAAGGATTGTAAAGGTTGTGATGGAAGAGAAGTAGATGGTATTTTGCAGTGGAAATGGTGGTGGACATAGGAGTCATTGAACTGTAAAATATCTGTGGATTCCGGATATGGATGTGATTTTTGTCATTGTTTGGACGTTGTGATTCCTTATATTTTAACTTTGTATTTTCTATTATGAACTTTAAACGAGGCACTTCCAGGTGCATGCCCATGTTAAGAGGCAACTATATATCTGTAACACTTTTAGCTTTCACCATCTTCTATCTCAAGAAACTTCGATAATTGCAAGGAATGAATGGAACACAAATACACAATTTACTTTGTTATGAATTTTTGTTCCAAATTAACTGCACATTTCTCCAATGACCTAATAGCTTCTGGGCATTGAGTGTTTTCTCGTTTAACTGTTAAATGTTGGTAACCATGCCTAGAGGTTTGACCTGTTCATTGAGTTTGGAGCATTGCAGGTTATGGACATGAATTTTGGCGGCATGTTGAATTACTTATATTTGATATTATAATTTTTACACACTTGATACGGTGCATGATGTGTAGTATTATCTTTCACCAGATATTGTAAGAAGCATATTTATACTAGAGCAAGTTTCTATTATGCTCATTTCTAGCAGGGTTATTATCATATTGGAAATTTAAATTGTTTTAAAAAGTGATACAGTGTTTTGTGTTGCATTAGTTTCCTTTGCATGTGAATGAAATCTCAGTGTATTGTCGATTTTATATATTGATGACATGAATTGATAGGCCTAATTCTGTTGTATGTCTACAATTAATATGTGATTTATTTATTTATTTACATTTTAACATCAGGATGTAGGAGCTAGAGAAAAAGCAATGGGGCAGTCAACGTTTAGTGGAGGTTCATTTTATACCACAGTAAGTTCATCTTTATTCTCCTACACATGATGAAAACAAATGTCTTGTGAAATTTTTTAGTAAAAATACTCTAATTCTTGAATCTGTATTTTAAAATTAAACTGCTTAAAGATATAAATGTAGGTTAATTGGATGCATTCTTGTTCATAATGTTCTAGTCTCACGTGTGAAATTCCATTTCTGGGTAGTTTTCATTGTTATATAGTGATTTGATTTTAGATTCTATCAATTATTGTAATGAATTATGTAGCTTGGTTACAACCACCTTTTTTGAACTCTTATTTTCAACATATTTTTCTATGGTTTCCAGACTGGGAGTGTTCCCCCTGCCACAAACTCAAGGCTTTCACCTCTCCCTCCAGAACCTGCTGATTTCTACAATCCTACTGCCCCAGTTGATATTCCTCTGGACAGTGCTGCTGTACGTGCAATTTCATTATTATTATTTTCCAGTCCCAGAGTCATCTTCTGTTTTTATTGACATATGTTATCTAATGACTTGATCATATCAATTTTAAATATAGGATTTGAAAAAGAAAGAGAGAGAGCTGCAAGCTAAGGAAGCTGAATTGAAAAGGAGGGAACAGGTATTTACTCTATGAAAATCCTAAACTTCTGGACATGAATTTCCAATCACTAGATCTGCTTAATCTTGTGTACCTTTTTTTAAGAAAAAAATGGCTCATCATTAATTGTTTGAATTGATTCTGTTCTGAATCTCCATAATTGATAGTGCTGTCTTTACCTGTAGCCATCAACTAATGGTTAAATCATGAAAGTTACAATGGAATGCAAAACCCTCACGTAATTGCCTTTTCGTATGCTCAATTCAAGATCATAGCTCCCTTACTTCTGTTTGATGAGATATTAATTAAGTATTTAAATTTTGAACGACTAACCATATATGGCAAGCTCATATTACTTCCACTAATGTTGAACTGGCATGCGTTTTCTAGTAACTAATTTCAGTGAGAAGTATAACCTAGAATGTCGCTTTTACATTGTTTTCCTACAAAGGAATTTTTATACATCATGTCATCAAAATAACAGCGTGAATGAAAAAACAGATAGTTGTTTTTGTTGGAACCCTGTTGATTGCAAACCATTACATTGAACTTCATCTTTGCGCACATTGTAATGTCTAATTATTACTGTAAAACATCCATAAGATTTGTACTCATATGCATAGATTCATAAAGTTGAACATACATCTACAGATATGCTAACATGTGTATCACAAAGGAACTTCTTGACAGTATGAAGATTTTATTATGCTAGAAATTAAAAAATGTTGCAACAAGATTGAAGCAGGTTCCTAAAGTCTTGTTTGAGAGATTATTATGTTTGAGGATATTGGCATATAGATAGGCCAGCTTTATGACTTTTTGTTTGCTTTTGAAGCGATGCATTCTTAACATGTTTTTATTATAATGATGCTCCACAGGAAGTAAAACGGAAAGAAGAGGCTGCTAGACGAGGTGCTTTGTCTGCTTTTATCGGATCCATTTATGACCTTCTCTGACACCTAAACACCCCCAAACCCTTAAGAAAATGATAAAAAAGAAAAGAGAGACTATTAGTCCTTTACCAACCCCTAAAGCAGCGTAGCTTCCCCTTGTCAATTTTTTTCACAATGCCCTTTTGCTATGAGATTAAAGTATCAAAACAATGCTTGTGTAAAATTGCACTCTCAGATCACGATACAATTATCCTTCATTACTTTTCAAGAAAGGTGGGGGCACTGTAAGAGCAGTTTCTCTTCTCTCTTTTATCATATCAACTGTTCTCCAAGGGGAAAAAAAATGAAAAAGCACTACCCAGTCCTTCCTATACTATCCATCTTAGCAAATTTTTAATTGTTTTGTATCTCTATTTACTCATAAAAGTCACTTTAAACAACCACTTTTCTTATAGAAGTTCATTTAAATAGTTTATTATTTTCTAAAAAGAGCGTATGCAATTTAACAACCTTATCAAGCGTGCTTTAACTAGCTTGAAGAACTGTACATAATTTCATTTTTCAGACTTTCAGCTATTATCTGCTTATTTTGTGCCTTGGTAGCATTTTTTTCCATATTCCGACTTTCAGTTCTTTTAGATGGCTGAAATGTGTCCAATTATGTCCCACTTCCGTGGAGAACATTGGTAGAGATATCTAATATTCAACTATATTTGACCGTATCTCCCTTGATTTTTTGTTGCTTTGCAGCTGGTATTGTTCTTGAGGAGAAAAACTGGCCGCCTTTTTTTCCTATTATACATCACAATATTGCAAATGAAATACCGATTCATCTACAGAAACTGCAGTATGTTGCTTTTACAACTTTGTTAGGTATGTCAAGTTTTGCTAGTTTGTAACTTTGTGGTTTTCTTATTACTCCATGGAATTCTTCATTTGTTATCCTGATGTTATGCTTTCTTCTCACAGTTCCTTCCAAATAGGATGAGAAAGCAGTTTGAGTATATTAAAGTTTTTATTTATTTCTCAAAATCCATCTGTGCCTAGGTGGTGAACTTGGCGGATCCTTACCTGTAGATTAGATATAACTGAGTTGACTGATCCTGCTATTCCTTAATCGAAATAATTTGTCACTGTCAATGCTGTTGGCTGACATTTTATGCAATCTGAAGTGATTTTACTTCTGTTATGATTTATGAAGATTGGATTCAAATTCACCTTTGCTCTATATTCTCTCTTTACGCAATTTTTAAATGTATTAATTGATGAGAGAAGGCTATTTACGCTGGTTTAGGCTTTTTCCTTTTAGATACAACAGTAGTTGCCAGATTATTTTCAAGCATCTAAAGATACCAATTCTATTGAGATGGTTAAAAGTTATTTTAAATATGGAGCAATCATTTCAACTTTTGCAGGGGGTGGCAAAATCCTAGTCTCATTTTTTGATGCTTGGATATCTTAAAAAATTTCTTGTATATATGTCTGTGTTGGAGAAGTTCAAATGCTTTTATGTGTAGTGAGTTAGCAGTGACCAATGTTTATTGAATGTTTTGCTCAATATTTTCTTCTATAATATGATAGCTTGTATGTTATTTAAGTATCTAAACGTATAACTCTCCTTTCTCTCTTCCTTTTGTGGGTGTTGTAAGGGGTTATTGATGATGTATGTACTGTATGACCAGGACTTGCATTGTGTCTTTTCTGGAATGTCATAGCTGTCACTACTGCATGGATTAAAGATGGAGGTTTGTACCAATAATTATCGTCCAGCCTATTCCTACATGATATGTGCCTTTTTGGAATAGTTGTCCTGACTTCAATATATTTTTCTAGATCCGAAGATTTGGTTTCTTTCTATTATCTACTTCATAGCAGGGGTTCCAGGAGCATATGTATTGTGGTATCGTCCACTCTATCGTGCTTTTAGGTATGTGTTTCTATATTTTTGCAAAGTTATTCTTTACATTTATGGTTGATATATCATAAATCTTTTGGATCATGTGGGAGGTTCAAAAGGGTTTATTGTTACAAAACTAATGGACTTGTACTCTTTGGGCATGCATATCGTAACACATTCAGTGGTTTCTGTGCAAGAGATTAGTTGAACTAATATGGAGATCTAGATTAATTAACGGATAAGTTGCTACCCATTCAGTTGCATAACTTATTAATATTTGATGAATAGTTTTGCTCCTGTTCATTTAGTTGACTTAGTATCCATGTTACAGGACTGAAAGTGCTATGAAGTTTGGGTGGTTTTTCCTGTTTTACTTGGTAAGTTTCCTATATTACTGTGAACCTTATATTTTCTTTAATGTGAGTCTTAAGAGTATTCACCATCTTATGCCCTTGTTTATAGCTTCACCTTGGCTTCTGCATTTTTGCCGCGGTTGCTCCTCCTGTCGTCTTCAAAGGAAAATCTCTGACGTAAGTTCCTTGATCAAGTTTCTTTTACCATAGTTTTTTCCTGTAACTTCATTCCAGTAAAGTTCATTTCACTTCCTTAACTTGTGTAAATGATAATAATTATGTGCTTTGCATTGCCTCAAGGCTGCCCTATCAATAGTAATTACTAATTAGTCTATTGAAATTTTTTGGATCTTACCCCATCTTCTCTTTGCTGATATTTAGCTAATTGAAATGTATGTACATGGTTACTGATTGGTCAAATTGCTTCTTTTTATCTGTCGTTTGGTGGTGTTTAAACAGAGGCATCCTTCCAGCTGTAGATTTCATTGGCGAACACGCAATAGTCGCGGTAAGTTTAATTCTTGTTGGATTATAATCTTTGGTCATGTTCAGATTCTTGCTCGAGCTGTACGTCAAGTTATAATTTGATGGAAGTACTCCATTCACTTCCATCCAGTCTTCAATCTGATATAAGCTTAGATCTACAAAAGTGTCTTGTTACAATATTTGTGTTGTTTTTCTTTGCAGGTGTTCTACTTCATCGGGTTTGGACTATTCTGTCTTGAATCCGTTCTCAGTATCTGGGTTATTCAGGTCTAACTTTGATTTCACTTAATTCTTTTCTCTTACTTTTTTCTGGTCCTTTTCCCTAACTTCATTCATCTCTGAAATTTTACCGCTGTCCAAGCAAGAGATTGGCGTGCACTTGTGACTAACATTTTGTTTTTCTCATCACCACAGCAAGTATACATGTACTTCCGAGGCAGTGGCAAAGCTGCAGAGATGAAGCGCGAGGCTGCTCGGGGAGCCATGAGAGCTGCAATCTAATACATCTTCCCTCACAAACTCGATGAGTCCGTGAATACAGATTACTATTCCACAGGCCATTAAGAGGTGCAGATAGAAAAACTGAGTAGCACATGTGAAGCCTGTTCTATATTGTGTCCATTTTTCTGTATTACCATGTTTACAGTGATGAGAAGACTTCTGAGAAAGGGCTAGAAACCGGTTAGGAGATGTACCTGCTGTATTTTTTATTATAAGGAGGATTATATAGATCTTTATGCCTGTAAATTCATTGTTTGACACCTGAAGTCTCCCAGAGAGTTTTCTTACAATTGATTTTTGATAAATTTCATGAATTTATGGAGGTACCACATACACAGCGTGTCATTTTTGTAGTAGAAGATGAACTGAGCTATATATAAGTTCAGTAGTATTAGCCAAACCAAAAGCAACAAAATTTATGGGACTGGCATCACATGCAAATAGCAGTAGTATTAAAAACATTATTGCTAGATATATTACTAGCTCATCAGCATAGCTTAACAATATGCAGTACATATCTTCTTGCAGTCCATGGTGCAGCCACCGCCGCCTCCGCCTCCGCCATAGCTGGAGCCCTTCATGGAACCGCTGAATGAATTGAAACACTTAGCTGGACATCTCAGCTTTTTCATGTAACATGGACCCTTTTCTTGGCATACTACAGTTGGCCTTATAGTCCCTCCTTTAGAGTACCCTCCGTTGGGATCCTCATACCAAACTCCGTAGCCGCCACCTATGACTCCTTTGCCCCAACTCGTTCCGACCGCAGGTATGTCGAGCCCTCCTCCTTTGCCCCAACTTGTTCCGACCGCAGGTATGTCGAGCCCTCCTCCCAGCCCAAAGAAGCCTCCTATACCACAATCATTGTTTTTACCACCTTTCTTGCTGCTGGTGCTGCTGAGGTGGTCATTGGTTGGTTTTTTAGATGGCTAGGGGGGCTTGGAGGGTGCTAGGAAGCAAAAGATAGGGTGAAATGAGTAAGAAAGCTAATAAGATAAAAGTGGTTGAAGAGTTCATTTTGGAATTTCTTTTAGAGAGGAAGAATGAAGGGTGGGAGAGAATGTGCCTAAAATAGAGGTGTAAAAGGCATTTAAGAGGGGGTTCAGGATAGGTATTGCACATTCATACAAAAAGTATTAAAGTTTTAAATTCGCTCAAAATTCTACGTTTACCTAACAATTCTAATAACAGTTTGACGTGCTAAACATACTAAAACGGCAAATATAAATGTGCAGACGATGTGTACGCCATAGAGTTATATAAGAATTTGAAAAACACCAACTTCTCATGATACGCGTGCCGTAAAGAAATAAACATTATAATTTTATTCATTTAGCATGATGATCTTGTACTATCCTGATAAACATTTTATTACTATATTTACAATGCCAAGTCAATGCTATGGATAACTTGGCAATGTACAAGTGAAACTAAAGGCTAGAAGAATTCCAGCTAGCATCAACAGCCTTGACAATCTTCTCATGTAATCTAGCTCCAGCACAGGCAATTACACCCCGGTCGAGACCTTCCAAGTACATACCTTTAGAAAAGCACAGAGGATGACCTCCGGCATCAGTTACCACACCACCGGCTTCTTGAACGATAACAACACCAGCCGCATGATCCCATATTTTCTCCTTGTAGCCTGCCCGGGCAAACTTCATGAATACTTCAGCATCTCCTCGGGCTATGGCTGCATACTTTACCATGGAATGGATACGTAATGGTTGATTCCTGTGATAAATACCCGTTGTGAAATTTTTACACAAAATGAACTCATTCTGTCCCTGTGCATGGAGTTCCAGAAAGCAGAAGCGAATTAAGAAGCATATTTACCTAAGTCCAACACTGTGAGCTACTCCTGCTGTGAAGGAATGACTTGAATTAGCCTTCTCGATTGGTTCACAAAAGGTCGCCAATGCTGGGTTATCAACGGTGGAGACTTTGATTTGCCTTGCAGAGTTCGGCCAAACAAAGTTCTTTTCTTTATGGAGTAACGGCTGCATCCAAGCATTACCACAATTTTTGCTTGCATAAACCACGCAACCTCTATCCCAAGATTCGGATGACAGTGACATTAACCTAGATACAATTCTACGATAGCCATTATGGTAACTCAGCAATTCCTTATTCACATGATAATTTGGGCATCCTAGAACTCCAAGCACGGGTTCTCCATCTTCAATCAAAGCAAGTGATATCGCATATTGATCCCCACGAAGAAATCCCAATGTGCCATCAACAGGATCCAGCACCCAAAATCTTCCACTAGAGCCCGCCATTGAGTTGCATCTATCAATGGCCTCGAGAACCTCTGAAGTACTGAGAGCCATTACCGGTGCTGTAAGTCCAAACCGGGGTGCTTCAGCCAGACACTCATTAACTGTCTTCACTACAGCTTCCAGTAACCCAATCGCGCCAACCTTGGATAGTACTTGAACATCTTCTTCAGTAACAATGGATACATTATCACTACCAAGAGACTCAGACAGTACCCAGCTCACAATTCCTTGGACACTCCAATCTGGTTACAAGTAGCAATTGGAGCATTAGCCGATCCAACCTATGTCATATAAACCTATTAGAGCTAGACCTTTCGGAAGTAAAATTGTCAAGTCCTATATTTTTGTACAAGTAATTCTATGCTCAAAGCAGGGATCTTTAAGATACATGACATGAGCCAATCATTTGATTTGGGGCTCATTTAAAATTTTATAATTTAATTAAAATAGATATTTTTCATAAAAAAATGAATAAAAAAAAGAAAAAAAATGTTATAAAAATCCAATTTAATTTTTTTCATCGAAAATAGAAATAAAGAAAAAATAAAAGTAAAAACAAAAATAATCAATAGAAAAATAAATTTTAATCATAACTCTAATGTTCGTAGAAAGAAAAAGAAAAGAGAAATATTGAAAAAATTACATATTAATTTCTTTTTTTCTTTTGTGAAAATCTCCCAAATTCTTGTGATTAATGAGAAATAAACTTTGAAATTTTATTTGGGTATTTTTTGTTTAAAAATTAGTACATAGAGACTTTTATACAAGTCTTTAAAAATCATTAAAATTTGAATAGCACGACACTTATATAGAAACTTGTGAAATATTTTAATTGAAGATTTTTTAATCGAATTTATGAGAGTAGGAGATAAAAGATTTGGCGTCGAAAACCAGCAGAAAAGTAAAAGAAGACACAGAGAACAAACTTTAACCATAGCCCGTTTCAAGAAAAGGGTAAAAGAATTACCCGCAACTGTAACAGGAGAGTTATCATCCTTGGATTGTACATGGTCATTTGTTTCAGAAAGTAAACTTTGTTGAATTCTCTGGCAGAGCCAACACGCCATCTGCACTGCCTTTACAGCAACTTCCAATTCTTTGAAATACTTTTCCGACGAAAGGGATTCAAACGCAGTATTATTGTAATCTTCCATAGTTACACAAAAAATAGTTTGGGTTTGTCTACACCTCGAAATGGAGACAAACGGGTAGTTGGTTAAAATTGAACCGAAGTTCGCTTGAAACAGGGAAGAATAACTTGGTGTAACTCTGGAAATGTAAATATTTCTTCCTCTGGTTTGAATTTGGGGAAGAGGGATTTTAGCTGAAAAACTTGAGAGACATTGCGCATTTAAAGAAGAGCCTTACTTTCACTATATTGTACTTGACATGAAGTTTGACCCTCCTATCATATCCAAATTATAGGATTCACGATTAAAATTATCGTATATCCCACACAGGAGAGTCTTAAAGTCATGTTAATGGAGAATGTACACAAAGTATTTTTCTTTAAAAAAACTCCAATCATACAGCACACGCGCAAAGACAGGAGGATTTCTGATCTTTGATTTTCTTATGTTCTGCGCCGACACAAACTGTCCATTGTGAGGATTAGGTTAGATAAAAGTTTTGATTTGGTATCTAATTATGGAATTATTTTTGGAATATAATTCGAACAATCTTCTAGTTAATATTTAATATTAATAATGGTCACTAAAGTTTGTAATAAATTTCAAAATGTTTATTGTAGTAATTTTTCTTACATTAGTGGTTACTAAGTGTTACGCCAATCTAAAATCTTCATTGTCAATGTTAAATTCCATAATGTACGCAAAAGACATTAACTATGTCATATTGGGTTAAGGTTGAAGAAGAAATCGATCCATATGGGTAGAGGTGAACACGATTCGATTTGGGCGATTTATGCTTTTTTTAACTCAAACCATTTCAAGCGGTTTGAAATTTTTCCAAACCAAACCAAATCATTTTTTTTTTCAAACCAAACCATTATTTACGGTTTGGTTCGATTTTAATCCGCAATTTACCTATCGACATTATAATAATATATTTAAAACAAGTTAACATATAAATTTAAACGAACACTAATAATGTTAAATCTTAAATTACATCCAGATCTTGAGGGACATCTGTGGCTTATTCAATGGACACTGCTAAATATGCTAACTAAGACCGAGCATCCTATAGAGAATTTGGACAAAAAATTAACGTTGAGTTCATGAAAGTTGATTAACAGAGAGAATGAAATGGCTAAACCCTTCAATTCAGCTTGATGTGTGAATCTCACCTCCTCGGCCTATGCTGCTGTTGGCGCTTAAAAATGTAGAACCCTGTCCTGACTGCTGGCCACTGGATTGAGGAATGTGCCCACTTTGTGAAATATTGAATCAACTGAAGTACTTGAATTGTTCATAGAAGACATTTGGGTTGAGAAGGTGTCTCTGTCATAGGGATGGCAATGGGGCGGGTTCGGGGTGGGGCACCTTCACCCCGTCTCATTCCAACCTCACCCGCCCCGCCTTAGACAGGGTGGGGTGGGACGCGGGGAGAGGACGGGACGAGAATTTTTCCCGTTTGTTGCCCCATTTAATTTTTATTTATTTATTTATTAATTTTTTTTTACATTTTCAAAATTCGAGTTATGTTATTATTTAAAATTTAACCCTTAACCCAAAACCTAAAGGTCATTCCATATATTTTAAATTTTTTTTAGTTTTTTCGATCAAGATATTAACTAGTTTTAATTAATTGATATAAATCTTTCAAAAGTAAAAAAATATTTATTTAACTATCATGATTCAGAATTTCAGATTATATAATTTAATTATAATAAAAAGATTGAATGATCGAATTTATAAATTATATAAACAATTGTTATTTATGTAAAATTTTAAATTGACAATTGTATAACATAATTGTTGGATTAGAAAAATGTTATAAAATTATAAATAAAACTAATCATTTATTATTATTTTTTTTTCACGACGCCCCGCCCTGTTCCGTCAATCCGTCGGGGTGGATTTTTTTGTCTCATTCGGGGTGGGGCCCGGTTGGGACGGGGTGGGGTGGGTTAAATTGCCATCACTACTCTACCAAATCCAGAAATAAGCTCGGGCCTCAAGTTTGATGACGAGGACGATGGAGCCAAAATTGCATGTGTGGATCCCATAGGATAAGGAGCAACAAGCATATCAATAAGAGAGGATGCAGAAGGACTGTAATTCACTGTTCTCATTGAGTGATCAAATTTCCATGATGACTTGAATTTGCACACTCCAGTTTGTGCATAATGAGAGCAAAGTGGTGCACTCTGAAAAATAATTGAAAAGACTTTAAAATGATGTCGCATAGTTTTCAAATATATGCAAACATCCTAGAACACAGCAAAAAGAAATAAGATAATAGAAAATTAAGTGCAAAGAAGGATGAATGAGGAAGAGTGGATGAGATATTTTGAAGGTTTCTAAGTCCAAAGTGAGACACGTGTAGTGAGCAAATAGGTATAGCTCCAAGGAGATTGTATTTTGAAAATCAGGAAACTTTCAATACTTGCATCAACAATACAGGGAGAAAGTTGGTCATTGAGTAAAATTTTATATATAATATAAAAATCAGAAAATTGCAATCTACTTGTGCAGATCACATCAACTAAAATAAAGAAATATAAACAGGGTAAAAGAAAATGGCCAACTTAATGACAGTCATTCGTTAACCTGTACATTTTAAATATAGGAGTTCTAATTTGGTTGGCCTGCAAACAGAATGAATGAGATACAGCTCCAGGAAAATGTTCGCTTATCAAAAATAAAGGATCAGCTACACAAAAATGATACTTTGATACATAATATACAGCATTGAATCACTCTATATCCTAGTGGAAAATAAGCACTGATTTTAGCCAACTCGACAAAATCTTTCCTCATATATGAAAATTTATAATTTCATAAAAAAAAAAAATTAATTAATTAAAAAGTGCGGTTTGGTTTGATTTTTTGCGATTTTTGAAAATCAAAACCTAAATCAAACCATTTTTAAACGGTTTGGATCGGTTTGAGGAAATAAAAATCGCGGGTCCACGTGGACCCGAATCAACGGTTACGATTCGATTTGCAATTTCACGATTTTTTTTGTACAGTCCTACCTATGGGACAAGCGTTGCAGATTGGGGATGGATGTGCCTAGGGATCAAGTATTTCAAGTCGTTCTGCTGGGATTAGTTGTATGTTGGCAGAAGACTTTTTCAAAATGAAACACGATTAGGTGTGATGTGGTGTATTAATTAAGTTGTTTGTGTTTATGGTGGCACGTAAGATTTTAGGTTGATGTTACCAGTCGAATGATCATTAATATAACTATTACAAACTTGAGTGACTACTATAACAAGAAAAATACTTCAATAATGACCATTGTTGAAATTAACTAGTAAAGGGTTGATATGTGAAAGAATAATTTGTTAGGTATCACTTCAAAATATGCATGGTTCCACTCCACTTAATGTAAGCCAAGTTGGCCCAAAACTTCGCCGGCAAGCGTGCAAAGGATCAGTCATCCACTTCCACCTAATATGCATGTTAACTTGGATAAGACAAGCTTTATAATGGATTGTATCAACGTCCAAATAGACAACAAATTTGTTGGTATTCCTCAATAATTATCCACGCGTCAAATAACTAGTACATTTAGATGGTTAGATCGATATTCTTGGATCAAGTGAGTAGGAATGTAGTTCCATGGACCACTCGTCGAGCCCAAACTAGAAGAACGTATGATTGCAAAGTGACGTGAGCTCAACTTTTTATTGAACGAAGTCTAGCTATATTAGGAAATTTGGAGGTTTTACTATATCAAGGACTAATTTTTCTTAGTTTTTAAGTCATGCGAAGGGAGCCAATTCAAGATTGGGTTATTCCTCTACAAAGATAATAAGTGCTCCCAACAATCAGATGCCACTCTTTTAATCATGATAATATTATTCGACTTAACATATTCAAACATGAAATATTTTGTAAATAATTTTTTCCTACTTCTTAATCACAAATTTTCAAAAAAAAAAAAAAAAAAAAAAAAAAAAAGAATAGTAATCAAAACATTATTTTTCTCAATAATGATCGGATTTTGTTGTTTGTACCACACGGTGCACATCACTTTCACAATAAGGGGTGGGGTTCACAATTTTGCTGTTTGTACCACACGGTGCACATCATCTTCACAATAAGGGGTAGGGCTCACGATTTTAATTGTGAGAGTGATGTGTACGATACTGTACACTTAGCGTAACTCATAATGATCAGGGGCTTATTCCTGTGGTTGTATGATGTAATCCTTATGTCAATATTGGTCACCCTCCACCACCGTGAAGTGAATTATTCTTTTATTGCTTGTAAATAGTCTTTTAGCATGTGTCTAATCAAAATAATTTAATCATGGTTATGTCATTACAAGATCAACTATGACGGCGCTTGATTCACACCTAAATTTGAAGGTGTCGTTTTTACCTGCCATTTGACTATGTTTTACTGGAATAATAGAAAATTTCAGCTAAAAAAAAAACAAATTCATAATTAAGTGGTTAAGTATCATCTATTTTAAAAATTAAGAATAAAAATTTCAATTTTCAAAAATTAAATATTTATTAAAATTTATATATGATTTATTTAATTAATTAATATATTAAGGTCACAAATTTATACAATTTGATCACAAATTAACGATTTAGTTCATCACATATTATTTTATATTACAAATCAAAAAATTTATGTCAGATTATTTTACGGTCACAATACAAAAAATTTATACGTCATAGTTTGTTCATCAGTCACAAATAAAAAATTATAAATCATAATTTATTTATCGATCACAAATCACAAATATTATAAATCACAACTTATTATACAGTCACAAATTAATAATTTTTTAGGCCATGCATTATTTCTTTGTTACAATATATATTTTTCATTGTCACATACTATTTATTGGTCACGAAATAACCAATTTAATGGTCACAAACAACCAAATAATTTGTGACCACCACCAATACTTGCGAACACCAGCTCACAACTACCTCTAGTAGCACCACCACCACTGTCATCGTCAAAACCACCACCACCACCTCTCAACAACAATACATCACCTCAAACAAATCAACACATCGTGGAGAAACACCACCACATCATCGCGTCAGATCCACCATTACCCTGACAAACTCATCGCCACCAACATCTCACTATCACCACTGCAACCATTGCCACGACCCCCACCACCTACTACCCTGCCACTACCAAAATATGGAAGCTGTCACCACCACCACCACTCCAACACCACACCCCACGCACCAAATCCACCATCACGTCACCAACACTACCGCAAACAGCACCTCACACAAGCACTGGTCAACAACATTGCACCCAACCATTCACCGTACGCAACACCATACCCAGTCACTGGTTAACCGCACCGTACCCAACCACCCATCGCACACCACCACTACAGATTACCACTACACCTAAAAATGGGGGAAAGGGCCCCCGATCTGCAACGCCTATGGAGAAACATTGCTCGACACCTCACTGCGTGCACCGCATCACAAAACACAGCGAGCAAAATGATCCACTACCACCACCACCGCCACCAACAAAATCACAGCCACACCAGATCTAACATAACCTCTACCACCACTGGATCCAACAAGCCACCAAACACCAATACCACCTCAGCCCCATCCACCAGCTGAGGACACACCCAAAAAACTAACATCGCATCATGACACTCCATCACTTTGTAAAGAGAAAGAGAGGAGATTGGGAGAGAGAAAGGGGTGGGAGAGAGCAAGGGTCTTCACAATAGCAGTAGCAGTGCTACGCCTTTGTTGGAGTAGAGTAAGTGAGAGAGAGAGAGATGGGAAAGGAGGGATGAAGAGAGAAAAGTGAGATGGGAAATTAATTAGGGTTTGTGATGAAATTTGTATTATAATATTTAATATTTAAATATGAAATATCTGATTTTTGAATAATGAAATCTTCACCTTTATTTTAGAATATTGATCTTTAAAAGTATGGCGTGATGTAATTTTCACTAAAAAAAAATGGAAAAGAAAAGGGTAGAAAATTAAGTGGAAATTACACCATTCCCTACTTTAAAAATTCACCATTCTAAAATTAGGTGGGTACTTTAATCTTTCAAAAATAAGAAATTTTATTTTAATTAATATCTTATATTAATTATATATTAAACCCTAATTCATTAAATTCTTTCAATTTCTCGAGCTCTTTCCCTCTCTCTACAACCCGCAGCCAAAGACACAACCGTCGATCCTCTTTCTCGCTTGCACACACCTTTCTCGCACATCACCGTCGGCACCATGTTGCTCACAACGTTGGCAGCACGTCGCGGCGCTAAAACGCCACCACCGCAGCGGCGTCACCTTGAATTCTGGTCATTTTGGGCACCAGTGACTTGAAAACGGCCCATAGATCTAGTATTCATTCTCTCCACCGATGGGTAGTTCTGATTATTTTCGGGCACCAGTAAATGGAAGACAACCTGCAGATCGAGTATGCAATTCTTTGGATCTCATTTTGTTTTGGTGGCTGTGGGGGTGAGGTGATGGTGGTGGTGGTCGTTTAATCCCTAATTTGTGTGGTGGAGGTTGATGGTTACGATGGTGACTGATGTTGATGGTGGTGATCGCTGTGCGATGGATTGTGGTAGTGACTGGTGGTGGCGGTGGTCGCTGTGGTGACTAATGGTGGTGGCGGTGGTCGCTGTGGTGGTGTGGTAATGAATGTGTTGTTGGGGGCGATGGGAATGAAGGTTGTGGCGGGTTTAGGATTTGTTGATCAATTGGCAGTTTCGTTGGTGCAGCGGTGATGCGCGCTGTGTGTGTTGCAGTGGTGCTGTGGCTGGGATGGTGGTGAGGTGTGTGTGTGCGCGCTCGCGTGCGGCGGTGGTGGTGGGTTTGAAAATTTTTTGATTGGTCGTGGTGGTGAAATGGTGCTATATAGTCTCTGTGACCAGTGCTGTGATTTAAGCTATGTGTTGTGACCTATGCTGTGACTTGAGCTATGTGTTTTGAGCCATGTGCAAAATATTCTATGACCTATGCTGTGACTATCAACAAAAATCAGAGTCATGTACAAAAATATTCTGTGACATGTGCCCTGACCATTTGAAATAAACATATGACTATCAACAAGAACCTAAACCATGTGCAAAAATATTCCGTGACCTTTAAAATTTTTGAATTGTGACCGTAAAAAAATTTGTGACATTTAAATTTTTTTAATTATGACCGAAAAATAATATGTCACTAATTAAATTGTGAATCTGTTACCGATGAATAAATTGTCTCCTATAAATTTTTGAATTGTGACGTAAAATAATTTTTGACATTTAAAATTTCTGATTTGTGATCGAAAATAATATATGACTAACTAAATTGTGAATCTGTGACCTTAATATATTTACTTAATTAAATATATATTTAATTAATTAAATTATAAATAAAAATTAACAAAAATCTGATTTTTTAAAGTTGACACTTATTTTCTTATTATTGAGATTAAAATTATACTCTTAGTTATGAAAATTTCTCGAAACTTAATCAATCCCTACCGGCCCATTGGATTATGCGATTGGACTGATTAGCCCAGTACAATGGTGATAATTGGGTTCATTAAGCTTGTCGGCCCATGCCTATCAACTATCATTTTAGGAAAATTGACGAAAATGGTTTCAAACCTTTGCTCATCTTATGTTTGTAGTCCAAACTTTAAATTCTTCAGTGCAAATGGTCTCAAACCTTTACATTCTAGGAAATTTTTGGTACTTTTGCGGGTTTCCAACCGAAAGTACCATTAATTTTTCTCGCGAAATGCACTTTCTTTTAAATATAAATTGCGTAAATAGTTTCAATGTTGAAAAATTTATCAATCTTGCACTTAACTAAATAGCAAAAAGTCGCATATTTTTTCTTGATCTTTTTGAAAGATTATAGAGCTTTGTACAGAAAGGAAAACAAATCATTTTCTCATCTATGATATCCCCACAATTTTTACTTGAGTTAAATACACATTTCTATCTCTAGTAAAAGCAATCTACAAGAAATGACTTCATACTGATCGGCAACATATGTACAATTCACATGTCATACTAGAATTTTCATAAAGTTTAAACTCATTACATTAGAGCATCTCTATGCATTACTCGTGTTGCAATCTACGTAGTAAATAGAAAGACTTACAATCCACTTATACTGATACTTAATGAATAACTTTAGAAATTGATTTTCAATGTATTCTATGAATTGCTATCTCAGTGACTTAATTTTCTTAAGACAAATAAATTTGTGTCTAAATTTTAAAAAGAAATATTAATTTTGTCGAGTTACCCCTAGACGGACATCAAGAAAATATCTATTTTTTTTTTTTTGTTAAGAGTTCTTATTAGCTTAGATTTATGTATTTTACCTACGGGACACCTTAAAAGCAATGGATTAATATCCTATATATCTTATGACTAGAGCACGTGTAGTCACGTGCAATTGCAAATGGAATATCTGGCAAGATTCCATTTCCAGGTGTAAACCCGGCTTAGGCCCCACATTTGAACTCCATTTTATTATATATATATATATATATATATATATATTATTTTCGATCACAAATTTTTTAATAAAATAATATTCTATGTACATTCAATTTTTTTTAATCACATTAGACATTTTTCAAAATAATCACTATTTCAAAATTTATTTTTTCTGAGAATTTGATTTTAATGAAGCCAAACAAGGCCTTAAATTGACGGAGTCATGGGACATGATAGAACACGATTCACACAAAAACCATTGGCATGAAAAATCACAGTCCATTGAATGTTTTTCATACCTGAATCCCGCTCAATCACAAATCTTACGAGGCCGAAAATAATTTTATCTTAAATTTAGGACACAGAAGAGGTGAATTTTAAGAGTCAACAAACATCTCAAATTGTCACAAAAGAAAAATAAACAGAAAGAAGAGAGGGAAATAGACATAGGAGTGGGCTGTAAAGAAAGAGTGGGAGAATGGGGTATGAAGGAAAACGGAGAGAAGAAGAAGAAGAGGGAGTAATGGCTTCAGATTTTTTCTGGTCATACACAGATGAGCCCCATGCCTCTCGCAGAAGGCAGATCCTCTCTCAGTATCCTCAAATTAAACAACTCTTTGGCCCTGACCCCTTTGCTTTCCTCAAGGTATGTGCATACATTATTGAATTTTGAAATGTGGGTTTAGAATGATTGATTTGATAATGCGGGTTGATGGGGTTTTCAGATCTGTGGTTAAATTCGTAATGTCGTGTGATGGATTCAATCTGTTGTGTATTTGGGGTTTCTTTTTGTTCTCTTTCGGATTTTTCTTTGCAATGTGGTTCTTTTTGAATTATGGGTTTATGTTCGATTTCAATGTCAGTATTGGACATTGTTTAATCAAACTCGATATCATTAAAATGTTGTATTTACCCTTAATTGATGGCATTTTCTGATTTATACCCAAATTGGTGCGGTCAATTCTGTAATTATGTTTCATAGCCAACTTGGTGAAATGGTTCATCATGCTCTGTTTACCTTCTAGAATCTTAAATAGGCTTTGTGATTCGACTCTGTTATTATAATAGCAATTTGATAAAGCTTACATTCATCTTATTGAGGTGTCATAGAAATTCTACTCGTTGATTCACCTTTGTAATGATCCAGATTACTAACCTCGGTACAGTGTCTAAGAAATTATTGACCGCCCAACAGATGAAATTAATGACTGTTGCTTTCTGATTGAAGAGAAAAGGGGAAAATCACTTTCAAGTGCTTATGACCATTTTTCGTTTTGTTTTGGTTTCAACGGTTTCGCTATGAAGGTCTATGATATAACGGGATTAGGCAATGGGGTGTATTCTGATCTACATTGTAATGTTAGATTAACTTTAAGCGCAATCACAGAATATCTTAACAATGTCAAACTACATTTGAATTTCGAGCTGTGCATAAGTTCGATTTAAATTCTGTTTTTCATGTTTCCTAGTGTTTATTTTGCAGATTGCTATGGTTGTATCGCTTCAGCTATGGACTGCAACCTTCCTCCATAATGCAGGTTGGCTGAAGATATTGATAATAGCATATTTTTTCGGCTCATTCCTCAACCACAATCTCTTCTTGGCCATTCATGAGCTAAGCCACAATCTAGCCTTCTCAAAGCCAGTTTACAATCGTTGGCTCGGGATTTTTGCTAACCTTCCTATTGGAGTTCCCATGTCTGTGACTTTCCAAAAGTATCATCTTGAGCACCATCGTTTTCAGGGGGTGGATGGAGTTGATATGGATATCCCGACTCTCACTGAAGCCCATCTGGTGAAGAACATCGTTTCGAAATCGATATGGGTTATTCTCCAACTCTTCTTCTATGCTCTCCGGCCAGTTTTTATCAAACCAAAACCCCCCCCGGCATATGGGAGTTCGTTAATTTAATTATCCAGCTTGCCCTTGATGCTCTTCTAGTACATTTCTGGGGATGGAAGTCATTTGGTTATTTGATACTGTCCACCTTCGTCGGAGGAGGGATGCACCCCATGGCCGGTCACTTCATCTCTGAACATTACGTTTTCAAGCCGGATCAAGAAACATATTCTTACTACGGTCCCTTGAATCTTATGACATGGAGCGTAGGATACCACAACGAGCACCACGATTTCCCTAGGATCCCCGGGACCAAGCTTCGCAAGGTGAGGGAGATTGCACCTGAGTTTTATGATAATTTGGATTCATATAAATCTTGGAGTCAGGTCATTTACATGTACGTAATGGACCGGACGGTTGGGCCGTTTAGCCGGATGAAAAGAAATATATCTACCAAGAAATCCGAATAGTCTCATCTTCTTTCCAGGTTGAATATGCGAGATACTCTTTTCGTTTTCGTTTGTGTTATTTTGAAACATCAATTTGCAAGCCGTAGGTTAGAGTCATGAGCCTCTCTCCATTGTCTCATAGCATGTTTGGCTGCAAGTTAAATTTACTTATAAGTTACTTAAGTTATTGTTACTTCAAAAACTATTAACTTTTAAGTACAAGTGCAATATTATATGAGTTCGACTGCAGGTATAGCATGGTGCTTTTGCACCGTGCACAGCCGCCTCACATGCGAGTGGGCTCGTGATTAAAAAAATCGCGGACCCCACCGGCTCGATCACGGCTGTGCACCGTGCTGTTTTTGATACTATATTAGCCCTATTTGAGCTTTGTTTTTTTTTTAAAATTACATTTTTTTTCTTATTTTTAACCTCACATTCTTCAATAAAATAATATTTCATATAAATAAATAAATAATTTATTTTTTAACCACACTTTCTCTAAAAATTACTATTCTAAAATATATTATTTTCTCAAATTCTCATTAAAATGGAGCCCAGACGGGTTACGTGCACTCTTACTAGATTGTCAAGGTACCACAAAGTGTTCTACTAGTTTGAATGCAAAATAAAAGTTTTTAAATGTATTAATAAGTTTCAGAGTTTACCAATAAGTATTAATTCGGATTAAAACACTTTAGTCTGCAAAATAATGCATAAAATAGAGTAAGAGTAAAGAACATGAACACCGTATTTGAGGTGGTAAAATCCAGCTTAGAACATACACCTGACCTGAAGAAGCAAATAATCCAGCTTAGGAGAACATACACCTGACCTGAAGAAGCAAATAATCCACTAAAAAAAGATGAAATCACTCTAAAAATATGGTAGTACTCAAACAGGGCATAATAAGGTAAAGATTGTATCTTGAAATTTTTTCTTTCTTAACAACGAGTCTTTTTCAAAGATTTCATAGAAATTTATATATCAAATCGAGATAGTTACCTCTCAGAAAATTCTAATGAGGGGAGGAATTTCTTCTTTTGAGGGTGGGAAAAAAAAGATAAAATGAAACAAAACGGGTTATTAATCCAAATTGAATTCAAATTCCCCGTTTTAATAAATTTCTTTGGTTAACCCCAAAATTAGGCCTAGGAAAAAAATTCAAAAAATCGACCGAACTAATCATATCGAACCGACTCGAGTCGGTTCGGGTCGATTTGACAAAAGTAAATGATTTTGTTTGGTTTTCTTTTAAACAAAACCATTATGAATCGATTCAGTCATGGTTTGAAACATCAAACCGTTGGTTAATCATACCAATCCAATCCAACTCACTTACATATTTACCTTCTTTTTCCTAAGAAAAATAAAAATTTAAAGATAAGCTCTAATCTCATAACTATATCTCGATTCTGTCCAATCTATGATATTGTCAGTAAATAAGAGTACTGGAAATTTTATTTCATACAAGTGTATTATGTTATACTTAGCATATTTTCCCAACTCAAGCAGTCAGACTACATAATGTATAAAAAAATAAAAATAAACAATTTTTAAGTTTTCTATTGACGCGTCTCTATTAACCTGATTTTATTTGTTAGTCAATAATTCTTGTAATATAAAGTTATTTATTTATTTTAGTTCTTGTAATTTATTTGTGCCCAAAACTCAACATTTTTTTTTAAAATTCAATTTTGACTACTCCAAATCGAACCAAAACAAAGATTTGGTTTGATTTGGTAGGTTCGATTTTATTTAAGAGTTAGAATGTGTTGATTTGGGTTGAAAATCAAATCAAATCAAATTGCATCCAGCCCTACCCAAAATGGGATAGATCCTGCAGGAATCTCATTCGTTAAATATGATAATTTATTGTGTACCAAAAAATTGATATTTCTAGAATATTTTGAAAGAATCAAGTTATGGTTTCCAAAATCAAGAACTTACAATTTTGTCATTGTGAAACTTTCCTAATAGTACAAATCACAACTGGATGAGGAAACTATGTAAAATTAGAACTTTCAGAAATATACATCATCTCAAGCAAATGCCAAATTCAAACATTTCACGTAACCAAAATGACGAAAAATGTAATAAGGAAACATAATTTCAGATAATTAAGGAAATAACATCAAAATATATTCTTCATATAAAATCCGAATTGTTTGGACGTTCAGCTGAATGTGGAGATATTATGACAATATAACTTTCATTTTCCAGTCATGAATTATTTTTAAAACTTTAAAATTTGTGGTTTTCCTAGCAAGGTTTTAATGAGGCAGCATTTATTTTTAATACTCCAAAATAACTGTACTCTTTTTCCTTCATTTGATTTTTTGTCCCATTGAATTTTTATCAAACAAGGTTTTAACGAGGCAGATATTTTGTAATGTGTCATTCAAGGGGGAGTGTTGTAAAAGGAAAGTTTATTAGGGTTTGTAGTGAATGACAATTACACCCCTGTAGCCCTAGAAATTATTACCATTGTATCCCTGATTCTTACCTATAAATATAGGGCTTTGGTCATTAATAAAATACACACAAGTCTATTGACTTAACTCTCTCTTCTTCTTCTTCTCTATTTTATAACACGTTATCAGCACGAACGCTTAATTTTTAAAATCTAGTGAAGGTAGTAATTTTTTTTTTAAGTATAATCATTCATCACGTGTACCAAAATTAATTTGGTTACATGTGAATTATACATGCCGATTACATGTTTATCACTCTTGTTCATCTATCAATGTGATTTTTTTTATAAAGTAAATTCCAACAGTCAGCCGATTAGATGGGCTTAATTTTTTCTGGTTGTTCATCTATCAATATGATTGTTTCTATTGAATTCTATATGTTTATGTCATTCATTTTTTTCTGCAATTATTTCATGTCATTCACTTTTTCTGTAATTATTCATGACTGCAATTAATTCATGTTCCCTTAATATTAGTCAATTCACGTGCTAATGCTATTAAATAATAGCAATAATAATAAATTTCTTTATGAAATTCATGTGCACTTTTGACATTTTTTAATACATATTGGTAAAAGATTTAGGCAATAAAAGTTTGTCAATTTTGTTAACTTCTATATATGAAGATTTTATTTCCTAATACATGTTTGGTAATTAAATTTTAAATATAAATGTCCTATCTATTTGGTAAATAATTTTTTGTTTGTATGGTAATTAATATTCTTGTTTAAATATTTGTGATGTTCTATTTTAAATTTTAAATTAATATTCTAACATGTTGTTGCTCTTGAAATAACACAATATTATAATTAATATTCCAAAAGAATATTATTTGCTCCTGAAGAGCATAAATTATAATTTTTAATATTCCTGAAGAATATTAATATACCGCTTTTGAAGAAGTAATATTAAAATCCAATGTGCTCCCGAAGTAGCACATATTTCGAAAAACATATTATTTTAAATTAGTGTTTATCCCTGAAGGAAAACACGTAACTTATCTAGTATAGATTTGTCTTCAACAACCAGAGGCAGCAGCTTAAATCAATGAAATATCATAAATATTGTCATGTTATGTTGTGCGTTGACCTTTTCAATCACATGCTACAAAGTCAAACCACATATGTTATGTTGTACATTAGCATATAACAATCGGTAGTCCGCAGTCACCATGGCTATGCACCGATAATCATTGATAAATTGATGGGAAGAAATCAACGTCATTGTCTGTGATAAATCAACGCCATCATCCGTTTCACGTGTCACAGCACATACCAGGTTTAATTTCTTTTCTTTCTCCATATCTATGTGTTTGGTAGACTTTATATTCTTTTTATATTATTATGTTATCCAAATAAAGCACACATCTATACTTATTAATGTCCATGAAGAATATTTTACCATTCTTGAAGAATTCAAAATTTATGTATATGATGTTAATATTCAAGGAGAATATTACTTGCGCTAGAATAGCAAATTTTATGAGATCTAGTTTATTTCATGATTTGAGAAATTTTCTAGATTGATATCATAAATGAATATAATGTTGTTGCTCCTGAATAAGCTCATCTCTACAAATAATACACGACTCCTGAAGAGTTAATATTTTCTAAATAATAATTCGTTGCTCCTGAAGTAGCACACAATAATTTATGTTCTAATAATATTTTACTTGCTCTTAAAGATGATAATTAAAAATTATGTCTTTACTCCCGAAGAGTAAATTCTTATACAATTTATTATTTCAAACAATAATACGTTATTGCTCCTGAAGAGCAAAACACTCCAATTCAATAGTCTAGAAGAATGTTATTTATAGATTTGTCTATTACAAATATTTTGTTGCTCATGAATTAGCACAACATTATATTGATATTCTAAAATAATATTATTTGCTCCAGAAGAGCATGATATTACAATTTCAATATTCCAGAAGAATAATAATTGATTTCTATGTGAAATCACAAACTAAATTATTCAATTTTTTTACGTATCCATTCTTCTGCATACGTATTTACATTATAGTTAAAAATTATTTGCTCCAGAAGAATATGATAAATACGATCTAATATAAGTTATGTTTTTACTCCTCAAGAGTAAATTCTTACCTAATTTATTATTCTAGATAATAATATATTATTTGCTCCCGAAGAGCGTAATATTTTAATTTTCAATATTTCAGAAGAATATTGATTTATTACTCTTTGAAGAAGCAATAATTAAATATAATGTTCTCACGACATAGCACTTCAAAGAATATTTATGAATTCATGTTTATCCTTAAAGGAAAACATATAACTCATGTCATACCGATATTGATTAATTTGTCTTCTTAATTGAGTATTATACGAGTATATAATGTTTATTCATGTTCTTCGAAATTAAAGAATTGGAATATACCTTATATTGAACCAGAAGTTCAATTTGATTGGCACGACCAGTTGGACCATCGCTGGATCAATAATGATGCGAAATTTAAAATTCAAATGGATATTCAATGAAGAACCAGAAGATTCTTCAATCCAATGAATTTAGATATATCATTTGTTCTCTTTATCGACAATTGATCATTAAACGCCACTAACTAAAATAGGATTCAATTCACTACATTTTTGAAAATTAATTAGGGTGATATATGGGGCCCCGTCACCCACCACGTTGACCATCTAAATATTATTCGTATCTAATAGATTTGATACAAATATTAGATGATTGCATGGTGTTCGCAACTTGAAGTTTGCGAAATTATTGCTCAAGTTATGAGTATAATTTTCAAATTATATAATCAAGACTGTGTTTTATTAATGCTAGTGGGTATAAATCTCAATATTTGAATAAGTGTTAGTTGAGATGTCGATAAATTATTTAACACTATTGTTTGTTAAATGCCTCCAATTAATTTAATTGAGAACAAAGTGTTTTCCCCTTTTTGTTTGGGTAATTCTATTACGCATCATTGTCAACATCATAGTTCTCCCTATTACAATTGGCTTATGGTCAGAGCCTAATTTTTCATCTAATTATTTTGATAGTGCAGTATACGCAAAATCAACCCATCACAATGCACTGAGATGAAAAATAAAGAATGTTGAGAATAAATGCATAGCTTGAACCCTTATCCGAAATATGTGATATTTTATAATGCTGAAAAAAAATTATTGTCAAATTGACTGAACAATTCTTTCAGCATTAGGGGGAGGAATTAAGAAGTTGAAAATAATATACAAATGCATTATTATCTAAATTCTCGCAAAAGATCACTCGAACCAGAAGTTCGAAAGATAATTTATTTAGATGCATTTACTGATCAAAATGATCAAAGTGCTCCTATACGAATTGATGTCCTAAGAGGACAATTTGATATCATTATATTTGATTTATCTATGGCACGCTTGAAGCGTGATGTGTTCGATTCTAATACAAAAAATCTTTGAACAAATATGGAGCAATTAGCAAAGATGGTTTCATTAAGGAGGCATATACTCTTAATGAGTATTTAGACATAACAAATTATAAAACCCCTGAAGAGGTTCAGGTACATGATATATTGAAATTTGAGATATCTCAATAAGTTATGTCGTTATAGAGTAAGAAATAGAATCGAAAAACGAAAAGTTGTCGACAACAATTTTGTACATGATGTGCTGCATCATATATGAATCGCGATGAATGAAAATAAATGCGTCAAAATATATCGATCGGAGTAATGTTCGGCCAAATAAAATGGACGCAATCATAAATTGATTTTACTAGAGAAACATGATGTTTTTGGACCTGTAGTCCAATAATCTAAAGATATATACTTATGCGAAAAGAAAATGAGAAAAATGAAGTCATAATGTGTAATGTACGACTCTCAATATAGTGAATTTCGCAAAGATTGTCGTTGATGAAATCACGAATCTATATCATGTTATCTTAACAATATATGAAATTTGAAATACGTGACATGACTATTAATGTTATCTCTGAAATATTTAATATGCCTGAAGCATAACTCAAATGATGCATGTCCGAGAACCATGTTTCAAATTAAATTGCAAAGATCATGGATTGAAACAATCTGGACGCATGTAGTATAATTGCTTTATCGAATATTTGTTGAATGAGGGCTATAAGAATGACGATGTTTGCCCATGTGTTTTCATAAAGAAAGCAAACATTGGATTTACAATTGTAGCAGTTTATATTGATAACTTAAACTTAATTGGAACTCCTGAAGAGCTCAACAAAACTGCTAATTATTTGAAAAATAAATTTGATATGAAGGTTTGGAAAAAATCAAATTTTGTCTTGGGTTGCAGATTGAACATTTCCCAGAAAGATTATTTGTTCATCAATTTACTTATACAGAAAAAGTCTTAAAACAGTTTTATATGGATAATGCACATCCATTGACATCACCTATGGTCGTTCGATCACTTGACGTGAAAAATGATACATTTCGTCCACTTGAAGATGGAGAAAAAATTATTGGTCCTGAAGTACCATATCTTAGTGCAATTGGAGCATTAATTTATCTTGCAAACTGCACTCGACCCGACATAGCTTTTTCTGTAAATCTCCTTGCAAGATATAGTTCTACACCAAGTCAAAGACATTGGAATGGTGTTAAACACATTTTTCGTTACCTAAAGGGTACGATTGATTTGGGATTATTTTACTCCCAAAAGTCGGGATCTACTTTAGTGGGATATGCAGATGCAGGTTATCTATCTGACCCACATAAAGCTAAATCACAAACAGGATATGTATTTACACGTGGAGGAACGACTATATCATGGAGGTCTGTGAAGCAATCCTTGACAGCAACATCCTCAAATTATTCTGAAATTATTGCAATCCATGAAGCAGGGCGAGAGTGTGTATGGTTGAGGAACATGACCCATCATATCCAAGTATCATGCGGGTTAACTTCAACAAAAGATAGTCCAACAATTTTGTATGAAGACAATGCAGCTTGTATTGCACAACTCAAATGAGACTATATCAAAGGTGACAGGACGAAGCATATCTCTCCAAAATTCTTTCATACACATGAGCTTTCGAAGAATAGCGACATCGATGTTCAACAAATTTGCTCAAGTGACAATTTGATCGATTTTTTCACAAAAGCACTGCCAACATCTACATTCAAGAAATTAGTCCATGAGATTGGAATGCATCGACTCAAAGATTTGCAGTGATCAACATCAGGGGGAGTAGCTGTACTCTTTTTCCTTCGCTTAGGTTTTATCCCACTGGGTTTTCCTAGCAAGGTTTTAATGAGGCAGCATTTATTTTTAATACTCCAAAATAACTGTACTCTTTTTCCTTCATTTGATTTTTTGTCCCATTGGATTTTTATCAAACAAGGTTTTAACGAGGCAAATATTTTGTAATGTGTCATTCAAGGGGGAGTGTTGTAAAAGGAAAGTTTATTAGGGTTTGTAGTGAATGACAATTACACCCCTGTAGCCCTAGAAATTATTACCATTGTATCCCTGATTCTTACCTATAAATATAGGGCTTTGGTCATTAATAAAATACACACAAGTCTATTGACTTAACTCTCTCTTCTTCTTCTTCTCTATTTTATAACAGTTAGCTGTAAAAAAAAAAAAAAGTCAAAGAAAGTCAATAAAATTATATAAAAATAATTTTCACTATATTTCTCTTCACGAAGATATGCCATGAAAATATTACACAGGAAAAATATATGAAAATAAATTGGGTTTGGTCCGGATAAAACATAGTCATAATGCTCATGTTTGACTCTTATTTTTCTCCAAACTCTTTTTCAATCACACATTGTTGAACTCATAACTTTTATCCATTTTTTCATTACATATTTTATCAATTTTAATATCTATTAAAAATATAATTATTAGCAAATTTAGGGACGTCTTAAATTTTTATTTTTTAAAATTTTTGTACAGTGCTCTAAAAAGTTCGTCTAGATGGCGCCTAGACTCGAAGTTCAAGCAAAATGTCTCGCTTTGCGCCTAGACATTTTTTTTTTCCGATTTCTGAACAGCTGAATTTTTTCCTTCATTTTGTTCGTCTTCCGTATAATCACTTTACTAGTTTTTTCTAAAAAAAAGTCTTTTATTTGACTTTAGATTATTATTATTTAAAAAAAAAAACTTTTCATTTGACTTTAATTTCAAGTTTTCAAAATATTTTATTTGTACAGAAGTTAAAAATAACTTTATCTAAATAGTCAAATAAAATTTTAAATTATGGTGTTATCTTCATTATGTAATTATGATCTTGAGACTCATTTTATTACAATTTTCAAAAGTATGTATGAAATTCCTATAAATCTATTAAGTAGGATTTATCTGGTTGAAAATTGAAATTATGAAAATATTTTAATTTTTGTATTTCGAAAATTTGAAAATTGTATAATTGACTAATGCTAAGAGTTATTAGTAAATATTATATTTTATAATTTTAGATATTTAGCCCTTGTTTGACACGTTAATTTGAAAAAAAAAATGTATTTTTTTGATGGTGAATATGTGGTTGAAAAATAAGGAAAAATTATTGATGTGATAAAAAATATTATTTTATTGAAAAATGTGATTGAAAATGAGTAGAAAAATGAGAATGAAAAAAATGTGTATCAAACAGGGGCTTAATATGTATTATTTTAATTATTATATAATTTTTTAAATAATTAAAACTTTAAAATAATATTATAAATAAAAAAAACGTTTTTTTACGTTTAAGTCTCATCTAAATTTGCTTAAACTCGAGAAGTTCGAAACTTGGCCTTCACGTACGTCTGGACACTGCTTTTGTAATAGTAAATAAAGGAAATTGGCTGTCAGGGCACATCTCCAAGTGGTAAAAAAGAAAGATAGAGAAATTTAGTTTAGCTTGAGGTTGTCGGGTCAAGAGTTCGAATATTGAAATATGGATTTGACTGTTGGATAAGTGCAAGTGTACAAACAGTCTTTCACTCTGTATCTTTGAAGGCATAACCTGCGATTTACCTCCTTCATCAAATTTCAGTGTGGGACATGTGAAAACGTCAATATTGGAGCGTAATTCAAAAAAAAAAAAAAAAAAAAGGAAACTGTACTTGTACTATAGTTGTCGTTTCTACTTTTTTTCTATGAAAAAGGATGACAAGTTGCGAGGTGCATCAACATCCACTAATTAACGGTGGACGAATGAATAATAGAGAGAAGGAGAGAGATGGCTGGCACTTGTCTTATCTATTGGGTTGCAGACTTCGTTTATTTTTCCAATTGACGACAGTGATTACGATATTTAGAAGAATCATTTAATTAATTTGCAAATAATTCTTACTACTATTAAAAATCAGATAATTACGGTAAATTAATGCCATTACGAGCAAGTTTTCTTTCAAAATCGTACAATCAATTTTGGTAAAGGTGTCTGTCACTTAAAATCGTACAAACAATTGAACGGTTTGAAAAAAATTCAAACATAAACTTAACATTTGGTCCGATTTTAAATCATTGATTTTGCCGTAATTTTTTTTGTCTGTATACTTTTATGCCATTTAAACCTAAATCTAACCGATTTTAAAGATGAATAGCTGACCGAAGACTCGAAGTCTTGAACCGAAGGAGGAGGCGCCGGTTGTTGAAATTACAGAGTTCAGACTTTGAGAATAGTCACGGGAAGAAGAGGCATCGAGATTGAGTGGGCAAAGGCGAAACGGAGGAGGCGGAAGCGAGGTCGCGTCACGTAGAAATGGGAGTCGCATCGCGTATAAGGAAGAGACGTTGATGGAAGCTTGAAATCGTGAAAATTGGAACAGAATGACAGGAAGAGAATTGTTAGGTTTTTGGTTTGATAATTAATACTTTGATTTTCAATTGAAATGAGAAATGTATAAGTTGGGGTGGTTGGACAGTTGGGTTAGAAAATTACTTATTCCTATTAAATTAAAAACATAAAATTAAGATTATTATAATTTATATATATAATAGGATTATTGAGTAGTAATAATAATAATAATAATAATATATATGTAGTAAAAAAATTAGAAATTAAAAAAATACTCACAAATGACAAAATTATTGAATTTTACATATTTGAAATTTTGGATGAATTTTCAAAAAATTTCATTTTTTTATTTTTATATATTTTTTGGTCAGTCCGATTTAATTTTAAATCGTAATTAAAATTTTCAAACCTAAATCAAACCGTTTTTACCGATTTAGTTTGGTTCAAAATCATTTTGTTATCGAGTCTATGTGACATCAAATCGACTTTTTTAAAATACGATTTCGATTCTCTTTTTCGATTTTTACTTACAATCCTAAGAGCGATCATACTAATGTCCACAAATAATCAATTACAAAAAGTAAAAATTCAACCTTCACACTACAATTATCAGCTCAGTTCAAACCATCTCACTCCAGCCCTTTGCACGCTTAGCTACAGTTCCTTGTTTATTGGTTCCATACAATATAGAGCAACTTCCTATTGGTCCCTTTTTTTTTTTATTAAATACAGATAAATACACTCGGAGTCGTGGTCGGAGTTGGAGATAGAGCAGAAAGGTGGTTGCAGTGAAAATGGATTATAAAAAATGGAGGATTTTGGCTTTGATACCACTTATTTTATCATTTCTAGTGATCTATTTTGATATTAATCCTCAGGTTTGTTTTCTGTATATTCACTGTTATTAATTTAGCCTTGCTTTTGTATCTCTGTATTGATTTTCACGAATTTCTATTGTCTTCATGTAATAAGAAATCTTCGATTGAAATTTAGTTTCTCTACGTTCAGCGACCTTGACTTGATATGTACTACCACCGATCATGTTTATAAATACAGTACCAAATCAATTAAAGATGGGTGTAACAGAATCTGCTACTTATGATTTCCAATTGTATCTTTTAATGGATTACCAGTATGGATAACGATGAAATATCCAGATTAAATGCTTAGATTATACATGTATATAATTGATATTTGCTTGCTGAATGTTGCATACAATTCAACCAATTCTTTACTCATCACGAAAAGGCAGTAACTGTCGTTAAAATATAATTATGCCTGTGTTGACAATCAGGTTTGTGATTTCACCTTAAAGGCTTTACGATGCAGATATCGTCATATTATTTGTTAATAGTCAAGAAATTCAGTTGAACATGTCTTCCTGCTGATAATTTTTTTTTTTTTTAAATCTCCTCAATGTTTGTTTTTCGATTTTGTCCACTCCCTTCCCAGCAGAATTTCTTATCCTATTATTACTCTCTTGTAGGCATGCTATTTGACGGTCTCTTATATTAAGCATTTGTTCTGCAGGCCATCACGAAAAAGTGCAGCATAATTCCTTATAAACATTACTGGATAGCCAGCAAGCGTATTGTGACACCAAAAGGGGTCATTTCTGGTGCAGGTATGTTCCCATACATATTGTCAGTTATGACTAATTCATAACAACAAGTATGAATTAAACATATGGTCTAGTTCTATTCAGTTTACATCTTTTTGTGGTGTTAATCTCGTTATTTGCAGCTGTATTATGCACAATATTCCACGGTTTTAATTATTATTGAATGTGGAAAATGAACAGTTGAAGTAAAGGGAGGGAAGATCATATCTGTAGTTGAAGAGGATGATTGGCGAGAGAAAGCTGGGAGTAAGCACATTATTAATCATGGAGAGGCTGTCATTATGCCTGGTTTGATTGACGTGTAAGATGTTGAAACTTTTTACCGATGTACTTCTTCTCCTTTCTTAGTTTTCATTGGCTTTCCATTAGCTTCGCTAGTATAGAAGCGTTGCTTGATCTAGTTTTCTCAAAATATGAGATGTATGAGAAAGATGCTAAATGGCGTATGTTGTTTATGTAGTCTTGTGATCCGTATCTTATCATACTTGTTATCTTTGTGTTTCTCCAGTATGTAAGAAATTCTTCTGTTCCATTAAATGATTTGTCAGTACAAATGACAATGTTTGTTCATGCCAGGCATGCACACCTTGATGACCCTGGAAGAGCAGAATGGGAAGGATTTCCGTCAGGGACAATGGCAGCTGCCGCTGGTATGTGGATATTGTACTTTGTTTAACTCTTTTTGAAGTTATTGAGAGGCTTATAATGGTACACACTGAAAACAAATAATTTATAGCTTCTTATTTTAAGTATTTGAAAATGTACCTGACACATGGCTATTATAGGAATACAGGCTCTCACATCTTCTTAGCCTGAAACTGTTACGTTGAAGGAAAACTTCGTTTTCTTTAGTGCTCTCTGATTCAATTCTTCAAGCTTTTGAACTCTTGGGAGAGTGTTTATTTTAAGAACATACATATTACATAGAGTATATTTATACGTCATCCTATTTTAGTTGGTCAATTCACTTATTATATTTTATCAGTAACTGCTCTACTATGTCATAGCCTTTTGGATTCGTTTTGCTAATGGCTATTTATTGAACTATTCATCGCTCTGTTCATCCACAGGAGGGATAACAACACTGATTGATATGCCTCTTAACAGTTTTCCAACTACAGTTTCTGAAGAAACTCTTAAACTTAAGGTATGGGGTTTTACAGGGTTTTTGTTTATTTCAATTTGACTAGCCGGCAGTTGGTCCTTTAGTTTCACTATAGCTTGCTTGTTTCGTCGTCTTCAAAATAGCTGTTGTAACCATCACTATTCACTACAGCATAGAATAAGTAAACATTATTGAGTATGTCACATAGGTCACGAGAATTGAGACATGAATCTTTTTATTAAAGAGATCAATACATTGATATCTTCTATCTAAATGCTATTATGTATGGCATTGTCTCTCATATAGAGATTTAAGCACACCATATAAATTATTGACTTACACCTTTCTCCATATTCTTTTATGCTAATTTATCACAGACCAATGCTGCTAAAGGGAGGATCTTCGTTGATGTTGGTATGCTTTCTTTATTATTCTGTGATTGGCATACTGATTTTTAGTATATATTATCAGCTTATTCTTTCAACAGGTTTTTGGGGAGGTCTGGTCCCAGAAAATGCATTTAATGCAACTTCTTTGGAGCGTCTTCTAAAAGCAGGGGTTCTAGGCTTGAAGGTTTGCTCCTGCACTAGAGTTGGATAAGAACATATATGATTAGTTTTTATACGATTGTGAAAGCATTTCTCTAAATGATGGAATGCAGAAGACTCATTTATTCAGAGGGAAAAATGTCATAACAATAGGAAGATGTGTAAACAAAATTATACAGTATTTGCTGTCATATAGTTTAGTTTGTTGAACTAATATTTCTGTGGGCTTTAAAGTGTGTTAATTTATGTAGTTTTGCTCTATGTTTCTATGAAAAATAATAAGCTAGAATTTCATTTTATGTTTTCTGTATCCAGTTTCTCTTCTGATTTCCTTGAAATTTATTGTATGTTTCTCTGAAATATGTAATGAGTTATAATGTCATTATGGTAGGCAAATTTCTGTGTCTGGCTTCTCTCCTGATTTTCTTGAATGTTCTATCAATTCTTTCTGCACTGTTAATGATCTCACAATTTGTGTTCTTTCTGCAGTCTTTTATGTGTCCTTCAGGAATCAACGACTTTCCCATGACAAACTCTAGCCATATAAAGGTATTAAGGTGATTATATTGCTATATATTACATAGTTGATTATATTGTTCCTTTTTCTGTTACTGGATTTGTAATCGATAAAGTCTGTGTTAATGTAATATCATCTTGACAATATACACATACTGCACTGATGCATTCAAAAACTTTATGATCCCATGGATGATGCCTCTTTCGGTGTTTTTTTTTTTTTGTGTGTGTGTGTGTGGCAATAACACAATTGCTGATACTCGTAACTTTACGTAGGAAGGACTACATGTACTGGCAAAATTCAAAAGACCATTGCTTGTACATGCTGAGGTTCAACAAGAATTAGGAGGTGACTTGGAAATGATGAATGGTGCTGATAATCCTAGATCCTATTCCACATATCTCAAGACTAGGCCTTCTACGTGGTAAGATATGACTCTTGATTGTTCTTTCCATGACCTGGGAGGAAACTTCTGCAATTGATACATCTACACACTAAGCCTTAATACCCAATAAAGATGGGTTGGCTACATGAATCCTTCTTTTTGGTTAATCCTTGATCTACTCGAAGATTTATTAAAAGAATATGCTTTGCCATGATTAATCAATAGCTTATTTATTCTTTTAGTATTTAAAGACATCATACGTTAACACCAGTTTTGTTTAGTCAGGGAACAAGCAGCTGTAAGAGAGCTCTTAACTGTAACAAAAGACACCAGGAACGGAGGTCCTGCTGAAGGTGCCCATCTTCACATTGTGCATCTAGCCGATGCCAGATCCTCTTTAGAACTCATAAAGGTATTGTTTGTGCTTTCTTACTTGGAGGATTTGCATTATTTAGTTTATTTCTTTCTTGCGTGCTTCTATTTAGCCCCATAGCTTGAAAATTTCATGGATTGATCGATTGAATGCGTCTTTTATGCCTGTAACAATTAAGACTTGTTTTATCATTTGGTACTTGTAATTGTCATTTTTCCAAAATTGAATAACAATATTCCCCAAACCTTCCTAGTATTCTTTCAATCACATACATTTTATCGCAAGATTCTTTTTATTAGGTAAAAAATTCAATTAAGCCCGTGGCAGCTAAAGTTAAAGAAAACTTTTAAAACTGAATTTAGAAGACAGATTTTAAACCCTCATCTCCACACCCTCTTCTATTAACCCCATAATGAATGCAGTTGAGTTCACTTGTTCTTGAGTCATATTTGTGCCATCACTTAATATGAATCCTTTCTATTGTTTCTGAATTGTCTGTATTTGTTTATAACCATCTTACATTTTTGTAATGCCATTCTTGAGTAAGTAGTCTAAAATTTGTCGAGGTGGCCAATGCATTAGTCCAATTAAGCTTTAACAAGTCATGGGCAGGAGTATTTTTCACGTTCTCAACAAGAACCCTCCTTCTCATTCAATGCGTTTTACATTTACGTTTCTAGGAAGCAAAAGGTAGTGGTGATAGTGTGACAGTAGAAACGTGCCCCCACTATTTAGCCTTTTCAGCTGAAGATATTCCTGATGGAGATACCCGTTTTAAGTGTGCTCCACCTATCCGCGATGCAGAAAATAAAGAAAAACTGTGGAAAGCTTTAATGGTACATCAAGTTTGAGAGTTCTTGGAATATTTACTGCTTTTATTTCTGCAATGATTTACTTTACTTGATAACACACATTCAGGATGGAGACATTGACATGTTAAGCTCTGATCACTCCCCCACAGTTCCAGAACTCAAACTTTTCAATGATGGTGACTTCCTCAGGGCATGGGGTGGCATATCTTCTTTGCAGGTTTGTATTTTTGCAATCTAATTTCATGGCTGCCTGGTTTCAGAAATGTCACAAGCTTCACTGGAAGCTGTATTTAGAGCACACATCAAGCTAAACAAAATTACTTAGCTAATATCAATGAGAAACTGAGAGATACTATTTTTATAAGATATAATCTGCAAGTAGGATGTGCATTATTACTCATGATCTTTACGACTTTACATATGATAAAATTAAATTTTAATCATCCTTAATTCATTGTTGAATGCTAATTGTCATTATTTTGAGTGTATAATGCAGTTTGTGCTTCCTGTAACATGGTCATATGGACTTAAATATGGAATATCTTTGAATCAATTAGCTTCATGGTGGAGTGAGAAGCCTGCCAAGCTTGCTGGTCAGGATTTAAAGGTCAGATAATAGTCCTGTGTCACTGTCACTTTGGATATTTAAAACAAACCTGACCATATTATCATATGGTTTCTGACATATGGCCAGGTCCTCTGTGTCATCAAATTTGGCACATTAATCTGATCTATCTCTATGTATTTTGACTACATACAATAACTGTTACTAGTTTGGTGGATAATTAAAGTGTTTGAGGTTTGATTGTATCCCAAGTTAAACATGATATACTTGTGCAGGGGGCCATTGCAGTTGGATATCATGCAGACATTGTTGTCTGGGAACCAGAAGTAGAAATTGAACTCGATGACAATCACCCTGTATACTTAAAGCATCCGGTACATTCTCGTTAACCTTCAAATCTATGTTCAACTAGAAATGAATTGCTTATTTCAAATGCTTGGTTTCAAATTATAGTAGTTTTTGAAATGGAATGCAATTCCTTCAGACGGTAATATTGCTGGTTATACTGTCCAAGGAATTTTCCGGAAAATAACCTAATCAAAGCGAGAGACGATTGTAATAACCATGAGAGAGTAACTGCTTTGCAACACTCCTATTCAGCTGAAAGAATCCTTCTCCTCTTATGAAGGAACGAACCCCATGTTGTCTGATTATGAAATAATCGATGCAGAAAATCTCTGCGTACATGGGATCAAAACTCAGTGGCAAGGTCCTGGCAACATTTGTACAAGGGAACCTCGTCTTCAAGGAGGGGAAGCACGCTCCTGCTGCCTGCGGTGCCACAATTTTGGCTACATAGAAGCATAAAGGAAACATGTAAAAGCCGGTATTCATCCCTTTTCCTAATTACCTTCTAATATTTTAATGCACTTGAATATAATGTCGAATGTAATATATTTCCATCATAAGTTGTTTCTTTCATTTCTATCATTTCTGTAACTCATTTTTGTTTTCTGTTTTTTCCTTGATGGACCAGGTTTTTCATTTAACATGGTTTGAGATGGTTTAGCCATTGGGAGATACCCCAATTTCCCATTATGTTCTAGTCATATACGAACTGTCTTAGTTCGAACTTTTCTTATCGTTATGTTTTCGCACATATCAGATTTAAGTGTACATAATTTATTTCAACCTGGAGATTATTATAGCTAATTTATAAAACTTCATGCTGATGATAATGCAAGCATGCATCTGTTTACATTTTTTAACCTAATGTTCTTGAAATAATTGAGCTATTTTTCCATTAATGCTTTACTAATCCTGTAGAAAACAAGCAGAAACTGACGTATTATTAACTGAAACCGAAAGAATTCACTGCTTCATCACGGAATGGCACCATTTTTAGTTAACATTTACAAGAAATCAGCTCAGTTTTGATTCTGTAGGTGCCATGGCATGGCCAGTACTCTCTGGTTCTGGCATATTGGATGCAGGTACATTCATGTTTGTATGGTGACTGAAGTACGTGGTTATTCCAGCACAACCATAGGGATTGCCACAGTTGACTGATTGGCAGTGGTAAGGCTCATTACCCGGAGGGACCATTCCCCATGGTTGTCCTTCATATCCCGGTGGATTATATCCATTATCAACCCCGGAACCGGAACCATATCCACCACCAAATCCATATTCTCCACATATGAAGGGGACATGCCAAGGCACGAAGAAAAAAAGTGCTAGACGTAACATTTTACGCCTACTTCAATTGCTTTTTAGAACACTGATGTAAACATGGTCAACCTAATTTTCTCTTAAAATAATTTATTTATTAGTCCAAGTTAAAAAAAATAAAATAAAAATAAAAATAAAAAAAATCTTATTTTGAAATATTCCTAAAATAAATTTATTTATTTATTATTTTTTCCAAAAAATCTATAAACCTCTATTTTGATACAATTTATAGAACTTAGGGTCCGTTTGATTGTAATTGTGAAAAATCGGTGGAAAGAAAATGAATGACAGGAAATTGAATTGCCTAAAATTTGTTTTAGAGAGAATTGTAATTAATAGTGTTTGATTAGTATAATTTTCCACCTATTCCGTTTGACTTTATTTTTCATGCAAATTGTCAATTAAATGAATAATTTTTTTTACTATTGAATTTAGAATATGTTTCCATTGTCAAAAAAAAAAAAAAAAAAGATGGAAAACACTTTCTCACCAAAATCATGAGAAAATAAAAGATGAAAAATGTACTTTAAATGGTTGTACACTTGTACCTAGAAAATGAGTGAAAATAAATTATATGGAAAAATTATACAATCAAACACCAAAATTAAGTTCCACCCAATTCCACCACAATCAAACACTACCTTAAAGTCACACATGAATTTAAACAACACGTTCATAACTACTCAAAATTATTTACACATTCCATGTGATCCACTACTATTCCTCTTATTATACTTATTTATAAACCATTGCCAGACAAGGCTAAACAAGAAAACTGACTTTCCTATACATGTTTTAAAAAAGAATTTGTTAAAAAGTTAGTTTTTTGGGCTCCATCAAATTATGATTACAAGGTACAGTCAATTTCCACATTCCACAATTACACATCACATCCCCTGTTTTCCATGGCACTTATAGCTTAACGTTTCAAGCTGCGCTGATGGTAAGTAAACACTTTGACCAAGTTGATATTTCAGTGTGTGGAGTTCAATTTTGCCCGATATACACTGGAACACTTGATGGAACCGTGTAATTCGGAAGGGCTTTAACAGCCTAGCCGTCAGTAAACTGGTTTTCATCTCCAAATACAGGTGGAAGTTTAAATTTCATTTTCCTTCATGAATAAGATATTTTCTGTTTCTTCATCTTCGGCTAAATTATCAGCTCTCATGGAGTTTAAAAGTCCATCCACTTCCTTACCAGCACTAACACAGGATTTGAGTAAGGTATGATACATCTGCCTATTTAATGGCATAACAGATCTCAGCACATTTATAAATTTTTCAGTGTCCTCATAGCAGCCTTTCTTGCCCACCAAACTCAGTATTCTTGTAATAACCTTGGGATCAAGACTCCACTGTTTGCTCCCATCATGCAAAGAAAGAGCAACTTTCATGGATCTCAAAGCATTCTCGATCTCACCCTTCTCCAGGTACCCAGCTGCCACTTTTCCCCAACTGTTTGGGGTTGAAGCCTTCCCCTTTTCCATTAAATATTCAAGCATGGCTTCAGCCTTTTCACATAACCCCTTTTCTGTATATCCAACAATGGCTGCATTGGGGACTCGAAAATCATAGCAGTTGCCAGAAAACTCCCATTCCTTTAGCAATTTCTCTGCTTCTAGAACCTCGTCAAGCCTCATCAAGGACTCTATCATGTTTATGTAATCCCTGTTAAGACACCTCTTACAAACATTCTTCTCAAGATCCCATAACCTTAGAACCTCGTCTCTGTTTCCCAGTGTACCATGGAGCGAGATAAGATGGTTATAGCCAAGACCATCTTTATTATCTAGCCTTTCCGCTGCTTTCTTGAGGACTACATTTGCCTTATCTGTTAGGCCAGCCTTAATATAGATATTTGCCACAACTGCATAGGTGTTCCAATCGACTATGATGTCAGCTTGGCTTTCCATTTCCTTCAACATCTTCTCCACTCCCTCAATATCTGATCTCAATCCATATGAATTGATGCAGATTCGGTAACTCAAATTATTAGGGGAAATCCCACTCTCCTTCATCTGTTTCAGAATACCAGGGACCTTTTCATTCTCACCAATACTTGAGTAAAGGCACATGATATCACTGAAAGTAACAGAAGATAAAGCAAGATTCTTCTCTTTCATTTTTTGCAGATGTGCAGATGCTTTCTCAGTTTGGCGTTGTCGGACATAACAATGCAGAAGAGCACCATATGTCTTCTCAGTCTTATCTTGCTCACTGAGATTATTGAAGTAGGTTTCTGCCGAGAGAAATCCTTGAACCTTACCAATCAGATCCAATTGCACAGCATGCTGAACAGGTGTAAATGCATAGACATCTTTACTCTTCATCCAGTCAGAGACCTGTTCAATACCACAGAGATGGGATCATATAAAAATTCTGATTGTCAAAATCATCAATGACAGTCTTCGTTTCTCAAGTGCCAACTACCCTCTCATCAGCTCTGGAAAATTATGTTTCACAAAAGAGTAATGCTATGTGGCCCTACTGAGATTTCAACCGCAGTCTACGTGGCGTTAATGTGGTATTAAATGATAAGTGGAATTAAATGAGTTATTTAATTTCACCTTTCATTTAACCCGTCATCTAGCGCCACCAAGACCGTGGTGGGGATCCCAGTGGGCTAAATAGCATTACTCTTCACAAAATCTTGAGTAATTCCTAATTTCCTATGAACAAAAATGATTTTTGATTGAATGAGTGTTCCTAGAGTTCGCTTAAGCACAACTGCATACTGTGAAAAACACAAACACAGCCTGAAAATGCATCACACGTGCATGAAATGATATACATTCCAGTGCCGACCTCCAAACACACATCGTTTTTTGTGCATTCGTAAGTGCTCATATCACACAAATACGAGCTAACATACAGAGCAAGCAAACACGAGCTCACGTACAAGCTAGTTAAACAAGAAAATACTGGTGCTTAGCATTCGCGCAATCACAGCAAGAAACATATAAATGATTCGATTGCCAGAGCAAGGTACAATTAAAGTAGCACAAAGCACAACAATGAGCGTTTAGTACCCTAATCTTCAAAGGTTGCACGCGTATAAAGCATCACCATCACAAACCACAAGCATAAATCTATACAGAAATACATATAAATCCTCATCATACACGCAAAACATACATGTATTATGTATATATGTACCTGAAGGGCTTGAGAGTAACGTTTGCGCTTGCGAAGGTCGAGAATAATACGCTGGAGCTCGGCGAATCGAATTTTATTTCCCATTTGGACCCAATTTTCGAGCTCTGGTGTTACGTTCATGTTAGGGCTTCCCAAAGGACTGATTTTCGCGTAAAGTGATGCCTGATTCTTTTTCTTGCTCTTCGTATAGTAGCATCGGCTGCCACGGATGCAAGTTCGAATTAGGGCTTGGAATGTGCATCTATTCAATTGCATTCTGATATCGAATCCCTTAATTTCAATGAGAATAATGCAATTTGATATGGAGGAGGCCAGTGGATTTGGGGGTTCCTTTTTCAAGGGTTTAAGTATTTTGTGGTTTAAAAATAGAACCGAGCTACAAGATGGATGACCGAACACTGTCAGTGGCCTGTACAGGGCCTGTCAGGCCCCGATGCAGCCAGCACTTTTCTTTTTAATACCCAAGTGTCTTAGTTTCGTCAGACTAAATTTTGGACTTCGAACATTTGGCCCCTCTCCAGTCCGAGGAGATAAATCGTGGAATATGCCCTCCATAACCAGTGTTCGTGCGTCCTTCTACTTGTTGTCCCAAGATACCCTCCTCCATGGATTTTACAACACAAAGTTGCTCTGTCCAAAAATTTTACATCACTTGGCTGCTTCTTCCAATCACTTTTCTCTTTTTATTCACATGGGACTCGCGCTGAATGTAAGGATCGATCATTTATTTTCAAGAAAAGAAACATAAATCTTAAAAATAAAGAAAATTGAAGGGGTAAAAATAAGGGGAATCTAATTACCCCATCCGTATATTGAAATTTTGAGACTAAAAGTAAAAATGAAATATTTTACTATAATTAATAAATATTTCATTAAAAAAAAAGCAAAATGTAGAACCGAGAATTGTTGAAGTGTATAAATAATTTGTTTCTCTAAGTTTAAATGTACTTTTTATTATACATAAGAGTTTCTTTATTTTTTAGAGAGCATTTTAATCATAATCAATGTTCTAAAAGATATAATATGTGATGATGCGTGGATGAAAAGCTATAGGTTAGGCGAATATAGTCTTTTTAAAGGAGTTTTTAACTAGTTTTCAAGCTAAATGATGTTTTAAAAATATGATCTATGTTCAAACATAAATTTGAAAATCAATTTTGCTTTTGATCAAAATATATTTATGTAAATGATAATAAAAAATAACTTTTAATGCACAAAATGATTTTTGAGTTTTTATCATTCATTGTTAAATATCAAAGTATTAGCACATTTACATTTGAATTAAGAAATCTAGTTTTTTTATTTTATTTTGAAGTTTGGCTCTTAGGCTCTCGTCTTGATATTTTTTTATTTTTTTTTTACATTTGGCTTTTAAGCACTCGATTTTGATCTTAATCTTTCTTTGACATTTGTCTTTTAAGATATTTTCTTGAATGGCTTGTCTTGACTATGTGACTTCGATCTTGACTTCTTCACGAGTCTTGATTTTAATCTTTTGACAACAATCGATCAATTTATTATTGAATGCTTTAAAAACTATAATCACTTTAAATTCAAATGTTAGTAAACAATATTAACTTGTTTGTTATAATAAAAATTTAAAAATTATAATCAACCATGTCCATTTGTTAATATAACGGACAAAATATAATGTTCAAGGAATTAGAGACGAAAAAATGAGATTGACATAGGTAAATCTAGAGAAGCTAGAGAAGTTTTTGTGCTTGAAATATCCGGGCAACACGAGTTCACAAAACTCTGTAGGTGACCATACAACAAAGAACTAGTCTTGGTGCACAGATAATTATTATACAGAATTTATACAGATAAGGCACAATAGGGGGTGGGTGATTTTTTGGACAATAAAATACTCGCATGGGAGCCACTCATGCGAGTATTTGTAATTTTTCTGTACAGAAAAATTCTGTACAGACAGATTTTTCTACAACAAATCCATTGCCACCATGCTTCAATTATAAATTATATTTTATAAAATTTTCTTTCATTTACTATGATCCCATTTGGTACTCATTTTTCCTCCATAAAAATGAAAAATATGATCGTTATCAATTACATCCAACCACCATTTTTTATTTTCTATCTCTTGTGTGGAGCTCATAATGACTATATTTTTCATTTTCATTTTATAAAGAATGAGAATAAAACGAGGCTTATATTTTCATGAGTTACCACTGCAATTCTGTTAATTCAGCTGGACAGATTGCATAAGGTGATATAAAAATGAAAGTGCAGCGACTAACTTAGAACAAAAAGAGTTAGATGACTAAAAGAAACAAATCTATAAGTTAGGTGACTTAACAGTATTTTTAATAGGAAAGAATGATTAGTTTCTCTCCAGTGTCACTCATTCCAATTTTTTGCAATTTCAACTAAACTCGCCACTGCCATTAACCATGTCTCGTTAGGAGCCATTAACGCTCTCAAAATCATTTCTTTCCGCCTGCATCTTCAAACCCTTGGTTCCCCTCCTTCCTGATGAATCTCTTCCACATTTCTACAGATGCGCAATCTTTCTACCAGAAGATCCAAAAGCAGTTTTTCAGCAAAATATCTACCCGAATCCGCTACTTCAAAAAAAGGCCGAAGTCGGACTCTTTATACAAAAGAATTTCGCCACTGGGTGATCCAAATGTTTCAGTAGAGCCAGTACTTGACCAGTGGATCAGAGAAGGAAATATTGTTAAGAAAACAGAACTTCAGAACATTATTAATGAATTGAGAGTCTACAAAAGATTCAAACATGCCCTCGAGGTTTGTTAAGAACTTTCTGCTTCATCTTTCTCAAGATTGCACTTCTACTATTTTATAGTAATGAAGAAGGGTGACATTTGGAGTCACTTTTATTTTATTTTGCTTGAATTCAAGTTGTGTTTCTTCTTGTTTTTATACCCTGGTTTAGGTTAAAAATAGATAGAAATTTTGTATTGAAAAATGGTGTCTACTCTCATTATATCTTACTCGAGATTTTGGCTAATGGGTTGCCAAGAATAGAAATTTTGAGGCATATTATAAATTTAATTTGATTTGATGAGTTTTGCCTTTTCTCGTTCTATGTTGACTGGGGAAGTCTCACAGCGCGCAAGTTACAAAAATATTATCGTTAGGAAACATGACTTTTTCTTATGGTTTATGTTTTAATATTCTGGACAGAAAATTGTATGCGGTAACAAGTATAAGCTTTTTTTGGCCTTTATTTAATGATTCTTACTACTATCACTGAGAAAAAGTTCAAAAGGAAGGGTTTCAGTTTGAATAAAAACAAAAACTGCAAGAGAAAACGTTAATAAACAGCACCGACCTGAAGACGGATTATCACGAAAGATTATGAGAAATATTGAACGTGCTAGGCAGTTATCAAATCCTGTTTACAAGCGGTGAATTGAAAATTGAAATTTAGTAAACATGAAGATGTTGCCGGAATGTTTGTTGATCCTAATATATTTCCTTTTGTGGTAACATCACATGAACTAATTTCGTGAAGTTCTTTTCTAATTGTTTAGGTGTCTCACTGGATGACTGATAAGAGGCATTTTCGCACATCCCATTTTGATGCTGCTGTTCGACTGAAATTGATTTTCAAAGTTGATGGCTTAGAACACGCAGAGAAGTTCTTCAGTGAGATCCAAGAAAACTTGAAAACTTTTGATGTTTATCTTGCTATTCTTACCTGTTATGCCAACGCTAGATCCGTGGATAAGGCAGAAGCTATTATGCAGAAAGCTAGAGATTTGGGGTATGCTAGTAAACCATTATGGTACAATCTTATGATGAATCTTCATTATCATTTGGGAAATTCGGAAAAGCTTGATGATCTGATGAATGAAATGAAAGCTAAAGGCATTGATCATGACCACTTCACGCTTGCTGTCCGCCTAAGTGCCTATGCTGCAGCTTCTGACCCCGATGGAATTGATAAAACTTTACGGATTTTGGAATCTGATCCTCACGTCTTTCTCGATTGGAAGACTTATGTTATTGCAGCAGAGGGATACTTGAGACTGGGCTTAGTGGACAAAGCTTTGGCAATACTGCAAAAATTGGAGGGGAAGTTGGCAACCACCAAGAAAAAGGATATTTTATTTTTTTTCCTCCTCAAACTCTACGGGGAAACTGGTAAGAAAGATGAGTTGTACCAAATCTGGAACCTGTACAAGCAAAATGTAAAGGTTATCAATAAGGTTTATATAAGCATGATGCGCTCGTTGATGAAGTTTAATGACATTGAAGGGCTTGAGAAGATTTTTAATGAGTGGGAATTGAGTGGATTATCCTATGATTTTCGGATCTCAAATTTCTTGATTGATGCATATTGCAGAAATGGCCTTCTAATGAAGGCGGAAGCCATTATCAACAGTGGATTGTCTAAAGGGGGCAATCCTCTTGTAATTACATGGTGTCATTTAGCAGCTGGTTATCTCAAGGAAAATCAAGTCCCTGATGCCATGGAAGCATTGAGGAAGGCAATCTCGATAAGTTTTGCAAAATCTAAACCGAGCAAAGATGCCTTGACTGCATGTCTGGAATTTTTGGATAACACTAAATATTTGGAAAAAGTAGAGGAATTCACGGGGCTTTTAAGAGTAGAGAATATTCCTTCAGGAGCCTTTTTTGACAAATTGTTTTGTTTCATCAAGGATGGGACGTTACAACCCTTTCCTCAAGATGGAAGGAATTGTGAGTATGAGACACAAGACGAGTAAATAAGTGAAAAAGCAAATTTGAAACTCCTTGCTGGTGCCTAACAGACTTTATTCTTACTGGGCCTCTGTATGAAATGTACGCATTGATAGTAAATATGGCCCTCTTATCATTTTCTTGCAGAGAATGTGCTAAATTTTATACTGCCGGCGAATTTTGTCAACTTTATTATCTTATCTGATGAAATTCTCGGAGAACTTAAGTTTTTTCTATAGTTTCCTGAAGAACTATCTGTTAAAGATTAGCTTGTATTTGAGAAGTGCCGTTAACCAGTTATATCATGAGAAGTACTGAGGGAAATTTACACTTCTAGTTATGATAATTGCTTTCTCGAGCATTCTTTAAATTGGACTCCCCATTAATTTTTAATATTTTCAGTCAGTATCTGATCATAAAGACATTTTTTCTTGTCATAGTTCCCTCTTTGCTTTCCCAAATTGCTAATTGCTTGCCTAAATCATCGAACTTTGGTATCCCTGTTAAAAATGATGCTGTTTAGGCCAATTTTCGGTTTTATTTGAACCCTCAGTTTGTATATCCCTTGACTGCTTTATTGTTCTGACTATGTTCCCCAAGATATATTTGTATAAACTAAACATCTGTGGCAATGTTCACCACGATTTGTAATTTTGTTTGAAATTGGATCTAGATCAGAGCATTAACCTGTGAATTGATCTATATCGCGATGAACCGAAGAACGATGGATAAGAAATTACTGCAGATAATTCAGTCAAATAAGTGTAGATCCTGAATGCTTTTATGTATCAATAGCTATTATATAAATCATTCAAACTTTATACATGTAACATAAAGGGGTAGCAAAAAATTTCCTAAGATAAAACTAAAATAGGAGAAGGCACAAAAGATAACAGCAGAAGAGGAAAATCGAAATTCTATTGAGAGATTTGTTAGCCTGTAATTGCTGCCTTCTTAATCTTGGGGAACTATTTCCCACTAAGTGGTACGAGTTAGGATACCAGTATAAGCTCTCTGAATTACCAAAAACTCTAGCATAAACCATCTCTCCATACATCCCTAACCCGGGATGTGAAACATCGAACTGAGACGAAGGATCTCCTTCGTTACTGGGATAAGGATCGGAGAAATTGTATAGATCTTGCGTGGAACGAGCTGGTGGCCTAGGCGGGATATTCTCACCCTTGTGTTCAGTTTCAGAGGGGCATTGGCCGCGGCCATATAAAGGGACCATGGTTTTTTCAGAGATTTCGGCCTTGCAAACTGGGCATCTGGGGAGGTGCTGGTCTGATTCAAGTGAAGCACTCTGAAACCACTTGTAGATGCAGGGCCAACAATAGAGATGGCCACAAAGGGTAACAACAGGATCACAGGCAAAGTCCAGACAGATGCTGCAATCAAAGCAAGGAGAAGTCTTTTCAGAGTCTTTTGCTACAGAGGGAATGGATTTCCATTCCTGCATAAAATATTGCTCAAATTCCATGTTTGTTACAGCTGCAGCTCCTTTAATCTCTGATGAGAAAGAAAAAAGAAACAGGATATCAGCTATTAACACGAAACACCACCAACAGATTGAATCTTTGGAATCAGTCTCTTAATACTATTACCCATTAATTGTGATTATATGAACACAAATAGTTAACAGATGAATTCTTCTTGTGAAAGAGAGATGGTGTTAGAATACATACCAGCTCTGTGTTCTTGGGTGCCTGCAATGGAGTTTTTAGGCCCAGATATTTGTGCAAGAGGGAAGTTAGATAGAGGATGAGGGTTGAAAAAATTGGGGAGTAGTTGAGGGTTTTTATAGATGGGGAAAAATTTGTGTGGCTACTGTCTATTTTGTGGGCCAAGGATTGCTATTTAACATTTTATTTGTTATTTTATAATTTATACTAAAACATATAATAATTGTTTTATTATTAACTGCTGGGCAACGTTGCATCTTAGTAAAAATTTCTACAAAAATGCTAGTTATACATAATGAGATGTATCGAATGGTGTATATTTCCATCACATGGGTGAGGGCCTACTCGAATTAATTGTATTTTATTCGCGTGGACCCTTCACCCATGTAAGGGGGATGTACACCATTCGGTACATTCCGATGTACCACTAACACGGTTGAAATTTCTAATGCTCGGACATCTATGTTACCAAAAATAATAATAATACTTTAATAATTTCTATCGCTATTTAGTTGATATGTATATTATTTATCTTAAATTAAATCTTTATACATATTACTATTTTTTTTAAAAAAAAAAGGGACTAGGCTTTTCAATCTTTCACATAGTGTAGTTATGGGAGCTTAACTTTTAAAGTGAAATTTTGGACCTTAACTTATTTAAATCTATGAATTGAGTTCCTAAATGATCAAAATCGTCAATGACAATGATAAAGTCATAAACGAATTTTACGTGACTTAAAATTAGATGAAAAAATGTCAAATCATTTAACTTTCTATTTAATTTAATTGAATGATATATGAGATTTTAATATTTATATTGACAGTTTCGCTCACATGAGAATTCAAATTACATATTTAGTAAGCTAAAGGTCCATAACCTCTCTTTTAAAGGTTAAGAACTCGTAGGCATGCTACACAAAAAGGTTGGAAATTCCAATCCTAATTTTTCCTACTATTTTCATAGGTAATTAAAGTGAAATATACCAAAAAAATATAACCTAGAATTTGAATTAATTTAATTATCTCAAAAATACCAAACAATTAAAAATTACGATGTGTTGCAAAATCGAAATATTAAAACTTTTCATGTCATTTCAATATTATAATATAAAAATGAAAATTGGTCTTGCATATGAATATCAAGCTTATCAAACTCGTGTTTGGTAAAACATTTTTTATATTTCATTGAATTCACTGTACCACAACTTTCCAGTTTTAATTACACATTTTATGAATCTTACCAATTTATAATATCGAAAAACATTATCAAATAGGACTAATGGTCAAACTTTTACATTCGATTGATGTGAATTAATCGAGATAAATGTAAAACGATTATATATACCTTTTCTTATATAAAAGAAAAAGATATAGAGATGGATTTACACACAAATAGTTTTTATTTTAAAATAAACAATTTGAAAAAGTAATGGAGCAACAAAATCAACATGGTTGCCTTTGGACACATTTTGTCAATTATTCAAAACGCTGCATGACTTTTAGTGCCTTCTAGATATAGAATCCATCACGCTGTTCTTCTAGATTTAGTAATTAATTATTGACAATAAAAGAAGAAGAAAATAATAAATTAATAACTACATTGAAAGATTGATGGAGACTTTGACACTTGGTGGGTTAGTAACTTCCTAGGGTAGTTGTAACCATTTATTACATTTATATGTATAATAAATAACTCTATACTATAATTCATTTCTTCTAGAAGCTAACAAATAATAAATAACTGTTATTATGACCCATGGGCCATGACGGTTTAAATTAGTGAAAATTACACAAAATCCTACTTTTCAAAATTCAATTTCAAAAATAAAGTGGAAGATTTAGTTATACAAAAATCAGATATTAATAATAATATTATAAAATATTTTAATATTAAATAATAATATTATAAAATTTAATTAATCATATATTAAACCCTAAATCAATTGACAATTAGGTGATTTATCATTGCCGTTTTCTCCCCTTCTTCATCATCTCTCATCCTTCCCACCACAGCTACTCACGACGTCGCCAGCTAGAAGAAACGTGAATCGCCACACCGGGAGCAGCGAGTGAAGGAGGTCATCGACTTCGTTGTGAGCCCCGTTTCACGGTGCCGCTCGTAGCATCGGAGAGCCGCACGACTAGGGGGCGTGAGCTTCGCTTCTTCTCTGGTGGCGACTTTGTGGGTGGAGGAGGCGGAAGGCGTAAAAGAGTAGAGTTGAGTGGTTTTGCTGCGATCTCTGAGCTTAAGATAACGTTGGTTGATGTAGTGGGTGAATCTAGTGGTTGATGTGATGGTGGTAGTGGCGGCGGGCGACATCGCTGGTTGTGGTTGGCGGTGGTGCGGTGCTTTAGCGGTTGTAGTGGCGGTGGCAACATGGTTGATTTTGTGGTTGTGGTGTGGTGGATTCGTAGAGTTCCCGTGCAACGCTTGCTGTGGTGGTGGTGGTGTTACTATTGATTCTGTAGTGGTTGTGATGTCGACGTTGGTGATGGTGGGCGGCGTCGTTGGTGGTGCAGTACTTTGGAGTGGTGGGATGGGGGTGTGGGTGTTTGTGAAGATTTTATTGGTTGATTGAAGTTGTGACCAACAAATTGATTAATTTGTGACCAATGTGGTGGTAGTGAAGGTGGTAGTGGCGATGGTTTAGGCGGTGATCACAATTTATTTGGTTGATTGTGACTATTAAATTGGTTAATCTGTGACCAGTAAACAATATGTGACCAATGAAAAATATGAATTGTGATTAAGAAATAACGTGTAACCTAAAAATTTGTTAATTTATAACCGATTACAAGTTGTGACTTATAACGTTCGCGATTTGTAACCAATAAAAAAATTGTGACTTATAAAATTTTCACCTGTGATCAAGGAAAAAAATTGTGACCTCTAAAATTTTTGAATTGTGAGTTTGTAATCGTAAAAAAAATTTGTGACATTTAAAATTTTTGATTTGTGACCGAAAAATAATATGTGACAAATTAAATTGTGAATATGTGACCGATGAACAAATTGTGACCTATAAATTTTTTAAATTGTGATCATAAAATAATTTTTAACATTTAAAATTTTTGATTTGTGATCGAAAATAATATGTGACTAACGAAATTGTGAATCTGTGACTAAATTATATAAATTTGTGACCTTAATATATTTAATTAATTAATTAAATATATATTTAATTAATTAAATTATAAATAAAATTTAATAAAAATTTGATTTTTAAAAGTTGAAACTTATTTTCTTATTATTGAAATGGGTCATACTTATACAAGACTTATGAAATTTTCTCAATAAATTAGCTTCATCGGGCAATTCTCGTGAAAAAAATTATTTTTAGAGTCGAGACTAAGAGGAATGTATAAATTAATGCTACTTTCATCGATCGTAAGCTTTCGTACCTGTTTGTATTTTTATCTCTTTGAGAATCATCTATCGAATAAAGAAAGAGTGAGGGCAAAAAAAGCGATGATTTTCAAATCTAATATGATACTCATATAAAATTCCATCGAAAAAAGGAAAATAGAGACGTAAGATACCAAAGTGTTCTTGTATGAGATTGTCTGTCTTCTTGTAGTTACATCTCCAATTTTTGGAGAGTTGAGATCTATTGTACAATTTTTGTCGTCCAATTTGCTATCTACTCAATTAATTATTGACACGTTATTTTAAATTTACATGTCATTTAAAATTTACACTCATTAACTTTATCACCACTAACTCACAAAATTGATAATGTGTTAATTAAAAATGACGTATTAATAATTAATTGGGTGGACAACGGATCTTAACTCGTTTTTGAAATGCTTCAAAATTTACTTGAGCGTTCAAATCTAGGTCAATAGCAACAAAAATATATTTGAACAAGATTATAATACTATGCCAATAATATATAAAGAGGAAGAGTAAAACAAAAGAAGCATGCCTACCCACAATAAATTTATTTTAATAGTAAAAACTTTCAATATAAAGATTGAAAACAAAAACAAAATAATAATAATAATATATTCTTATATTGAGCTTTTTTTATTGTTATAAAATGCTTGGACTTGTTCTTTTAACTATTAAGCATTAATTAATGATCATCAATATAATTACGTAAATTGTACGATGGTAAAGAAAGTGCTTTTTCCACCTTACTTTGGCCTTTTCGAAGCACACCATAGGCCGGGGCCTATGCTACTCGAGGTGGTCCTATTCGAGGTGACCCTCTTCGAGTAGCTTTATTCCTATATATCTATCTTTTCGTCGTCTAGTCACAATGTGTATATCATGCACATAATATGAGTAGTCACATCTTTCAATTAAATAAACAAGTATTTAATTTCACATGCCTAATCTATCTAATGGAAATGTTTGTTAGGTTTTAATTTATTATTACTTCTTGTCAAACTTATATATTAATTATTTAAATCGATTATAATATATATTTCCAAACAAGCACCAACTAAAATTTCTATGCCGTATTCATAATTTTGAACCGAATAAATTAAAAATAGTTTCATATATATAAAAAATGTATGTCTTGCGCGTAAGTTGACCATTTCAAATCTTCACTAAGGTCCATCATTTATTTCATTTCATGATATAGGAAAAAAAATATTTTTGGTCCTTGGAAAAATAGTCTTCCCCAAAATTTACGTAATTTCAACTTCGAAAATGAACCAAAGAATGGGATGCTCGATACAAACAACCAAAGAAGTCAATTCAATATCTCACTTTCTTGTACAAGTTGATAGAGGCTAGTGTATCGGTCCGTTCGTTGAATATATTAATTATTTAAGAATTTAGGCAGTCAAACTGAATAATTATATTTGACTAAAAAAAACAATTCTTATTATTCTCCGCGACGAGGCCTCCACAGAGCTTGAAGGAGGTGGACCAAAATTTCATTTCAAGTAGCTTATGAATTTTACGTTTGAAATTTTGATTTTGCCCTATTTTTTTTTATTATAAATAGGGAGCTGTTATTAGGATTTATTGTTATCATGAGAGAGAGAGAGAGAGAGAAATACGGTGAGAGATTTTCCATTTTAAACTTATTTTCATCGTGTCACGGTGGTTACACAATTATGCTATCCTCTATAATTTTTGTATATTTTTGTGTGTTTATTTTCTTTCTGCAATTCATCTGCTCTTGGTGGTATAAATTAATGTTTCTAATTCTTAACCGTTCTTTTACGAGACTCAAATGAAAATGTAGTGTGACTATCGTGTTGAATGAAATGTTAAATGTGTTGAGGTCTTGATATGATTTGAATAGTATAATAATTATAATCGCGTGTGAAATTTTCCAGCAATTGTAGACCGAAAAAAAAAAAATTGAAAATCAACTTCACACCAAAAAAAAAAAAAAAAAGTCAACCAACTTATATGCCTCATTTGATTCAAACACGCTTCCATAAGAAAGCAATGGTTTTCAAAATCAAAATCTTATACGAGGATTTCAAAATTTGATTCGACTTTATTAACATCAGGTCAAAATGCCACTTATATGCCTCATTTGATTCAAACACGCTGCCATAAGAAAGCAATGGTTTTCAAAATCAAAATCTTATATGAGGATTTCAAAATTTGGTTCGACTTAAACAACATTAGGTCAAAATGCCACTTATATGCCTCATTTGATTCAAACATGCTACCATAAGAAAGCAATGGTTTTCAAAATCAAAATCTTATACGAGGATTTCAAAATTTGGTTCGACTTTATCAACATCAGGTCAAAATGCCACTTATATGCCTTATTTGATTCAAACACGCTGCCATAAGAAAGCAATGATTTTTAAAATCAAAATCTTATATGAGGATTTCAAACTTTGGTTTGACTTTATCAACATAAGGTCAAATTGAACGAGGCTCGCCATCTTACGCGATTTTAGTTTCTTTCTTTTATTTAAAATTGTTAAATATTGTTCGATCCATCTACCAAATATATCTAAATAGATTCTTTTTGTAAAGGTAATGGGTAAATTTCATTCACAGTGTCACTAACTATACTTTCACCCAGCATCAATTATATAATTGTATTTCTTTGTTCAACCGAGTTGCTAAATTTTAATTTGATTTCGATCAAGTAATGCCAAATTTAATTTGATTTCGTATGTAACTACACTCTGATTTAATTTCATTTTTCGTAACTTCGTCCAATTCTACCTTTAGAATTGATGACATGACAATCAATAAATGATTGATAATCACACGAAATCATTAGTTACTAAAGTAGAATAAGTACGACTACATTGAAATAAATTATAATAATCATTTTTATATTTATGCCATCAACGATCATTCGTCAGAGTGATGGAATTGGACTGAGTTATTCGACTTAAATTAAATTAAAGTATAGTTATCTAATTAATACTAAGTGAAAGTATAATTGCTACGAAATATTGTTTATCCCAAAGTTAATTGTAATTTGTACATTCAAGAGAATGTGTAGTTATATTCACATTTTTATTAGTTATATATACCTCCATTTTAATTTCAACTAAGGTCCTCAATCTTTTACTAATTCTAGTGCTTACTCCCTAATTTTTCCAATGAATTCTTATCCTCAACCATCTATTAATTAACACTTAAATGAAGAAGAATACACGAGTGTTGATCTCTATCCTCTTAGTTGCCCGCCAATACTCATTAATTACAAATACCGTTAGTATTTTAAATTCTCTAAATTTTCATTTTTTTTCTCCAAACCCCATCTCTCTCAACACAGAGACGCGCGAACATCTGCGCACCAATTGGAAAAATTTAAGAGAAATCGGATCTTCACAATGTCGGCCACAAGAGCGAGCGCGAAGAAACGAGTTTCGGAGTCGAACAATTCAATATCGGAGAGTCGGAAACGAGTTTCCGTCGACGATGATTTTGATGCGGACATCTCCAAGTATCATTCTTCAATCTTATCTCCTTATATTCGAGTAGTCCGTTATGTTTATCGGAAAACTGATGAAGTAATGTAAAAATGCAGTGATATCAAAGGAATCATGAGTGCTCTTAAGCAGATCAAGGAGAAGGCGCATAAGGACGGTCAGAAGAAGAACGAAGAGACAATTTCTAGGTGAAACTTCTGTCTATTTTCTCAGATCTATGCCGATTTCTTATTTATAGTCTACATGCGTGTCTGGCGTACTCTATATATTTTCGGTGATTGTGATCTGATTTCAAAATTCCCTAATAAAAAGGAAAATTCCCTAATAAAAATTATGCAATTTTTAAAAAATAAAAAATAAAAAAAAGCTACCGTTTCATCGACCACAGAGACTCAATCTGTGCCATGTTGAGATAAATATGTGTAATATTGTTAGAATTCATTATGAGTTTATTGTAATATTTTACCTGTATTTTATTAATCATGGAAATCTGTGAATCTCGTTTAAGAAAGAGACAGAGACGTAAAGCTTTAGAATACCAACTCCTAGTCACGCTCCTCTTTCCTTTATTAATTATGACACGAAATATTAGTGGAAGATCGCTAAATAAATCCTTCTCCATACTTGTGACTGCATATTTGATTTTGCTGACAGTGTGGCTTCAGACATAAAGTCAAATTTGGACGGATTGAAATCAAAACTTGAGAAAGAAAGGTGAGATATCCCATGCTTCAACAATGGGATATTGTGTGTTTTCAGACGTGCTCTTGTTTAATATTTCTCTGTAATCATTATATTCAACTCTCATAGTCAAGTGGCTTTTTTCATGTTTGAATTGCCAGGCAAAACTTTGCCAAGGCACTCTCCAAGAGCTCAAAAGAGGTCTGCTTATTTAATGAATATAACGTTTTCCATGTTTTATTTTGTTCGTACTTGCTCACATGTTTGAATCCGTGCAGTGTGAGAATTTACTGAAGAATGAGACTGCAAAGTTCCAAGCCGTTTATGATAGTTTCTGCAAGGAGAAAGGTACACATCTGCAGGCATTGAAAGGTACTTTCCTGTTGATGTGGTATTCTGCGAGTTGTGTCATTTGGCAAATCGAAGTAATTAAATCTTGAATTGGCAAATTGATGTGCCTTTCCGTTGATATAGTCAATGGTTTTTGACAGATGTAATTGACAAATATGAAGAGGAGAAAGAAAGATTAATCTCTCGATATGAACATCTAAGTGAGCAAGATGTACCTATTGCGTTTTTCATTCCACTCTTTATTAGGAAGTTATATAACTCTGTTAAGTTCTGCCATGACCAGGGAAGAAGGAGAAGAGCTTGTTATCTGAACATGAGAAAGCAAGTGCAGCAAGAATTGCTGAACTGGACGAGTCCCTGAAGAAGAAAAAGCAGGTAAACAGTGAATCATATCTTCTGCATTCTGATCCTGCCTTCAAACTCAAATACGAAGTCATACTTGTTTTGCAGGATGATAAGACTTTCAGCATTCTGAGAAAGACTCTGGGTTCATTTCTGGGAGACGCCTCAGATGAAGACTTCCTGCCCGATGACTGAAAGCTGGTTCCAGTTTTCTGCTCTTGCAAAGGAAAAGCTTTTGTTTGCTTCCCAAAGTAATCAACTTCTGACTTCCCCATATCCGAATAACTTCATGATGCGTGCTGTAAAGATTGAGAAATTTCTCATCCTTTTCCCTCGTTTCTATGTACTTAGTTCAGCACCAAAAATCCCAATGTCAGCAAATTAAACTCACTATTTTCCGAGTACTGCATGTTTGTACGAACATTTATAATGCAGGACATAAAAGGACTTGTATTATCACATCAAGGAAATTAGGAGCAATGCTAAGTTAGCTGCAACATCTTCAATATGTAGCAAAGCTGCTTCGGTGTTTATGGTTATTCAATCTGAAATTCTCGTGCATTGCAGACAAGCATCGTCTTAAGGCGAAAGTTTGCATCCTGTATACAACAAAATATCAAGCAGCCAACATCGAACTTTTGATTCTCCAGCATCCAGAATAGAACTGACCAAATATTATGCAAGCTGCTCACTGCCCAGACACTTTTCTCACCTACTATAATGTAGTCAAGACTCAAGAGGCTCTGACCCCACAAAAAACAAGTGATCATTGTAGACTGAAGAAAAGGAATAGTCTCAACATTGAGATAATTTCTTAAGAACTTAAACATGATCATCACCCAGATTCCATCATTTCGGCAATTGTTTATATATATATATATATATATTTCATTTAAAAGAATAAAAATGGAAAAATAAAATAATTAAGGTACACCTGGATGATAGCAAAATAAAAATTTCGCGTAGAACCCGCCATTAGTCCTTTCTGTTCAGCATTCCATTCACTCTTACCTGAGTTGCTTCAACAGAACTCTACCTGATTCCAGATGGGTATTAATACGAATTGTCTTTGATTTGCCATGGGTATGTACACGCTCTCCAAGAGACTCCACCTGAAATCCAATCAACTTGTGTGCTGAAAGCAAAGTGAGATTTCTTTATTAAAGACAGACCCATTCATAAAAAAAAAATAAAAAAATTACCACCACTTCCCAGCTTTATAACATAGAAAAGCCAATAAGTTAATATTATATGTCGCTTTAGAAGGTCCATAAACTTTCTTTGCCCTGATGTATTTATTTATCACGTTAGTAGCGACTCTTCCAGCCTCGTGCATTGCAAAGAGGTTGTGACAAACTGGTGCTCTCTATACCTAATAGACTTTGGTACTTAGTTACTACTAGTAAGTCATGCTAAGTTAAGTTATTCATGAAATCACTTGCGGACTTGTATACGTCAAAACTATTTTACTAAAACAAAATATTATCCCATAGAACTCGAATTGAAGATTTTACACTTGTCACATGATGAGAAATTAATGTTGTTGGTCGGTATTCAAGTAACAACTATTGCATTAGGAAGGGTAATTACACCAATTGTCACTTAAGTTTTGAGTAGTTACTCTAATGGTCACTAAAAGTTATTTTTTTAAGCTAATAGTCACTTAAGTTTCAAACTATTACAGTATTGGTCATTCGGTCAAAAGAATTAACATTAAATTATTCATGACACTATTTAAGTATCAACATGTCACCAAACAACGTTATTTATTGCAACAAGTCAACAAAATTGGAGAGTTAGGAATTGAGGATTGACAATTTTTAGATGAGAAAAAGTAATGATGCTTTACTTTTGGACAGATTTTTTGCTTAAATCATATAGTAAACCTCTACTTTTTTTACCAACAATGTGACTTGAGATAATAAAAATGTTATTTGGGGACATATTGGCACTTAATGGTGCCATGTAGAATCTAATGTTAATTTTATTTTACTAGGTGACAATCGCTGTAACAAGTAGAAATTTGTGAAACTATTGCAGTAAAAAAATAATTTTAGTGACCATTGACGTAATTACTCAAAACTTTAGTGACCATGGTGTAATTAAAACCCCATTAAGTGTGACTGTAACTCTAAAATAATCATAATTAATTTTATTAATGCATAAGATTTCATCTAATTTTATGCTCAAATTCATATTGTTCCAAAGGTTCTTGCTACAGACTTTTCGGTTCCTTCTTCAATAACCTTAAAGAAAAAGAGAGAAGAATCAAATAATTTCTCATAAAATCCATATACCAGAAATCCCTACAATGAGAATTTATCAAAATATCAAATTAAACAACTTATCAAATATAAAAATTATTAAAGGAAAGTAAATTAATATCTACTTTCTATGAAGGTTAACTCGTAAAGCAATCAAAGAAAGAAGATAGGTAATCCATCTTCACATGCTGAAGGTTTTATTTAGCAGAAACTCCACCAAATCTTGACCATCTGTGCTGCGGCTTCTGCCAATGACTTGTATGTTCGAAAGTATAACCTCTAAAATTTAATAATCTCTATTATATAAAGAAATAATCCTCTATCAATTAATAAACTCTATTATATAATAAAAACTTTCGGTTCCAACCTTATTAAAAGTAGAGTTATACAGTATATGTTAAACACACAAATATGGCTTGCGATTAGAAATAGACTCAATTCAATACGCGAAAGGATTACTCAGGATTCTCGACTATTTCATTTCTTGATGTTAGCAAAGTACAGTGGTCAAATAGATTTTCTTGTTGGGACCTTTTACCTTTTTTCCTCATGTGGGAGTTAGAAAGAGTACTGAAACTTGTAATCAGGACTTAATAAAGAAAGCTCTGACACCATGTTTACCCGTTTTATCTACGACTTTAAAAACTAGAAAGAATGAATTAATCATCAAAGCACAGAACTCCATTAACAACCCCCCCTTCTCCACGCAAACCCAATAAAATAAAATAAAATAAAATCATTACTCATCTACATTTGATTACATAATACATGTATACATATACACACGTAAAACATATTAAGAGTGTAAGCTTTATAGATGTGCGCATACCTATACTTCAGTGTATTTTTGAGCATTTATGTTTGTGTTTGTGTGTAAAGAGAGGGAAAGAGGGTGTAGTACCATTAATGGTTGTTAGAAACAAACAGACAGGAAATATTTTGTGAATAGAGAAACCTGCATGGCAACAATGGAAGAGAAAATATAAGAGGAAACATAATCCACTCTGGTTGAGAATGTCCAAAAATCATTAAAATGTGCTATTCCACTTTTTTAAAACAAATTACAGAGGAAAGTCGTGCCTGACATTTGGCACCACGGTGGGAGATGCCATGGTACTGGCAGGCAGCTGAAACGACTGGCAGTTTAGTTTCTGGGGCATTTTCGGCAAACCAAAGTCATTGGACCTGGGCTCACTCCCAGTCCACCAGCAAAAAAATAAATTTCCATTGACCTCTGGGCTGGAAAAGTGATCTTGGGCTATACAGACACCGGAGGTTTAGATGATGATTGTTCATTTTCACCCATCAAATTTTGCTTGGATTTGACTTTTTCAGAAAATAATTAAGATTTTATTTCTCATGTTTTGAGTTTTCAGTGTTTTCACTGTAAACACTCAAAAGTTGGTTTTGGTTTTAAACGTTCACTCAAAAGTTGGTGTTGGTTTTAACCTGTAATTTGTTCTTACTTATAGCTGATTCATTAATAACCTAGCACAAGTTGGACTTTCCAAAGCTGATCAACCAAAGAAAAAAGGGTTTTCAATAATTAGTTAGTCCCAGCCTAAGTTATAAGAAATAAAAAGGAGTGCACACCTTTCATGGTTTTGAGGCATGCGCATTGAGGCTTTTGCCTCAATCAATAGAGATATAAGCCTCATTAATGCTCTTAAAAATTCATGCCCGATGCTAATTTCAGCCCCTCACCTTGAGGTGTGCCTCAATTTCGCCTTTTCAAATTATTGCTATTCATATTCCTCAACTGCTCTTATATGCATTGTGTCAAACTTCTAGTCAACTCTGTCAACCCATGCATAAGCATATAGATTACCTCAAGCCTGCAAGTTCTCCAATTTTAATTACTAATAATTTTCTGACACGTGCTATGCACATGCTAACAAGTTCACACAAGTAGTGAAAATTAATCCAGAAATTACTAAAAAGGTATATAGCTGAAATAATACATTCTTTATATGAACCATGTATACTTAATCTAGCGCATGAAATCGAACAGTTTTGAGATTCTCAGAGAAGTTAGTTAAACATTTGAACTGGAGAGGGTAGTTAAATAACAAAGTTATTTTTTGTTTCATTGTTAATAAAATGTTAATAAGTTGATAAAAGGGAAGACTACTGATCAAAGACTCAACCAGAAAAATGATGGTGCCGCAGATGATGGCAATCATTTTCAGTATCTTCTTGTTTGCACGCCATTTCAATAGCTATAGTCTACAAGTTAGCAATGGCAGATCACATAGCAGCTTTGTGTAAGTATTAATATAATTAATACAACACCAGCAATTTTACATTTCTCAATTATTTATCTAAGCTAGCTGCCCTTATGAAATTATCAGATATTGTCGGTTGATATGTGGCACCTGCATGGCACGTGCTATACCTGTGCTCACCGCGTGCTATGCCTGTGCTAAACATTTGGTAACTCTACTAGGAAGAGGTAAACAATGATGATTCCAACATCCATTCATGAATTATCATGGTTTGAAAAGGTGGCCATGAGGAGCGCCTCGAAGTGAGACGCACCACTAGGTAATTTTCAAGCTATTTTCCTGAGGTAGACACCTCATTGAACTAGCACATGCCTCAAAGTGTGCCTCAGTTTTGCCCTGAAATTTGAGTTTTTATCTTGCTTTGTTTTTATTTTCTTTCCCTTTTTTGGCGAGTTTGAACATGAAATATAAAGGGCTATTTTAATTTGGCCCATCTCAAATCAAACAACAATGTCTTGAGCCCCTCAATTATTTTACTTCTTTGACCCAACCAACCCCGAATTTATCTGCTTGTACAGAAGCAGTTTTGCTAGAATTTCACCACAACATCTGGTTCGTCTGCTCTTTTTTTTTTTGGCCATGTCCAACAGATATCTGCCAAGTGTATTTTGGCAGGATTTTTTTGTACACATAGCATGCTTGAACCAACCCCCATGTCTCACCATCCCCAAGCACCCAAAGCTTATAAAATAAGATTTCAAGGCAACAAACTCTAGCAGACGGAAAAGTCTGGTAGGCATTTTTTATTTTTTTCCTTTTCCTACAGTTCGTCTCCTTTTCTTTTTCTTTTTTCTTTTCTTTTTATGAAGTGATTGTTTGATAAAGCTTTAATAAAATTTCATCTTTTTAACATGTCAAACTTTAATTTTAACAACACATTACATAGAATCCACAACTTTTATCAAACTTTTCAATCACACACATCAACTTTTATCAAAGTCTGCTAAAACTTGTCAAAAGCTGTCAAAGAACCTTAAAATTACATTCATGTGTGGTATGTTTATTTTAGTGTTATTTTTATGGAGAACTTTTAAGATTATATTTATTATATGTTTATTTTTATTATTTTATATTTTTTGAATTAATTTTTTGGTTTGCGGTGAGGCTTACCCCTAAATCCGTTGCAAAGCTTATGCCTCACCTCACAAAGAAAAAATGCTTAAGTGCATTGTTCCACCTTTTAAACATTGATGATCATCATGCCTAAAGTTATTAACACCATATCACCCAATTGAAATCACAAACCAAGGTCATTTACAACTGCATATGGCAGTGTAAATTTTCGTATGTAACTATCTGAACAACTATGTACAGTTCTTATGTAAATAATATGTACTGCTCTTCTCTGTTTTCCCAAATTTGCAACTCATTCTTCAATTTTTTCTCTTATGCAACTCATTTCACATCCTAAAAAATTCACAATTCTTTGGATTTTGTTTCCATTCAAATTCCAATTTCAGGCCAAAATTACAACTATAATACTTCTCAATTTTCATATCATTTCACAATGTCAAATGGGCAATCGAAAATTTTGCATAAAGGGGGAAAATTGCATGTGGGGAAAGAGAACTCACCTTTAAAAATCTTTTAAATAGATTGTTTTCACCGTCTAAAACCTTAAGTTCAACAACCACGTCTACTTCACCTAACACACAAACCCTCAAAATATTGCACATCCGCTTTCACTTGATATGCTCACACTTTCGAAACTTCACGTGGCAAGATCTTGTGATAACTCCAAATACATTTATTGCACTATGTTTAAATTTGATTCTAGACACAAGTGATGGAAAAGTGGATGAGGGGAGAAGAGGAGAGAGAAGGGCACTGGGGATAATTTAAGGATTAAAACAAAAATGGATATCTCATTAATACAGTTTTTTATTTTTTTCGGTTTAAGTATTCGAGAGGATTAGATTTGTGGTCTTCCAATGGAAACACGATCCAACGATTGCTACTTGTACAAGATAGTTATGAAAGTCCATGTGCAACACGTGTGCAAACTATCAAGAAAATAAAATTAATCATCAAGTTAAACCGTCTCATCTAAAAGTTTAAACTAATAGAGGAATGATGAATTTATTTAAAATTGTATCTTCAACACCCCCTCACGTGCAGGAAAATGTGGCCTAGTCCCATCAATTTGTACTGTTGTCATATGCCTAACGTGTGACAGTCTATATCATTCCATTGTAACAGGTAATGGTTTAAAAACGTGAACTTGAGGAGCGTTTCGAGGTGCCCCTAAAGTTAAGGCATTGAAATAGAGCCTAGGGGCACGAATAATTAGAAGCAATAGAGGCATAAACCTAAAACCATTAGTGCACTCTTTATTCATATCTTGGGCTGAGATCTACTATTTATTGAAAATCTACATTTTTCTTTGGTTGACTAGTCCAACTTATGTTATTAATTAATCAGCTACAAATGAGAATAAATTTTAGGTTTAAAGAAACACCAAAACCAAGACAGGAAAACACACGAAGTACTGAATTCAACCTAAAATTTACTCTTATTTCAAGTTGATTAACTAATAAACTAGCACAAGTTGGCATTTCCAAAGCCGGTCAACCAAAGAATATAGGTAGGTTTTCAATAAATAGTGAGTCCCAACCCAAGATCAAGAATAAAGAGTGCATGTCTTACATGGTTAGAGGCGTGCGAGTTGAGGCTTACGCAAGCCTCACTAGTGCTCTTAAAATTTCAATTTTTCAGTGCCTCATCTTGAAGCATGCCTCAATTTCGAGAATGGATATTCATATTACGACAACAAAGAAGATACCATTACCTCAATCATTGCTACTCATATTCCTTGACTGCTCTAATATGCATTCAAATGATTGAGTCAAGCTTCTAGTCGACTCTGTCAATCCATGTACTAGCATATAGATTACCTCAAGCCTGCAAGTTCTTCAATTTAACGAATATTAATAATTTTCTGACACTTGTTATGCACAAGCTAAGAATTTCGCACAAATAGTGACAATCAACAAGAAATTATTTAAAAGGCATATATCTGAATTAATACATTCTTTCAATGCACATGAACTTGTACAGTTTGACATTCTCAGAAAAGTTAGTGAAACTATTTAAACTGGAAAGGGTCGTTAGATAATGACACTAGTATCTGTTTCTTAGTTGATAAACCGTTTTGAAAGTTGACAAAATGGAAGACAACTGATCAAAAGACTCATTATAAAATGCTGTGCTGCAGATGGCAGCAGTAGAAGCAATCATTTCCATTATCTTCTTGTTTGCAAGCCATTTCAATGGCTACAATCTACAAGTTAGCTATGGCAGAGCACATAGAAGCTTTCTATAGGGATTAATATAATTTAGAAACACCAGCAATTTTATATTTCTCAATTATTTATCTCAGTTAGCTGTATTTAAGAAATCACCAAATATAGTCAGTCGATTATATATAATGACAAGCTTGACTTACGATCATGTAAGGGTGAAATTGCCTCTTAATATATGTTCATGGTCTTAAAAATCTATGCAAGCAAATCGTTTCAGGAATTTTTCATTGCATCCTTCAACTTTCCAATTCAGAAAGTAATAACAAGTTTTATTAGTAAATTGTAAAGCAGTAAAGCCATTCAAAGTGTGGGTGAGTTATATATGTGACACGTGCATACTACGTGCTGTGCTTGTGCTAAAATTTATTTACAACAGTATGATTACATTAGGGAACCCTACTAGGAAAGGTAAAAAATGATGTCCATTCAAGAATCATCATGCCTAACATGGAGTTATTGACACCATATAACCAATTTGAAATTTTTAAGTGTTTCATCAAAGTCATATCATAAGCCAAGGTCATTCACGACTGCATATGACAAATATGCCAACGGTGCAATTTTTCTCATATAACTATAGGAACAACTTTACTTTTAATGTAAACAATATGTACTACTACTCCTGCATGTGTCCCCAAATTTGCAACTCATTCTTCTATTATTCTCTCTTATGGCAAATGAATCATAAATGCATCACCTGAAGTTAGTGCCAATATTTTGCAAAACTTGAACAAATTATCCCTTTGAAACAGACCATCAAACACTTCATATGCACGAGTGTAACAGCAACATAAGGGATAATTTTAATTACAGTTGCAGAGAATCTAGAGATTCAACTTTCCTATGGCATACTGAGACAGTCTATGCCTGAACAACAATTCAACTGTCTTTGGTACAACGGAACAAAAGAATACAGATATACAAGTAAATTGGTTCATATGGGCCTTTATCCACCTTGTAAATTCAACTACTTGCATCCACCAAGGGAAACACTTTCTTTGCAGCTAATCACAGCTAAATTTCTAAGAAAAAAAAAGTGTTTTTGACTTCAATTTAAAATTATCCTTATCTATGCATACAATATTAATTTGAACAATTGATCCTTAAAATAATGGGATAAGTTAATCACGTCGAGAAATTGTCTATTTACAGTTCTTAGAAGGTAAGAGGAGATAGAAATCAAAATGTTCATATAGTAATTGTCTCACCGGGCAAAAATGGTAAGATGGTTATGGAGTGATGCAGTGAAACCTTGGTGGTGGCCTAATGTCATCCTCCTCCACTTCTTACGCCATTACTTGCTTCCCGTAAATGAATTTCTGTTGGTGGGTTTGGGCTGTTGGGGCTCAATCGTCATCTTTTTCAGAAACATAAGTAACTGTTGGCAATGAAGAATTGTCCATACAGTCTTTGGATTCTTTTCCTATTTAACTTTTACTTTTTGCAATGATATTGTCCTATTCTGAAAGTAGAGAGAGCTACAATCAACTAGTATTCAGAAAGAAAGATGCAAAAACCATATTGCTGTCATTTTTTCTTGTCGCTCCAGAGTTTTTTCCCTTCTGGTTAGTCCTCTTTAGGAATTGAATGTACACAGGAAAATCTGAGCCGAAGTTTACGTTGTGGTGGCTGGTGGAGTGTAAATATCTTGTTCAACTGTCTCAAAGAATGTTAATGTTTCTTAAATTAAAGTATATTTTGAAACTAAGGCCCTGTTTGATTCCCATTTTAATTCTCATTCTCATTCTTCTACTCATTTTCAACCACACATTCTTCAATAAAATAATATTTTCCATCATATCAATAACTTTTCCTTCTTTTTCAACCACACATTTCCCATCATATCACTATTTCAAAATTCATTTTTCCCAAATAATGCCTATCAAACACACTCTAAATAACTTCACTCAGCACTTCAACTTTTCAGTGTAAGCCTATGAATTGGATGATGAAGTGCATCAAGATAAGCAAAATGTGGGAAACTGATCTTCGTATTGAGTCTTCAAGGCTAAAGATTGTGCATTCTGTAGAAAGTCACCATGCAGTCTACGCAATTGAAGAATATTAAGCATCCAAACGGCACTGCAACACTAGACTAGGGGAAGGAGATGGATGATTATTATAAAAGATTATCGTACAATGAAAATGTGAGGATTGCACTCAATAGGTGCTTAGCAGAAATCATGATGGCAATCACAACTAGAAAGGGCTATTAAGAATGCTATAGTAGTCAGGCGTAAGCAGGTAGACAAAAGTGCAAAATTCATATGCATGTTGGAAAGCCAAAGCTAAAAAGTGGTGTTTGAATAGTCATCACTATTGCAGATCAACATTTATGTGAAAATGATATGAGGAAAGAAAGTATCAAATTGGATGCACATGGCATCAACTTAAGAGCATAAAGACTTCATATTCTAAATTGGAGTTCATAAAAGTCGCAATTTGTAAAATCCTTCGGTATAAGTTTAGACAAACATTCATTTTTCTCAAAATGGCAATGAAAACCTCTTAACTGAGAGATGAGAAAACATTTGGCAGACATAGGTTTTTGAATTAGATTTCCACTTGTAAATCAAAAAGATATGAGCAGTCTAACGACGTCTGTTGGCACGACGCCGTCTCTGAGCCTGTTGAACAGAAAGGGGAGGTCGCCTGTTGTGTGCCTACACATTTACATGATATAATCAAAATTAGAATTGCCCCTTACAATAATTAAAGAATTTCTATTCACTTCAATTTTGAAGACATCAAGTTTATCTTAGTATCCATTTTACAACAATATTTCTGAGATGTCTATCATTATCTTTCTTTTCCTTCTCATTTGCCTTAGACTACCTTTAGATCTTGGATTCCAATGAGAAACTAGGATTCTTTTCCTCCCAATTCGTCAATATCACATTGACATAATTTTAGTAGCACATCAGAAAATTTTATTGGAGAATTGTTATATAATGGTCCAGGAAAATACATCAATTTATGTGAGCAATATGCAATATAATCTTTGTGATGTTATGGTCTTGATTGATTTCAACGATCTCGATACAATTAAATTAATACTAACCGTGAAATTTCATCTAAATGTTTATTCTCAGTGTATATACATTCGAAGAGAGTTATATACAGATCTCAGGCAACCACGTATGAGTTAATTTCCATAATGATGATTTTGGTAAGGAGATGAAATTGCATTAGGAGTGCATTATCATGCATCTTTAGAAAGTAAGAGACTTACTCCAATTTGTGTCACGAAATGGCAAGAAGAACATTGAACCGCTGGTGCTCCATGTGGGTACATAAGTAAAACTGCACAACCCCCACAATTAACTTGTCCAATTTGATGGGCTGCAAAAACAAAGATAAAATCCTAAGTCACTTGAGACCAAACAAGACCCTATTAAGCAATTCAGATATGTCAATCTGAGCACGAATCCAAAAATTTGTAGGAAGAATTCAGTTCTTTTGTTTCTTGTTTTCTCTCACTCGCATAAAAGTAAAGCATTTTAGCATATTGTTGCATGAAAAATTTGATTGCCCTCCATTACAAGGGAACGTAAAGAACAATACATTATTTATCAGTTGTTAAGAGCACGACATGTCTCAGGTACTGAAAAGTTCAATTTGCCATAAATTTAAAACGGCAAGCATACTTTGTATTATACATACAGATGAATGTAAATCAGTGAGTCCCCCATACAATGTTGTACTTGTGGAGATCAATTTGGAAAACAAATAATGATGCTCAAATCCAAAATTTCACAAGTCCAATGAGACAAATGTACTAATGCTCCAAATATGCTGAAGATTATAATGACTTAGTCACTGAAGCTTTTGTCACCACTATTGAGAATTAAAATAAGTAACATTGGACATTCTCTTAAGCTGGAAGAGGAGGGAGTAATTAGGTGATTGAGCTTACATATTAATAAAAGAAGACCTTGGTATCTATCCAAATGATAGATTTCACAAGAAGAATGTTCCACTCAATGAAATAAATTCATAACAGATGGACAAATCTTTGACTTAAAACAAACATTTGAGTAATAGGAGATAGAAAACCTTCTAGGACAAGATTGACTTCCTGGCAGCCTGGACATTGGACCCATTTTGCACCTCGCGGATACAAAAGCAATTTGCGACAAGTTCCACAAACTAATTGAGCCTTTTCTGCATCAGAGTAACATAGAGGCTATGTAAGTACAAGCAAGTCCAGAGCAAGGTTTCTACAGTCATAGCCAACAACCGAATATTACAAAAGCAAAAGAATAAAATGGAGGAAAACTAGATGCAGTAAAAACAGGTAATGACATTTGATACATATGTATTTATAGGAGGCATGTTGAATTGAATTTAATTACAAGTGACCTCATTTAAGTTAAATTATAAGTTAGAATAACTTATGTTTGTTTTCAATGCCTCAAATACGGATGGCAATTCGAACCGTTAAAACCGAAAATCGCGGTTAACCGAACAAAATGGGGCAAAAAAAATCGAACTGATGGTGCAATAGGGTGGTTATGGTTTTGATTTTAATGACCCGATTCATGGTGGGGCGGGTATGGTATTTAGCGACGATGTCCCGCCTCGAATCGATTATTCGTTAAAAAAAAAATTAATTGGACAATTGGACTTTCCATTATTTTTTCCCAAAATTAATTGGACAATTTTGACAATTGGGTTTCCCCAAAATTCTGGCCCAATGAACATTATTAAGTAAACCCTTATAACCCATTATCCTAACTCTAAGTCTCTAACTCTACACGGCTACATGATAAATCTGAAAATTGAAAACAAAAGTTACAAAACATTCCTCCACTCAACGGATCCGTTGGCGCTCTGTTGTACGTCAGCTTCCATCACATCTCGCCGCTCATCATTGGGAAGGTAACGATTGTCTTCAGTCAAATATGAGTAAAAAAAGCAAAATATTAATGATGAGTAATAGATAACTAATAACTTGAAGCTTAACCCACTCTTTCATGTTATTTTCTCATTCATTCTCTCTATTTTCTTGGATATCTTGGATGTGCAAATCTTGTACCTTTATCAATGACATTTATAATCTCAAAGACGGTGTTGCTGTTGCACTTAAACCCAGGAGTTTGTTAAATTCGAATTTTGCATTTGGAAGTTAAGATATTGTTTGCATTTTCATTTGGAATATTGTTTGCTAAATTGATATTAAGGGTCCGTTTGATAGAAAGATGAAAAATGGATGACAAATAAAATGTTTGGCAGGAAAGTAATTTGCCTAGAATTTGTTTGAGAGGTAAAGATGTTTGATTGGTATAATTTTTCACATGACAAATTTTTCGTTTGGCATTGTTTTTTACGTAAATTATCAATTAAATGGATAAATTTTTTTACCATTGACTTTGGAATATGTTCTAATTGCTTAAAAAAATTTGGTCAAAAAGTTGAAAAATATTTTTCTACCAAAAAAAATATTTTTCTACCATTTTGGTGGAAAAATATTTTCCTGTGCATCAACTTGTACCTTGGAAATTTGGAAAAAATTTGCCCTAAAAAATTTGTACAATCAAACAAGTGAATAGTAAAAAGATAGAAAATTGATTTATTGCATTTATGTGCTGGTCACTCGATTATGTAAATTGTGTTTTTATTTTTATTGATTTTTCTTCATATTTTTTTCTTCAATTTGACGATTGGAGTTTTGACTCATAAAAAATAATTTATTTTCGTGGTTATTAATCGAACCGAACCGAGATATGAACCGAGTCGAACCAAACCGACTTACGTGGTTATGGTGCGGTTATGATATGGTCAAAAATTTGGTAGTGCGATTATAGTTTAGTCGAACTGACTCCGAATCGAACCGTTGCTTCAAATAGAATCAGCAGATTAAAAAAATAAAAAAAATGATACATTAGCATATTACAAACTTTTCTCTACTTAACAAAATATCAATTGCGTCAAATAGAAATAGAAAATATAATTTACAAATTCGGATTGTAAACATAAATTCCCATGGTGAGATAACGTATTTATATATCTTGTAGGCAGAGAGCTTCTAATGGAACATGACAAATCGCTTCAACAAAATATTCTAGAGTATTTCATGAGTGTAACATATTCTTAATGCAATAAAGTTAATCCTTCCCTGGATAAGATGAGCATAACTTGCAGATTTCACAATGATTTCAGTGACAACTGACAACAGAGTAAAAACTGAACGCCAACAGTTATTTAGATTTGGAGTGGAAAAGTTGTATGTTTTGTGTGTTTTTCCATTTTCATCCCTGTACAGGTGACATTAAGTGATATGTGGGACCACCGTCTCTAACTAAAGAAAAAGTGAGATTTATTATAACGTTGCAGTTTAGAAAAGCTTAATAAAAAAAGATTCATTAATTGAAGAGGACATTTTTTTGGGATATGCCCAAAGAACAACATAAAAGAGGAAATCGTATGTGAAAGTTTACTTTATGGAATTAAACGTAGAGTCTTAGATGGAGGAAAGACAAATTTTAGTACCACTAATTCAATGAGGTGTGTGTATAGGCTTTAATCGCATAGTAGATGAGCTAAAATAAAAACAAGGAATATCAAATACCTGTAGTCTGACCAGAAGGTGATGATGCCACAGGTGGTGGTGGTGATGGAAGAGTCCTAGGTTGTAGTCGCTGTGGAGAAGGCACAGATACAGGCCCTTTGTCCCTGTTCTTAATCTCAACTTCTCTGCTCCCCAATTTTATATCTAAGATGCCCCAGTTTACTGGGGAAGATTTGTTTCTACCATTAGGTCTTGGGCATGTTATAATTAGAACTCCATAAAGAACATAACAGAATTTACAAGAAAAAGTTCCTGAGACAAATTATCTTATTATTTAGAGCAAACAAGTTGTAAATTCATGAAATAAACTCTAGTGGGAATTTTAGTTTAAGATAGGCAATGTCAAACAGTTTATTTAGCACGCTGCTAGACTCTAGGAGAATTTTTCACAAAGAAACATGCATAAATTTATCATATCTCTGTACAAGGACAAACTCTCCCCAATATGCAGTGTCATAACAATCAGTCATCTCAAGGTGCAGTTAAGATGTAGTTGAAAGGACTCACCAGCAGGGGGTGCTGATGATGGCAGCAACTGTGGTGGTGGGGTAGGTGGTGACAATTGTTCTGGCATGGATTCAGGTTGAGACCCTGATGGATGTCCTTTGTCATCATTTTTTCTCTCTCTTTTGCTCCCCATTTCATGTCCTACAATGTTCAGAATTCTTTGGTTTTTCTTTCCATTCAATGTCCAATTTCTCAATTGTCATATCATTTCACAATGTCAAATGGACATTCAAAAATTAGCATAAACAAGGAAGAAAATTGCATGTGGAGGAAAAAAACTGAGGCAGCCGGAACTCATCTTTAAAATCCATTAAAATGGATCCTTTTCAATGTCCAAACCCTAAGTTCAACTATCACGTCTACTTCACCCAGCACACAAAACCCTCAAAATCTTGCACACTGGTTCTCATTTGATATGCTCAATGTTTAAAAATGCAGAATAGGTACTGTTGCATTTTTCTTGTACGAGACGAGGCATCCACAAAACCAAAAAAATAAGTTAAAAAATATATAATGCAACTTAAGTATGTAATAAACCATAAACAAAATTTAAAATACCTAAACAGAACAGAATAAAATCAATAAAGTAGCAAATTAAATCATTCCCTACTCATGGTAAGCCTTCTTTAGTTATAAGTTAGAACATGCATGCATGTGTGTATCACAGGTACACTTGAGAATTAGTTAATCGGCGGAATGAAATTATTCATAATACACATCAAATTCAAATATATATACAAGTTTGATCATTTGTATAAAGGAAAGTTGAATCTCCTATTACTATATTACATCTATCTGAATAAGGAAATACAAAATAATAATTTCTGACTCTAAACATCCTAATTCTCCCCCTTACATTGGTGCATAGATATGACACATGCATAACTTGGATAATAATGAATATAGTGGTCCACTTGCAACGGTATGGTCATTATATGAGCCAATTGATCCACGCTCTTAATGTATGGGACCTCTATACTCCCAGAGTTAAGGTTATCCTTTATGTAATTTTTGACAGTAGAGCATTCTTGGTTTGATCATACCGCATCAAGTTATTTGCTATCTCAATAGCTATTGCGTTATCATAGAAAAACACCATGAGTTTTTTTGGACCAAACTTATTAAGAAGAGATTTCAACCATGTAAGCGAGGTAGTTGCATGATGAGCGAGGTATTCTGCTACAGTGATACCACATTTTGTTTCTTAGCCCTCCAAGTCACCAAATTGCCTCCAACAAATGATAAAGACCCAAACGTGGACTTTGCATCAAATCTTGACCTAGCAAAGTTAGAACGAGTATAACCAACATTATCTAGATGCCCATATTAAATGAACATAATACCCTTGCTGAAGGAAGATTTTAAATACGCCAACATGCGATTTATTGCATTTATGTGCTGGTCACTCGATTATGCATAAATTGGCTCACGGCACTCATTGCAAAATAAAAAATTAGATCTTGTGTGAGTCATGTACATCAACCTCCCTTTTAATTTTTGATATCTCTTTCTTTGTCAGAGTTTGATCAGGATAAATACATAGGTCATGATTACCTCAATAAGAGTGTCTACATGTTCACGGACTAAGTTTTCGATTTCTACCAAGAGATCTAGTGTATATTCTTCTTGGGAGGAGAGAAGTCATTGCTTGGAACAACATACTTCAATGCCCAAAAAGTATTTTAGAGTCCTCAAATCTTTCATTTCCAATTCCATAGCCAGATAGCTCTTAAGTTTTTCTATCTCACTAGAGTTACTACGTGTAACAATCATGTCATCCACATACTACTAAACAACGTAATATCATCACCATCTATTAATAAACAATTTGTCAGGTTGACTCTTTCATTGAGCAGCTCAACCTCTCAAACCATGCCCTCAGTGATTACTTTAAACTATACAAGGCTTTCTTTAACTTACATACCTTACCTCCTAAAAGTGTAAATCCATAACGCAGATCCATATACACTTCTTCCATCAGATCACAACAGAAGAAGGCACTTCTAAGATCAAAATGACCCGTCAAGATTAACTACTAGGGATAGTATGACTCTAACAGTGTTCATCTTTGCCACCGGAGCAAATAGTCAATCGCATAAATCTGTGTGTAACCTTTGGCAATCAGTCAAGCCTTATACCTGTGTCAACCTCAATGAATTAGAGGCGTGCGTTGTGAGGTTTGTGCCTCAGTCGGTACAGGTGTAAGCATCATTAATGATCTTCGAAATTCACACCTTAGTACTTTTTATTTGCGCTTCCAAAAGGGTTTTATAAACGATTGACATGCTCACACTTCCAGAAGTTCACACAAGAATATTTTGTGGCCCAAATACATTTTTTACACTAAGCTTTAATTTGATTGCAGATATACGTGACGGAAAAGTAGAGGAGAGAAGAGAGAGAATGGGATGAGGGATATTTAAGGATTAAAACATAAATGGAGATATTATTAATATATAAATATATTTTTGTTTTAAATATTCAAGAGGATTAGATTACTTGTCTTCCAATTAAATATACGACGTAACTTAATCTTGTCCATTTGTTCTGCCTATTGACTTATTTTTTCGAAAGCATATGTTATCTCTAATCTATAGTATATAATATATATAATATATTAGAAGTCCCATGATATGAGAAGTCATTGCTTGGAACGACATACTTTATGTAACAATCATGTCGTCAACATACTTAACAAGCAGCGTGATATCATCACCATCTATTAATAAACAATTTGTCGGGTCAACTCTTTCATTGAGCAGCTCAACCTCTCAAACCAAGCCATCGGTGATTACTTTAAAATGTAGAAGGCTTTCTTCAGCATACATACATTACTTCCTAAAAGTGTAAATCCATAACGCAGATCCATATACAATTCTTCCATCAGATCACCGTGAAAGAAGGTACTTTTAACATCAAAATGACCCATCTAGATTAACTGCTAAGGATAGTATGACTCTAGTAGTGTTCATCTTTGCCGTCGGAGCAAAAGTCTCCTAATAGTCAATCGCATAAATTTGTGTATAACCTTTGACGATCAATATAGCCTTATACCTTTGTCAACCTCAATGAATTAGAGGCGTGGGTTGTGAGGTTTGCGCCACGATCGGTACAGGAGTAAGCGTCATGAATGGTTTTCGAAATTTGCACCTTAGTACTTCTTATTTGTGCCTCCAAAAGGTTTTTATAAACGATTGATGTGCTCACAAGAATATCTTGTGATAGGTCCAAATACATTTTCTACACTATGCTTTAATTTGATTGCAGATACAAGTGACGGAAAAGAGGAGGGGAGAAGAGAGAGAAGGGGATGAGGGATAATTAAAGATTAAAACATAAATGGAGATATTATTAATACAATTTTTTCCCTTTTTAAATATTAAAGATAAGATTAGTGGTCTTCCAATTAAATATACAATGTAGCTTAATCTTGTCCATTTGTTCTGCTTATTGACTTAAATGTTCGAAAGCATTTGTAATCTCTAATCTCTAATATAAATTATATGACATATTAAAAGTCCCATGAGATGAGAATCATTTACATTCATTGAACTGTTTTACTAAACTCTTCAATTCATTCGTTCTATTTGTTAACTTCTCATTCAATGTAACCATTTATGATAATAAATTCTTTCATATTTCTTCATACAAATTCAAATTTGAATCTTTCTCCCTTTTATGTTTCTTCAATGCAAATTCGAACTTGAATCACCAACTATAAAATACACCATCGTCTGTCTTTTGATCAAAATTTCTCTCCGCCTTTTCCCTAACTATAGTCTGTAATATATATCTATAATATACTAAAAGTCCCATGATATGAATCATTTCATGGGCGATTTTATCCCAATTACATTTAGGATATTCCAATAGTATCCTTTATCCTTCGTACATTAATTGAACTACTATGCCAATTTCTTTTGGTCATCCAATTATAAATGTTGACTTCTCATCAAACATATCAATTTACGGTCTTTTCAAATTTCTTCAATATAAATTTAAACTTGAATTGCCAACTATATAATTGTAGGAAATCGGGTATTATGGAAATATTTTCATATCTTGTGCAAATTAATAGGCTGTAATTATTCTTTCATATTAGGAGTTATTTTTTCCTTTTTTAGTTTCTCTCTTGTATTATAAAAGGATGTAAGGTTGAATATTGTATTAAGAAAATATAATTTCATCTCTCTCATTTTGTTCATGGTATCAGAGCCAGAGGTTGTCTAAACCTAGCAACCTACGGCCGAATTACCCGTCAACAGCTCGGGGTCTGTCATGTCCGACAACCCCCAAATCGAACCGGAGGTTAACTCCTCAATTGGTTCTCACAATTTCGAGAACTCTTCCTTTCAGCTCACAGTCGAGAAATTGAACAGAAAAAATTACCGTGAATGGGCTCAATCCATAAAATTAGTGATTGATGGAAAAGGTAAGTTGGGATACCTTACCGACGAATCGAATAAACCAACCGAGGTTGCACTCCTTCAGCGATGGAAGTCAGAGAACTCCATGGTCATTGCCTGGCTGGTGCAGTCCATGAAACCAGCAATTGGAAAGACTTTTCTCTTCCTCCCTACTGCGAAAGAAGTCTGGGAGGCGGTAAAAGAGACATATTCAGACACAGAGAACTCATCCCACATCTTTGAAATCAAGGCTCGGCTATGGCAAACGAAGCAAGGAACCAGGGACGTCACCGACTATTTCATGGAGATGACTTCACTTTGGCAAGAGCTTGACCTTAGCAGAGGAATGGAGCTGTGGGGATGACATCGTACGGTTTAAGAAGAAGATCGAAACCGAAAGGATATATGAGTTCTTGGCAGGCTTAAATCGAGACCTCAACGACGTCAGAGATCGCGTCCTTGGCAGACGACCACTGCTATCTCTTTGCGGAGGTCCGACGAGAGGAAGCTCGCCGTTTGATCATGCTAGAAGAAGGTAAAGGGCCAACTGAGGTTTCAGCCCTTGTGATGAAAGGTAAACGGGCTGACGGTGGAGAAAGATTTGGGCCAAATTTTAAGCGGGTTGACGGTGAGAGATTTGGGCTAACTTTTAAGGGCCCAACTGAAGGAAGGGGCCTATTAAATTGTATCTTAAATGGAAAGGGAATTGAGCCTGAAAATAATGGGCCCGAACCCATGGGCATGTCATCAAAAGGAACAATCAATTGGTCAAGTCAAAAACAACATGGCAGGCCCTGGTGCGAACACTGTCGTAAACCCGGACACAAAGAAGATACATGTTGGGATTTACATGGAAAGCCCATCGATTGGAAGCCGAGACAAAACACTCGTAGTCGAGGATATCCAGCCGAGGCACTAACCAATCTTACTCAAAATGGTGCATTCAATCCCGAACAATTGGAACAACTCTACCAAATTTTTACCGATCTCCAAACTTCTGGTCAGTCTTTTTCTAATGGTCCCTCAAGCTCCCTAGCGCATAAAGGTAATTTTTTGAGAGCTTTGTTTACCACTTCAAAATCTAAAATTTCCTGGATTATAGACTCTGGGGCGTCTGATCGTATGACAGACGCATATCACCTTTTTTCATCATATTCAACCTGTGCTGGCAATGTTAAAATCAAAATTGCAGACGGCTCTCTTTCATCTGTCGCGAGAAAAGGGAGTATCAAACTCTCCGACTCTGTAACTCTTGAATCTGTCTTACATGTTCCAAATTTATCGTGTAATCTACTGTCAATTAGCAAACTAACTAGAGACTCCAATTGCTCTGCTAAATTTCTTCCATCTCATTGTGTTTTTCAGGACCTCTCATCGGGGAAGACGATTGGCAGTGCTAAAGAGTGTGAGGGGCTGTACTACTTCGATGCGGCTGGAGTGAGTAAACTAGATCAAATTGCTACTTGTGAATCTGCATCTTTTTCTAGGGATAGTGAAATTCTGTTATGGCATTATAGACTAGGCCACCCAAATTTTCAATATTTGAAACGGATAATCCCTTCAATATTTTCGAATAAAATTCCAGTTGATTTCCAGTGTAAAAATTGTGAACTTGCGAAACATTAACGTATTTCGTATCCGAACTCTATATACAAACCATCTAAACCTTTCCCTATAATTTACAGTAACTTATGGGGACCCTCTCGAACCCCCAATCGAACACACACAAGATGGTTTATCACATTTATAGACAATCATACTCGAGTCTGTTGGGTCTACCTACTAAAAGAAAAATCTGACGTCCGCTCTGTGTTTATCAATTTTCATATAATGATTCAAACGCAATTTCAAACACAAATCCAAATACTTCGCACAGATAATGGCACAGAGTACATCAATGTTACACTACGAGATTATCTACAAAAACATGGGATAGTCCACCAAACTTCTTGTGTCAATACTCCCCAACAAAACGGGATCGCAGAGCGGAAAAATAGACACCTTCTCGAAGTTACCCGGGTTTTGATGTTCACTACAAATATGCCTAAACTCTTCTGGGGTGATGCTATCCTCACTGCCACATATCTAATCAATAGAATGCCCAGTCGTACCCTATCTTTCGACTCACCTCTCGAAAAATTCCAAACTCTCTATCCTAACACACGTCTTCACTCAAATCTACCTTTGAAAGTATTTAGTTGCGTGGCCTTTACTCATATTCACTCTCACTCTCGGAACAAATTGGAATCCCGTGCACTTAAATGTGTGTTCATTGGATATTCTCCTACCCAGAAGGGGTATAAATGCTATGACCCGTCCACACAAAAAATTGTTGTTAGTCTCGATGTCACTTTCTTTGAAAAAACACCTTACTTCAAAAAACCCTCTCTTCAGGGGGAGAATCTGAGTGAAGAGCGGTTACTTGACGAGTTTTTCAACTTTGATCTCTCCTCTCTTGAACCAATCTATACAGAACATGTCACATCTAATATGCCATCTACAGAAGAAAACTTGAATACAGGGGGAGATGCAGAAAAACAAAGAGACAAGGAAATACTAGTTTACTCAAGGAGGCCAAATTCGAAGTACAAGGGAAACCTCGCACCGGAGGCACCAAAAGAGTCATAACCGGTGATAGGGCCTAATGAAACCCTATCCGATAACTCTGGATCTCCAAGTGATGACTTACCCATTGCCCTCTGAAAACAAACTCGGTCGTGACTCTTCATCCTATCTCTAAATTTGTGTCTTATAAAACTCTATCTACAAAATTTCGTACTTTTGTTGCTAACCTTGACAATGCAGAAATCCCAAGGAACATTCAAGAGGCCTTAGAAATTCCCAAATGGAGAGAGGCGGTTATGGAGGAAATGCGGGCTCTGAAAAAAATGAAACTTGGGATATGGTGAAGTTACCAAAAGGCAAAAGACCAGTGGGATGTAAATGGGTTTTTAATGTGAAATATAACGCCGATGGAACAATAGAACGATATAAAACTCGACTGGTAGCCAAAGGATACACACAGACATATGGAATTGACTACTTGGAAACATTTGCACCGGTGGCAAAACTTAATATAGTTCGAGTTCTCCTATCTCTAGCAGCCAACTCGGATTGGCCCCTCCAGCAACTTGATATTAAGAATGCTTTTTTGAATGGAGAATTGGAAGAGGAAGTCTTTATGACAATACCACCTGGGTTCAGTAATGAAGATGGAAAAGACTGGATATGCAAGCTCAAGAAATCATTATATGGCCTTAAACAATCACCGAGAGCTTGGTTTAACAAGTTTGCAAAGGTGCTGAGAAATCAAGGATATCAACAAGGACAATCAGACCATACAATGTTCTTTCGGCAATCAGTAGAAGGCAAAATAACTATTCTCATTGTGTATGCAGACGATATAATCCTCATGGGAGACATCATTGAGATGGACGACTAAAGAAAAGCCTTACCTCCGAATTCGAAGTAAAAGACTTGGGACAGATGCGGTACTTCTTAGGTATCGAGGTTGCGAGATCAAAAAGGGGTATCAGTGTATCACAACGGAAATACATTCTCGATCTGTTGACTGAAACCGGCATGTTGGGTTGTAAACCGAGCAACACACCTATTGATTGTGGGAAAAGAACAGATGAGACGGGGAAACTGGTTGATAGAGATAGATACCAACGGCTGGTTGGTAAGTTAATCTACCTATCATACACTAGACCAGACATGGCTTTTGCAATCAGTGTTGCAAGTCAACATATGCACTCGCCAAAGGAAACTGATCTTGAAGCAGTATACAAAATTCTCAGGTATTTAAAAGGGACCTCTGGAAAGGGATTATTTTTCAAGAAAAATGACAAGAAAGAAGTAGAAATATTTACAGATGCTGATTGGGCCGGATCAATAGAAGACAGAAGATCAACAACAGGGTACTGTACCTTTGTATGGAGAAATTTAGTAACTTGGAGAAGTAAAAAATAGAATGTAGTGGCAAGGAGCAGCGCCGAAGCAGAATTCAGAGCAGCTGCACAGGGAATATGTGAAGGCTTATGGTTAAAAAAACTCTTAGATGAATTGAAGGTTGGAATGAAATTACCTATAAAACTCTATTGTGACAATAAAGCAGCCATCAGCATTTCACTTAACCCAGTTCAGCATGATAGAACAAAACATGTGAAAATCGACAGACATTTCATCAAAGAAAAAGTTGAAGACGGAGTCATTTGTATGGTATATGTTCCTACAAAGGAGCAAGAGGCAGATATCCTCACCAAAGGATTACCTCAACAAAATTTCAACGACTTTATCAACAAGTTGGATATGATCATATCTATGATCCAACTTGAGGGGGAGTGTAGGAAATCGGATATTATGAAAATATTTCCATATCTTGTGCAAATTAATAGGCTGTAATTATTCTTTCATATTATGAGTTATTTTTTCCTTTTTTAGTTTCTCTCTTGTATTATAAAAGGATGTATGGTTGAATATTGTATTAAGAAAATATAATTTCTCTCTCTCTCGTTTTGTTCAATAATGCACCATTGTCTCACTTTTAATAAAAATTTCTCTCTACCTCTTTCTTAATCAAAATCTACATAAGTGCCCTTTTACTCTTTTTTTCATTTCTCTTCATAATAATCTCAAATCCTACTCTTCACGAGCAATTCAATATTCTTCGTACTTTAATGAAATGACAGAATGTGCATTTTTGTATATACATATACATGTTGTACTTTTTATTTATGTATCAATGTGGACGCTTATGAAGAGGCAACATGATTTTGTTTCTCGATCTATATGCGAAATGCCAATGCATTTCCAATTCTAAGATCTAAAAATAAAAGAATTATTTATTTTGTTGACCCTGAACTTTGTATGTCGACCATTTTTCTTTACTCATATTTGTTTAAACATTTTCTTAGTGGGCATCGATGAATTAGATTTTATTCGAATTTTCCTAGCTTTCTATTCATGTTTTTGTAGGGTATTAGATGCTGAAAAAGTAGCAATAATCAATACATGAAAGTGTATTTTTTATTATGTTACATTTTTGTGTTCCGCATAGTATTGATCCAACATGTAAAAGGAAATTTTTTACGCACAAAAAAATAAATAAATAAAATCTGAAAATAACGTGCACGTGTTGATTACAACTAGCATATACAAAAATGGGTTGTAATTAGAAATCAATTCAGTTAAATACATGGAAATATTGTAACGAAAGAGAACTAAAGCACTAAATCTCAGTTGACCCATAATCAGTTTCAGGACCGCTCAGTTCATAATGGCTACCGCCGGTGCATACCCAACAACCAATTATTACAGATAAATATTTAAGCAATAATGAACATACACACAATATTCATTGTATTTAAGCCACTGCATGCCAAACTTGAAATAGAATTCACAACAGTGAGTTGAATGATGGACAAATACATTATCTGTACAGCAAGACAGCATATGGTAAAACAGAAGGCTCACCAGAAGTAACAGGTAATGATGGCTGCAATGGAGGTTTGTATGGCGGCAGCATCTGATGTGGAAAAATTGTTTCCCATCCAGGTGGGGGGCCATCATCTTCAACTTCATGCAGTTCATTGCTCTCCACTTTAATATCTGAGATGTCCAAGGTAACATATATCAATCCGAGGCATCAAGTAAACTTAAAACACACCCAAAAGCTTATGCATCATTTTTGTGAAATTGTCGGGGCCATAGGTCTCCATTGGTCTAGTAATTCATGAAATTAACAGTTACTGAATATTACTCAAGTTTGATAAGTTGATTGTGTCAAACTTATGCTTAAAAAGAGACCATGTGCAGGATCCAAATACCCCAGCTTTAAAAAATTCTCATTCTTCAAATCAATTCTTAGATCATTATGACCAAAAACTCGCTGATGAATATCTTTCCTCAAATTAGATATTACATTATTGCGCATAGAGTCCAAAGCAAAACTATTTCCAAAGTAAAGTGATTAACGTGCATGCATCAAACAAGCGATGAAAAAAAAGGTTCAAAGGAATGCTACAAGGATGGCAAAGCCACATTAAATTGTGCACTTACCCAAGATGGTTAACAGACTAAACGCAATAAAATAAAATAAAAAAAGGAGAAATATGACCTGCTGTATCCAAAGTGGGTTCTGATGGTGGTTTTGATGGTAATGCTTGAGAAAGGGCATGAAATTCCCATCCTGGAGGAGGCCCATCTAAGTCATCTTCAAATCCATCTTGTTTGCCCCTCATTTCCATATCTGAACGATGACCTCCAGTTGATTCATTTTATAAATCATCAAGAAGCTTTTCAAACATATGGTGATTAACAAGAAAGCCACAAACAAGCAAAGGCAAAATGGTTTCATATAAAAGCTACACATGAGCAAAGCTCCCTCGCATTATTCACTCGTTCCAAGAGGGTTCACAGATTAAATAGAAAAAGGAGAAATATGACCTGCTATATTTGATTGTGATTTAGATGGTAATGATTGAGAAAGAGTACTAAATTCCCACCCTCTTGGGGGGCCTTCCCCGCCATCTTAAATGCCATCTCGTTTGCCCCTCATTTCAATATCTGAATGCTGACAATGACTTAATTTGTTGTATAAATCATTAAGTATCTTTCCAAATTATGGTGATTAACAAGCATGCCTCAAACAAGCAGAAAAAATTAGTTACCAAAAAGTTTCACGTAGAAGCACTTATTCGGAGAGTTCACAGACTAAATGCAATAAAATAGGTGGAAAAATATGACCTGCTGTATTTGATGGTGGTTTTGATGGTAACACTTGAGAAAGAGTATTAGATTCCCATCCTGGTGGGGGCCCATCTTTATCATCTTCAATGTCAGTTAGTTTGCCCCCTATCTCCATATCTGAATAATGACAATGAGTTGATTCATTTCATAAATCATCAACTAATTGTAAGAAGAACAACAATAAATTAATGTACAACTTCTCAAACCATTTATGGATAATTTTAAAGAATTAAAAGGAGCTGCTAGGATATTAAACAATCAAATAAATTATTGGACCTCATATTATATTCTCTCAACTGTTGTTCAACTTTCATTATATGGTGGGAACTGGGAAGCTTAAAAAGAAGCAGCACGTTATCTTCTAAACATGTCTAAATAAAATTAACAAACGCAGACTGCCAGATTATGTTTGATACGTGTATTAGATAATTTTTATCATCGCTACCAAGATAACGAGGGGATAAAAAAGGAGAACACAACAGGCAATGAAACTATGAAAGATAGTGGCATCCCGTAGTTAAAGCAATTGGATAAACTAGTAGCAACATGGTTGGTTAAATTTAAGAGATACAAGAGAACTGCCTAACGAAACTCCCAAACTTTGCATGGAACAACAATTAAAACCCGCTTACAATGGGTATATATGATCATAGCGTATATTAATTAAACGTTCAAATTTTAGAATCCAACATATCTGATCAGAAACAACAAAAAGTCGACAATGATATATACATGCAAGACCGAAATCTTAATAGATGTTCACAGTTTTAATCTTTCTCGCATAGGTAAAAAGCCCAAAGTTTCCAACGATTGATGCAAAAAGTTAAGCATTCAAAAAATTCAATCTTTTCAAGATCCAAACATAAATTTTATTTTAAAATTTGTCATATTTTTCTTCAGCGAGGGTGCACGATATCTTATGTGCCAATGATACTAACATACACAGAAATCTATTTTAAACTTTCATAAAAGACAGCAATTTGATAGTGCTAGAACAAAAGGGGATATTTAAACAAAACGGGTATGGCTGCAATAATCCGTCTCACCGGAAGATGGCTGTGGCTGTGGCTGTGGCTGTGGCTGTGGCTGTGGCGGTGGCGGATTGATAGGGTGGAACCCAGGCGGTGGACCTTCTTCTTCACCGGCTTCAGCTTTGTCAGACGGAAAATTCTGTTGGGGTGGCTGCGGAGTGATGATGGACTGAAACCCAGGCGGCGGCCCATCTTCGTCCTCTTCAAATTCTTGCACGATTTCTGGGTTGTTTCCCATTTTCATTGTGTGTTGTGGTGCGGTTTATTGTGAGGTTATAAGCACCGCTGCTCTCGTATGACGCCTTGTAGAAGACAAGTCTTCTCAAATCGCACTCACAGACAACACTGAACAGTCCCAATATTCAGGCTCCCGCCGAGTAAATGTATCAATTCATATAATAAACTCAACCTTATCAGCTTAAAATGTTTAATGCTTAGGTATATAATATCACCAAACTTGAAAAATAATATTCTCTTATTTAATGCCTCGTTATTAATCACATTAATATTGATAATTGTATTTTTACACGCTCATTTAATACCTAAATGAAATTAATTACTGATTAAAATGAGTAAATTTCTACTAACAATTGTGTGATACATGCTTTTGTAGGCAAAAATCACCCAAAAGAATGAGAACAAGACAAAAGAGATGAAAAAAAGATTAAAATCGTACAAAATTTGTGAAGTTGGGACCAAAGTGAACAAGTCAGAAAGTTGGAGGACTTGAAGTGCAATTTATAGAGAGCGAGATTGAAATGAAAGTCAAAATTTGAGGACTAAAATGTACTAAATCAAAGTTGAGGGACCATGCACACAAATAGTGGAGGATTAAGTTGGACAAAAAGAAATGAATATAGCCCCCGTGCGTAAGCAGGCTTATTTTAGTGCGCGGGCGGGAAGACTTTTTGATTTACTGAGACCGAAATGGTCTCAACGTGCTCGCGCGCGCACTTATGCCTGCGCCCACGTCACTTTCCGATTGGGACATTTTTTATCACTTTTCGAATTTTTGGGACTTCTTTTGCAATTTTCTTAGGGTTTTAATATAAATTCGAGGTCTTCTCCCTCGTTTTTTGGCTGATTTTTTCTTTCTTCTTCACTTTTATTTTTCTTTCTTTTTCATTTCCTTTCTCTTGCTTTCTTTTTTCTTCCTTTTCTTTTCTTTTACTTGGTATTTTGGAGATCAAATTAAGAGCACAATGAGATTCAATCAATGATTTTGGCAAAGTTTTGGAGAAATTAAATTCAAGTTTCAAAATAGGATTTTATCTATAACTTTGATTTTTTTCAATTATTTTGTCATATTTGTAATATATTGTATAAATATTCTCATTTGTAATCTTTTATATAAAATGGGCTAAGTTATTGTGTTGGGATTTGTGGTATTAGTTTAACCTAACTTTTAATTGATTTATATATTTGCTCTTTGATTTTAAATTACTTATTCTCATGTGTTTCTACTATTGTTATTATTGCATTTTTATTTATGTGGCCAACATATGAATGTGTTTAGTGATTTGTATATCGTTCGAAAGAAAATTTTGCATTTTAGACCAAAATAGTAGAAATCCTAGGTTTGTGTAGTGAATAGATATATACCAATACCCCTAGGTGATCCAATGAGCTATTTTCACAAATATTGAATGCAGTTGTTTGGTTTTAATCGACATAGAGATATAGTGGGTTAAACCAATCAATTAAAGTTAATTTTACTCGAGAAAGGTAATTAACTAAAATTGAAAAGTCGGGTCTAATATCGTAAGTGAGTAATTGGTTAATTGGCTAGTTGTGAATTTAATTAGGTGACGGTTAAACGAAACCACGAATCACAACCATGTTTTTCCTCCAAAATTTCCAAGCATTTATGTTTTTTTTTTTTTTTTTGTAGATTTTTAGTTAATTTTTCCTTATTTCAAATCATGTTTTTATTGTGTTTTTGTTTATTTTCGTTGTCAGAATTAAATTGATTAAAGTCGAGTAATCTAAAGTATACATTTCTCGAGGGATCGACAACCCGAACTCTAAAGATCCGCTTTATTACTTGAGCGCGATCCACACTTGCGACTTGCACTTTTAGCTAATAAGTTTTTGGCGCCATTGTCGGGGGGTGTTTTTACTTTGAATTACCGCTTTAATAAATTTAATTTTAACAATTTATTTTTAATTGTTTTTGTTTTTGTATACTTTTGGCTAATCCTCATATTGCTAATTCATCTTGTGTTGGTATTCTCTCCTTGCAATTTACAGCTATATTTGCATTAATCTCACCTTGGTAAAGTAATAAAATGTTTGCATTATCTAGTCTCTACGTTGACTACACAAATATGCTTGGAAGTACAAGATGCGATATTTGTCAAGCGATGCATTGTACAGGGCTATACTTGTATTCGTGCACTGATGCCTCAATGGCGAACCTTCTTAGATTTAGATATTATTTGAAATGCCGAAAACAAACACCGGACAATATCAATGAAAGTTACATGCTCGCGGGAGACTATGTACCTAATGATTGGGATGAAGACATCAAATTCTCAGGAGATTGTCCTCAATGTTTGAATGAGAATATACTTGCAAAGTATTACAATGAACTTGTCAAGTTGAAAGAAGATGACATGCTTGTGGGAGATTACAAATATTGGGATGGATTTCAGAGGTGGGGGTATAATCCACTATTGGGAGTTAATAGGAAAAACTTGTCATTGCCTCTGGAATTCAACGACGATGAAATATCAACCTTTGAGGAAAGCTTGAAGAGAATGAAAAATCAATCACAACGGAGTTTAACGAAGATGTGGCAATCAATGAGGAAAATATCGACTTACATTATTTTGACTTGGTTGATTGCCAAGAAATTGATTTTGTGATTATGCCCAATGAAGAGGTAGAAATCTTCATAGTCGAAGTTGAATCGGATGGAATAGATGTCCTATTATGTTGAGAAGGGTAATGCTGAGTTTTGAAGATCAAACGAAGAGTGAATCAAAGTTAAAAGAAGAAGATGGACAAGGTATCTAAAGCCTTCTTTAGGTGCCCGTGATTCATTTGCCAAAGTCGAGCTAAAAACTATTTTGAAAAAAGGCTTTTGGGGAGGCAACCCAACTTTTCTTACTTTTAAGCTTTTTATTTACTTTAATGTATTTTTTTGCTTTTATTTATTTTGCTATCATCATTTTTTGTAGGTAATTTTTTGAAGTATGGTTCCTCACAAGCTTGGGGATAAATTGTGTACAAGGTCATTTGCCCAAATCCATTCAAAAGCATTGCAAGTCCAAGTCAAACATTGGTATCCTCTCACAAATAGCCAATCAGGAAAGTTTCGTTATTCTCTCCTCGTCTTGTTCTTGTTCACATTAAGGACAATGTGTGATTTAAGTTTTGGGGGTGATCGTGCTTTAATTGGTGATTTTATGTTGACATGTTAGATAGTCTTGCCGGCTTAGGATGGTTTGATGTTTGCAATTGTTATTGATTCATGAGTTATGACCAATTATGTTGTTTGTGCCTAATTTTTTTCAAAAGTGCTTGTCCATGTGAGATCTTGAGTTACTTTGAGCACAATAGTCATGATTAATTGTTATCTAAATGTGGAAAATTTTTTATTGATGGAGAGATTTTTGAATTGGTAAGAACTAGGTTGTGAGTTCCTTGAAAAATTTTATCCACCTATATCCTATTCTCTTTCACTTTACCATATTGTGAGATAAGTTTGGAGGTGGTCGAACCGGTGAATGATATTATCTAGAAGTGTGTTGATTCCATGCGTGTTGAAAAAAAAAGTCTGTGTGGAGTGTCTTTCGCCAAGTATAAGCTAGGTAATGACCGCATGCTACAGATCTACGCCACATGTGTTATGTTGTGCTTAAAAGAATGATATTGCACTTGTTGAATCTTGGGCCTCACTTCGTAGACTTTTTGACTCGAGTTATTAAGTCTGTTGGGGTATCTCAAAACCCGGTACCCTTTGGTCTAAACAACCGGTGAGTTATCGGCCTAAAACTCATTACAAGGGTCAAAAAGAAAGTTTAAAGGAGTGAGGTAAAATATGAGATTTGACTAAAAAAAAAAAAAAGGAAAAAAATTGTTTTGGTGCAAGTGTATGTGATATTTGGGCTTAGATAACTAGTGGATTTGAATTGTTTAGTATAAGCTTGAATGTTGAAACGCTTATTAGTGGAGAATCATCACATGACTAGAAATTGATATTGCCAGTTAGACCCAACTAAACTAGAGCAGAAAAAGAATGGAGTGAATTGAGAACAACTTTTAGATTTACCCTCGGGGAGAGAAAAAAAATATCTATTTGAGGAGTGTATGTCTCACGAGCGAGAATTGAAATATTTGACCTCAAAGGGTCGGATTGGAGCCAATTTGAATTTTTTTTCCGTCTTGACAACTTTTTTCTAGTTTAGATGATGATTGAAAGTGACTATGTACCCACACACCGATCGAACATTGGATAAACTTAAATTGTTTTTGATAGCATTATTTGGAGGCATATTTGTGAATTAATATGCAAGTTATTTAATGTGTTGGTTATTATCACGTGTGCATGATTATGTTAGTAAATAATCTTGCTCGGGACGAGTAAAAACTTAAGTTTTTGGGTATTTGATAAGTGTATTTTTGTACACTTATTTAATACCTAAACAAACTAATTATTGATTAAAATGAGTGGATTTCTATTCACAATTATGTGATATATGCTTTTATAGGCAAAAATCACCCAAAAGAATGAGAACAAGGCAAAAGGGATGAAAAATGACTAAAATTGTACAATTTTTGTGAAGTTGGAGACCAAAATGAAAAAACCATAAAGTTGGAGGACTTGAAATGCAATTTATAGAGGGGCGAGATTGAAATGAAAGTCAAATTTTGAGGACCAAAATGTATTATATCAAAGTTGAGGGACCATGCACGCAAATAATGGAAGACTAAGTTGGCACAAAATGAAATGAAGATAGCCCCTGCGCGAGCAGACTTATTTTGGTGTGCGCGCGGGAAGGCTTTTTGATTTATCGAGACCGAAATGGTCTCAAAGTGCATGTGTGCCACTTATGCCCCGCGCACGCGCGCCGATTTCCGGCTAGGACACTTTTTTCCCTCGTTTTTCGAATTTTTGGGACTTCTTCTGCAATTTTCCTAGGGTTTTAATATAAATTCGGGGTCTTCTTCCACGTTTTTTGGCTGATTTTTTCTTTCTTCCTCCATTTTTCCTTTTCTTTCTTTTTCATTTCCTTTCTCTTGCTTTCTTTCTTCTTCCTTTTCTATTCTTTTACTTGGTATTTTGGAGATCAAATCAAGAGCACAAGGAGATTCAATCAAGGATTTTGGCAAAGTTTTGGAGAAATCAAGTTCAAGCTTCAAAATAGAGTTTTATCTGTAACTTTAATTTTTCTCAATTATTTTATCATATTTGTAATGTATTGTATAAATATTCTCCTTTGTTATCTTATTTATAAAATGGGCTAAGTTATTGTATCGAGATTTGTGGTATTAGTTTAACCTAACTTTTAATTAATTTCTATATTTGCTCTTTGATTTTAAATTGCTTAGTCTCATGTGTTTCTACTGTTGTTATTATTACATTTTCATTTATGTGGCCAACATATGAATGTGTTTAGTGATTTGTACATCATTCGAGAGAAGATTGTGCATTTTAGACAAAAATAGTAGAAATCCTAGGTTTGTGTAGTGAATAGATATATACCAATAGCCCTAGGTGATCCAATGAGCTATTTTCACAAATATTGAATGCAGTTGTTTGACTTTAATCGACATAGAGATATAGTGGGTTCAATCAATCAATTAAGGTTAATTTTACTCGAGAAAGGTAATTAACTAAAATTGGAAAGTCGGGTCTAACATCGTAAGTGAGTAATTGATTAATTGGCTAGTTATGAATTTAATTAGGCGACGGTTAAACGAAATCACGAATCTCAACCACGTTTTTCCTCCAAAATTTCTAAGCATTTATGTTTTTTTTTTTTTTTTTTTTTTTGTAGATTTTTAGTTAATTTTTCTTTATTTCAAATCGTGTTTTTATTGTGTGTTTGTTTATTTTCGTTAGTAGAATTAAATTGATTAAAGTCGAGTAATCTAAAGTATACATTCCCTCGAGGGAACGACAACTCGGATTCTAAATATCCACTTTATTACTTGAGCACGACCCGTGCACTTACGACTTGCACTTTTAGCGAACAAGTTTTTAATATCACAAATGATGTTAAAACATAAAAAATATTCCATTTATATTTCAAACTATATTTCTATAGTTTTGGCAACTTGATGAGAAATTCGTTTTTTATCTTCCTATGAACTGTGAGTCATATGGTTTTATCTCGTAGTCGTGTATTGTCGAAAATACTTGCACGAAGGTGAGACAACACGACTTTAGGACAGCGTTTTTGACGCGACTCCCTAGGGCCTAAGGCTTGCATTCTAACATTTTTTTATTATTGAATTATAATGTTTATATTGTTATAATATTTTTATGTCTATGCAATTATTGAATTGTGTTATTTATATTTATTAGTTGATATATTTATCTACACACAAATCACCCATTTTCCAACATAAAAAATATTGACTTGAATTAGCTACAGACTTGCAAAGCTTCTTTCATTTTTCTTGATGGTTTCCCTCCAGCTGATGTTACTCTCCGTCGACAAGTTTTTTGTGCCCTCCAATACCTCTCAGATAATCATTGGTTTGTTGTCAATAGAATTCTCCGATATCTCAAACATACAATTCGTCATAGGTTTATCTTTTGCAAAAAATCCAACATTAGCTTGATAGTCCTTACCGATATCAATTGAGCTGGTAATAATGATGACCGCTACTATAAAATCAATAATGCTACTGGTCTATCAAAGCCCAGGGTAGACAGATTGGAACGTCAATAATGGAGCGTAATAAAAAAAAAAGGATTATGCTACATGTACACACAATTCCCTACACAATCTCCTACACCTCCCTCACATGAAGGGGGACCCACAAATATTTTATTATGTGTGGGCCCCCCTCCATGTGAGGGGGGTGTAGGAGATTGTGTAGGAGATTGTGTACAAATAGCTTTATTCAAACAAAAAATGCTACTGGTACAGCAGTAGCTACCGAAGGGGCTCCATAATGCTGAGCTGGAGATATTTTGACCGGTAAATCTCGTCCACTTTTTTTTTTTCCTTTCCCTCCCTCGTCCACTTAAAAGTTAAAACATAGAACAAACCAAAAAATCCCCAAAATGAAATGAAAACCCTCGTCCTCCCTCAACCGTAGCATTTCCCCTCACCTACCGCCACCTTCTGACCACCCCGCCACAATGAATGGTGACAATGATATAGCAGGTGGCAAGTGCGGCGGAGGACCACCGAGAGGAAACTAAGCATTTTGAAGCTACAGCGGAGTCCGAACGATCAGTCATTTCTCTACTTTTTATGGGTTCAGAGAAGGTGGAATTTTTTTTTCAAATTTTTTTTGTTTGTTAATTTTCTATTTAAGAGGAGTTCAAAAAGGAACAAAATGGGGTATTACTATTGGTGGGTTTCGTGAATTTCTTCCTTTTTAGCTGATTTTTTGTCTACTTGATGATTTGGGGGTTTTCTGGAATACGAAAATTGAAGGGCCAAGAACACGTTGTGGTCACTGAACTTAGATTTGCTGCCCAATTGAAAAGTTTGCGTATATTCGAAAATCACAATGGTGGATTGCATAACAATGGTAGATTGCATTTTCTGAGAAGTTTCACCTAGTTGAAGCAATCTAATTTTGTTGAACTGATTTTGTTTTTAGTTTCATAAGGGAAAATTTGTTAAATTTTAATTTATCTTAAATTGGGTCACTTAGTTTAATTTCAGATTTCATATAATTTCAAATTTCATATATGCTACATTCCATTGTTAATGGAAAGGCAACCGGGCCCCATTTTTTAATGCTACTGAATTTGTTTGCTACTTGAAGTGGATTCATTCTGAGATGAAATCTTTCATTTAATATTATTGAATTTTGTGAAGTTGGAAGTTTAAAATGAAATCATTATCTTGTGTAATGAAGTGGATTAATTCTGAGATGAAATCTTTCATGATATGCTGGTCACTGTGTAATGTTGCTTGAGAAGGCTGCTTAGCACGCTGGTCACTATGTATTATCTTGTTACTTAATGCTGAATTTTTGAAGTCTTGTTGCAGATGTTATTAGTTCGCTAATTACATTGTACACCTTTTATGTACCCCATATAGTGTGTTTAGCTTCCTCCTGTCGTGAAAAATTGATCTTTGCTAAGTGCAAAGTGTGATGACTTGTACTCGAGCTGGACATGGAAATCTATTCAGCCACTACTCAAATGGATGCGAATGCTTGGGTGGACCCACCTCTTCATCCTCAGTACAAAGTTTTTGTAGAGGGAGTTTAGGAGGATCAAATTGATGAAGCGATATAAGGTGGTCCTGGTGATTTGCAATGTAATTGGCCTTTGTGTTTAATGGAATTGGCTACTGATCAAAGTGAAGACCATTACACTAGGAAAAGTAGGGATTAGTTTGTATGTAGTTGCTAGGTTGTTCTTGTTCTTTTGAAAGTGCAGTTGGTAGGTTACTATTGGCACTATACATTGTATCAGTTATTTCCCTGATTGGAATGAAAAAAATAAAAATTTCTGCTTTAAGTTTGTTGTTGTGCCTACATATTATTTCTAGAAGTGCTTGATGTTCTTGAGTTTTGTTCATGATAAATCCTATTTTAAAATCCTTGAAATTAAAGTTAAAAGTGGATAGGTTTATTTCATGTTGGTAATGGTCACTGTGTAATGTCGAAAATGAAGTTGTGAAATTTTTCATATATTGTTAATGGAAAGTCAACCTTTTGAGATGAAATCTTTCATTTACTGCTGGTCCAACTGGAATGAAACAGAAAATTGCAGCAGGAAAGATAGAAAATGTAAACATTATCCCATTATCAAAAGGCCTACACCCAATTCACAATGACAATTCACATTTACAGCCAGCAACAACTACTTGAAACACTACAAAATCCATTAGAGGACATCTAAAATACATTAACAAAGAATATAGACTCCATTGACAAGGTCACTACAAATGAGATGTCACTCTAGCACAAAATTATTTCGGCTGTTTCCCAATGCATGAAGACCACAGGGAAGTGGCTGCCAAGGTGTTTTGAAAGTCGTCTATTCCATTCCCTTTCCACGGGGCAATGCTGAAGTACCCATCTTTCTTGAAAACACCGTCTCTGCAACATCGGTATCATTATCCAATAACTCCACCTCATTTTCTGTCACTTGCATGTCGTCGTCAGAAGGCTCCTCTTCAGATAGGTCTGGCCCAGAAATTAGTTCATCGTCGTTCTCATCTTCAGCATTATCTTCTAGAGCAGCGCCAGAAGCAGTTGGATGACCTTCAAGTTCAGGGAAACCATCCTCCAAGTCATCATCTCTGTTATTAATTTCTTCAAACACTTCAGCTGCTTCCTCGGTATGATCAAACTTTGAATAAAAACCAATCAAAGATGACCCCACAAATTGACCATTCACTAATGTGTATTACATATAGCAGCTCACAAATTATTCAATATCAAAATCAGAAACCTGATTGGAACAATATTACAGAACACAAAACCCTTCGAATATGTAGAATTTAAAAACTAGAGAATTAAATGACATCACAATCGAAATAAAACCTACCTCTCTTCAAAAGCATCAATACCATCAGAGCATTGAAATAGGTTCTTTACAGGCTCCCATGTGTTCTCAGCCTCGGGCCAGCCTCGCCTTTCCAAAACAACCATTACATTGATTAACACCAAAATTCCCAAAACACATGAATTCATATACATATGTACAAAATGTAACTCACCACCCACCATTTTATGAGGTACTGTACTTGGCCCTTCAATTTTCATATTCCAGAAAACCCCCCAAATCATCAAGCAGACAAAAAATCAGCTAAAAAGGAAGAAATTCACCAAACCCACCAATAGTAATACCCCATTTTGTTCCTTTTTGAACTCCTCTTAAATAGAAAATTAACAAACAAAAATAATCTGATGACATGGGTTAAATAAGGATATTATTTGCACTATCTTCGATACATGACTTGCATGTCACCAAATGGATGTCAAGACGGCATTTTTGAATGGGGATATCGATGAGGAGGTTTATATGGAACAACCTGAAGGTTTTTCTCTACCCGTTAATGAACATAAAGTGTGCAAGTTAGTAAAATCGTTATACGGTTTAAAACAGACACCTAAAAAGTGGCATGAAAAATTTGATTTAACTTATAATCTCCTTTGGTTTTAAACATAATAGCGTAGATAAATATTTATATTTAAAAGTGTGTGATAATTATGTGATATTTATATGCTTATATATTGATGACATGTTGATTATGAGTGATCACATGGATGGAATAAAAGAAACAAAGAGGTTTCTATCTTCCACATTCAAGATGAAAAATCTTGGACAAGTGTATACCATTTTGGGTCTCAAAGTCACAAAGACTAATGGGGGTTACCATTTAAGTCAATCACATTATGTTGAGAATGTGATAAATAAGTTCAAACACTTGAATGTAAAGGAAGCAAGTACCCCAATTTATCCAAGTTCAAAACTTGTAAAGAATGATGGAAGGGAAATTGCTCAATTAGAATATGCAAGTGTCATTGGGAGTCTTATATATACAGTTCAATGCACAAGACCAGACATAACATAACATATGCAATTAGTAAACTTAGTAGGTTTACTAGCAATCCAGGCAATGGCCATTGGAAGGGTTCTTGGGTATTTAAAGAAAACCAAGAACTTAGGTTTACAATATACTAAGTTCCCGGCTGTATTGGAAGGATTTACCGATACTAATTGGATATCTAGCACGGGTGAGAATAAATCCACTTTTGGTTGGGTGTTCACTCTTGGAGGAGGAGCTGTTTCTTGGAAATCAAAGAAACAAACATGCATAACGCACTCGACTATGGAATCCGAATTCGTAACATTATCGGATACCGGGAAAGAAGTTGAATGACTTAATGATCTCTTTCATGAGATACCTTTGGGATCGAAGAATACATCTACAATATCTATCTTGTGTGATAGTCAAGTCACATTAGCAAAAATATACAATGAGGTATACAACGGAAAGTCTAGACATATGAGTTTAAGACATAATTGCATAAGAAAATTTATCAAAGATGGAATAATTTCTCTAAGTTATGTTAAGTCTATTGAAAATCTAGCGAATCCTTTAACTAAACCTCTAAATCGAGATTTAGTAACATCTACATCGAGTAAGATGGAGTTGAAACTCCTAAAATAAAAAGGTCAACCAGTGATAGCAACCCTACCTGTCGTTACTCAAAAGGTAATCCATGGATTCAAATGGTAAAAACAAGTCAATTGATATGTGGTTGTTACTGAAATGAGGGTTAAGCTTCAAGCTCTTAATGGAGTTCAGTGCTAAAGCACAAGCATCTCTAAAAGTAACAAAGATGTTGGAAGAATTTTATCTAGACGAACTTCGAGGTGGTGCCGCCTCAATAGAGAGTTGGAGTTTCTCTCTTAAAAGTTTGTTGAAAAGGATGAGCGCAATGCCATAATAGTGCTAAGCGAGTTTGAGAAATTTGAGAACACGTGATACTCGTGTGTGTGTTCTAACTGGTAACATCGCATGGAATAATTGGTTAAAAGCTCCATGCTACCTTTGATTCCGATGTTACTTTATTTGAATTACACTATGGCTAGATTCAAATCGAAACATATCTAATCTTTAGGCATGAGTATAGTTTATGTTGAATATGAGACCTGTTAATTTTAAATAAGTGAGGGATTGTTGAGAAATTGGTTGTTCAAAACCAACAAGGAATAAAGTGAAAAATAGCACGGTTGACAATTTCGATCGACCACACTGAACTGCAGTCGACTGAAACTCTGCAGGGTTTCAAACAGGAAGCTGCAGGAGGTTTCGGTCGACCGAAAGTTGTATTTCGGTTGATCACTCGGTCGACCGCAATAGTTCAATTGACCGAAATAGCAAAGTTCAGTGACCGTTAAGCGATTTTCTACCGTTGAAAATTCAATTTTAGAGACTTTTCACTTGATTTTTGGCACCATTTCGTGCATATGAACAATGTCGATATATAGCGGAGCCATGTTGTATGAGAATTAACTTTAATATCAACACAATCTCCACAAACTAGATCAAATCGTTTCTTACTCATATTCTTACAAATTTCATTGTGTTTCTCAAGTTTTGGTAGAAATATTTTGTGCTTTAATATTTCTACTATAAGGCTTGATCAATCTTTCAAACTATTTGCCGAAAAACCTTTAAGCATCTTGAATTTACCGGAGAGGGGGTGTTCGCTGAAATATTATGCCGCAAGCGCACGGAACGCGTACTAGTAGTAAAAGTTGACTTTTTGAGTCCAAGTCGATCCCACGAAAAGTGTTAACCTCAATTACAAGATTATGTACTCAAATTAACGAAATAGACACGCACAATTAAAAACTTTGGAAATTTAAAAGAAAAAAGGAAATGATTTTGATTTAAAATTAAAATAACAATTTAAAAAGTAGTCGGATGTTTGATTTAAAAGAGGTTGAAATTTATGATTTCGCTTAATCGTCATTTCATTAATATCAAATCAACAACGTGCAGATGTAAATTACCAAAATACAAGGTTAGACCTGATTCTCCAAACTTAGTCAATAATCTCTATCGAGTGAAATTAACCCTAATTGATTAATCTTATCCACGATATCTCTATGTCGATTAACACTTAACCAATTGCATTAAAATTGTTGTGAGAATACTCAAAGGGTCAGCTAAGATAGGTGTATATCTCTGTATACCTAAACAAATATAGTATTCTACACAACTTAGGACATTAATTATTTTGGTCTAGTTAATGCAACAATTTCTCAATAATTGCCCAAACCACCTAACCACAACATCTATTAATCAAGTAAATAAAGTGCAATAAAAAAACAATAATTAAAACACCATAATTTTGATAAAATAGGCATCTATCAAAACATACATAGATATTAATGAAATTTGGTTAAGCTAATACATAAATTCCAACACAAAATACTTAGTTCATCATAGATAAATGATAACAAAGAGATTTAATTATACAAAACATTACAAACTTTGGAAAAACAATTAAGGAATACAAAATGAAATATATAACCCTGTTTTGTATGAATTTGAATTCCTCTAATGTTTCTCCAAGTATTCTTTGATTAAACCTCCTTACTATACTAATTAAAACTCTACAAATGAGCTAAGAATCCAAGGAAATAAAAATGGAAAAGAGAAAAAAATATATATATATAAGTCCAGCAAGAAGAGAAGTGAGTGTGAAATATATCTCATATATATAGGATATATAAAATATAATAGATATTATAGGATATTTTAAGACACAAAACAAATATCCTAATATATCTACCAATAAACAACTAGAAAATAATACAAGTTGAGCCAAAATAAAATTCTAGACGAGAATTTAAACTGCCCCATTTTTTTACTCCATGCGGTCGCATGGTTATAACCCATGCGTTCGCATAGAAGAACCAAAATATTAATTTTACATCTCGGGTTAAGTCATGCGGTCGCATGGTTTTGATCGCATGGCTCAATCCAAAAATTAAGTTGCAGCTCAGTCCTTCCATATTTGCATGTCAGGTCCCTCATCTTTAATCTAGTACAATTTCGTCCTCAAAATTTGACTTTTATTTCATTTAAGCTATCTGTAAATTGTGCTTCAAGTCCTTCATCTTTCTGACTTGTGCAATTTAGTCCTCATCTTCACAAATTTGTACGATTTATGTCCTTTTTGACTCTTTTTAGCTTCGTTTTTCTTCTTGTCAGGGTTTTAGCCTACAAAAGTAAAAATTACACAATTATGCATAGAAATTTACTCAATTTTATCAATAATAAAATCTAAAAAAGAGTCAAATAAGTGTGTAAAAACCCACTTATTAGGGGGCAGATATTGTTTGAGGACAGCGATTACACGTTTGAGCCTTTGCATCGAAGTTTTGTCCCAGATTTTATTGTTTTGGTTTGTTTTTTCTCCTATTCCAAGTTATTTGATACAACATTACTTACTAAAATTTATTGTCCACGTAATTATCATTGGTAAGAGCCTAAACACTCAGTCGGTTGGTAGCTGAACTGAATACAGCCGTCAACACTTCACAGCCGAGTCGTCCATCTACCTGCAATCACACCAACACAGTTAATCGCTGGCCAGTATTGATAATGAGTTTAATGGTTTGAATTGTTGGGTGAATTCCCTGTAGGAAGATCAATTTTAATTTAATACGTTAAATTGTACAGCTTTGAATTAAAAAAATTATAGAAGATTATCGCATATCTTTTTTAACTCTAAGTCACCGTACCAATTTATATTATTGTGATTAAATAAATTAAAATTTAGTTACAGCTGCAACTTGAAAAGACACCGGAGCGAAAATCCAAGAATTGCTTACGAAACTCGATAATTAACACCGTTCATGTCTTTTTCAGTCCCCACACTTATATGTAAGCAATGCTACTTGAGAATTAAATAAGCCCATTTTCTCTATTTTACTAAGTACAAGATTAGAAATAATATTTGACTGTTAGGAGAGTTTGTGTATAGGGGTACACATGGGACCAATATTACGTACAAAAAATATCATTAGGTAACCAAGAACTTGACCAGAAAAGATCTACAAGAAGATGAATTCACCTCCCACTTATCTGTCTTTCCTACCACATTTTCTTTCATCTCTCCATTCTACTCCTCTTTTCATAGATTAAATCAAACTCCATTGTACATTTATATTGAAAAATATACACATTTAATCATGAGTTTGGCCAAGAGAATTCCCATTTTTTTGATCAGGCTCCTGGCCTTGGGCGCCGCGGTTACTGCAACTGTTATCATGGTGACGAGCAAGGATACTGCACAAGTCTTCAACATGAAATTTGAAGCCAAATATACAAATTCACCAACTTTCAAGCAAGACTACTACTCCATAATGTTCTTAATTATGTATCATTAACAGAGAAATTCCTCATGATATTTCTATGTTTGTCTGCAGGTATTTTGCGTTAATAAATGCAATAGCAAGTGGTTACACCCTTATAATGCTCTTTTTCCCTTCCAAGAGTCCTTGTGGGCACTTGATCTTGGTTTTTGATTTGGTAAGAAACATTACTTGAGTTTCTATACTGCTGAACCAACTCGTCTAAAAACTCAAAATTCATAGAGGACAACCTTATTTATTAGATTAACTTCAACACGCCTCTTTCGCGCATACCAGAGTCATTTCTTCATCAAAATTCTGACACTTGAACAATTTTTGAAAATGCGTGTCTATGCATGATCGGACATCTGGCTTTTCAATGTGGGGAACCCCTTAATAGGACTTATTTCAAGAACCTACTCGCTTCGACTTACTCAAATTTTAAAATAAGGGAAGCCTCATCTAAATTTTTTGTAATAATTTTTAAACTTTTTAGATGAGATGTTCAACATTTCTAGATTTTTTTGGGTAAATATAGGCTAATTAGAGTGTTCTTTTCTGAAAATTTTGTAGATTATGGCTTTAATGCTGGATTCAAGCATATCAGCATGTTTGGCTGTAGCACAGGTGGGGAAGAAGGGGAACAGTCATGCAGGTTGGCTACCAATTTGTGGGCAAGTTCCAAAGTTCTGTGACCGTGTCACAATAGCTCTAATTGCTGGCTTTTTGGCTTCAGTTATTTATCTTCTTATTTTTCTCTACTCCCTTCACAACTTCCTCAATCTTTTCAGTCTTAAATCTTAGGCACCTCTTCTCTTATGAACTTGCCTTTTATTCTATGGGAACATTGTCACTTTTACCAAGAAGCACTCGTAATTTCGTATGATTTTCTACCTATTGTTCTTAATGGTTATTATGGGCATTTTTGGGATGATGTATTGGAAATATAATTATATGAAACTAAAAAAATGCACACAAAATATTTTTGTGTTTTATTATCTAGTATTGTTCAGTACAGTAAATCAAAATTACCGTTTGTCGTAAAACCATTTTATTGTATTAATTATGGTTAAATAAACGAACAATAATAAACTTTATCTCATGTCAAAATCATATACAAACTCACATATGTACCAAAATCATATGTGAACTCAGATATTGTATCTCACTCACGTATGGATTAACTTCCTTTAGTCGAAGTTAAAGTAATAATCCACGTGGAAAACATGAAGTGGCTGGCATTTTGCAAGTTAATTACACAAATATTACTTGTATTTTTCTCCTTGTATCAAAACTATATATGAACTTTACCCATATATCAAAATCTTATATGAACTCATCTTTGTATCGAAATCATACATGGACTTGTACATTTGTATCTTATCCATACATAAATTAATTTTTATTTGTCAAAATTAACAAAACAATTCGTGTGGAAAACAAAATGCCTACATGGATATGGCACGGTGGACACTTGACATTACGGAACTACACTAATTAAATTGGATTTTCATGGAATTTAAATCATTTTAATTTCAAACAAATACAACACACTTCGAATAAAAGTGTGTTTCTAATTCAATTGAAGCATTTGTAGGAATCAATGGGCCGGGCTGAGTTCCAAAAAGAGGAAATTACACCCAGACAGATGTTTCAAGATTAGAAATAAAAAATTAGGGACTAAGTTTTACTATTCACAAATCAGGTATGAATATTAATTAATATTAATAATAAAATCAAAATTCATCACAACCCTAAAATCATTTTTCTCCTCTTCATATCTCCACTCACTCTCTCTCTCTCTCTCTCTCTCTCTCCCCCCTAGGACGGTGAATCTCTCCGCCTTCTCTCTACACAGTCAATCACAAAAATCACAATAGCAGAAATCGTCGTGTGTGTGTTGACTCCGATTTCTCGATCTGAGCTCCGCTCGATTTGGTGGTTATGCAGGCGTTGGTGGTGGGGTAGTGGGCGGTGGAGAGCGACCCCTGCTTCTCTCACCTCTCTCCTCTTTGACGGCTCTGGTAACAATACTTAGAAGAAAGGTGGCTCCGACGATCGCTACAGGTTTGGGAGGCGCACAACAAGGTCCGGCGCACTGCTGTAGATGATCGTGTCATTCTCTATACCAATGTATCATGTGGCGGTGGCGACTTCGAATTTGGGGATTTTTTGGTAGCCATGTGGGGGCGGCGGCGGTTGAGTTTTGGAATTTTTTGGTGGTGGTGATTCTTGGTATAGGCAGTAATGGTGGTGGTGCTAATCATGATTTTGGTGAGATGGTGGAGGCCTTTGACAGTTCTGCGTACGGCTCGAAGCGAGCACTGCGTGCAGTACTCACAAGTTGTACTACTGCGCCGCTGTGGTCGAGACCTGCTGAGCGCCGTGGCCGGGATTTGCAGCTAAGGGATCTAATTTAAGTTTTGAGGTGTGTTTCTGTTGGTGGATGGGGGTTGTGCAACTGTGGTGGTGGTGTTTAGGGGTGGCAAAATGGCTCGGTGGCTCGGGCAGTCCGGGCTCGGCCCGTGAAAAGCCCGATCCGGGCCCGGCTCGTGGCTCGGGACACTGAGCCAAGGCTCGGGCCCGAGTCGGGCAGTCCGGCGAGCCACGCGGGCCGTCCGTGTCACGGATTTTTTTTTCGATTCACGATAAAAAAATGTAAAAAAATATATTAATAATGAATTTTTAAAAGAAAAAAATTAAAAAATAATAAAATCCAGCCCGGTCCGACTCGTAAAAAGCCCGAGCCAAAGCCCGGGCCGAGTCTCAAAAATTTCAACGAGCTTTGGCTCGGCTCGGCTTGGCCCGGGAAAAAGCCCGGGTCTCCCGAGCCCGAACGAGCCCGGACTTGGACATTAGGCTCGCGAGCCGGGCCGGTCCGGCTCGCTGCCATCCCTAGTGGTGTTTGGGTGACGATGACTTTATTGGATCCAACGGTGACGGAGGCTATGTTGAATATGGTGGCGGCGGTGGTTTTGTTGGTGGTGGTGAGATGGTGGCGATGGGTCCGTCGGAGGTGGGTGTGTTGATTTGTTTGAAACAGTGCTATTACTGCTGGGTGGTTGTGGTGGCGACGACGACGACGACGACGCGGATGGGTTGAAGAGTGTCTGTGACCAACTAGTTTGTTGATCTGTGACCAATTATTGAGGTCGGGATTCAGGGCTTCCGGTGTATGTGACCAATTATTTATTAATTTGTGACCAAACACTCAACTGTGATATCAAAATTGTGACCAATTACTCATTTGTGACCTAAAAATTTGATAATATATGACTGAAAAATTTATGTGACCAGCTCATTTGAAAAATTGTGACCAATAAATAAATTGTGACAAAGTAATCTGTGACCTCAAAGTAATCTGTGACCTCGAAATAATATGTGACCAACTAATTTGATAATATGTGACTAGTAAATTAATTGTGACCTTTAATTATGCAAATGTGACCAAAAATCGTACGATTGTGACCTTAAAATAATTAATTAGTAAAATATTTTTAATTAATAAAATGACACCTAATTTTTGCACTTCAAAATCTTACACCTAAATTCTGAATTAGGGTAAACAATACTCCTGACATATGAATTTTTCCCTTTCAAAAAGTCTGATTGGGACCTCGTGGATCGAGTCGTGCCGCCCACGAGTCGTCTCGATTTTTAAACTTAATAAATAAATTGAAATAGTTCTCTCATTTTCGAACTTGTACCGACTACTTTTAATATAAGCATAATTAAAACTGTATACAAACAAAACATTAAGTGCACATTTTTTCTTTAAAGATATTTATGACAAAAATTGTATCATGATGTAAACTATTTTAGTAAGACAAGACGATTTATAATAAATTTATCGATGGACACTTAAAAATGTTACTTTTTCATCTTAATGTTAAAAAATAATGCTGCACACTTGAATAACAATTATGCAAGGCCATGGTCCAAAATAGTAAAAAAATAAATAAATAAAAATATTTATTGTACATCATCATTTACATAACTTTTTACAGATTAATGAGGTGTTAAAAACAAAACGATTGAGTTTTTTTTTTTATTTGTTTGATGAGATTTTGACCAAATCAAATCTCGTCTAATCATGTATTCGTAAATAAATCTGTAAGTTATAATGTACATGGAACACAATTGAAAAAAATTATATTTTTAGTAAATTTTGATTAAAAAATGATTAAATATATGGTTAAAATGATTGATATATATATATATATATATATATATATATATATATATATATATATATATATATTTATATTTAAAATTAATTATTGATTTCGACTTATATTAAAAATTAAAATTTAAATCTCTAGGGACTATATTTTTATTTTTTAGACAAAAATATAATTCAAGAATATTCCACTCACCCAAGAGTATATATCCAACTAAGTTAGCAAAATCCTTTCGATGGCCGACCAACTGCAACCATATAATCAGATACTCATACAATGAATGGCTATTCCTCATCACACATGGCAATGTCCCAAGATATTCAGCGATAATTCAATTAGTAGCAGCAAATCGACATTGAGTTAACGGAAAATCTAGCATTCAGGCGGACTTTATCAAATATGAATTGTACAGCTCTGTCCACCACTCCCTTCTTGTCTTCCTCAATTAAAATTTCGGATTCAAGAAAATCTCCTAAGTTTCTTGGTTGCCCATGTTCTACTGTTCGAATTACGTGCTCTTCTGCAAGTTCAGACCCTCACATCACAATTGGTACTGCAGAAAAGCTTCAGCTTGTTCATTATCTTTTATGTGTTTGTTTTTATTACTGAACCAAGAAATCATACTTTCCAGATTGTAATGGGTATTGGATTATGCACCTCTGTGTGCCTTGTGAGCCTGTTGCATTTTATACTATATGATTTGACGATTAATATCGTTTGTTTGTGTCTTGTGGATAAGCGGGCTGAGCTAGGGAATTCTACTATGTATCTTGGAAAGTTGGAGTCGGGAGAGAAGGGGAGTTGATCAGCATACCACTAAGTTTGCAGTTGCACTGCTGATCATGATTTTTACTCAGCAAGCATTTCCTTGTGTGTTGCATTGTTCATACATTCCATTCATTTGATTGATGAAGGTGGCAATAAGTATCCAAGGGTTGTGTAGGTGTAAGGCCTGATTGTGTAAAATATAGGTGTCATAACATGAATCATGATATACTCTCTAGTACCATCATATCCGTTGAAAAGCCATGATCAGGTGCATTCGTATTGTCCCGGTTCTTTTATTTAGAAATGTCAATATATTCTGTAGTCTCAGATGTGGAAATCATAGCAACTGATTGAGCTAGAAGTTCATAATTTTGTAAAATAAAAAGATATTTGCTGAAATTGTGGGGAAAATTTCATGCTTCAATTTTACCAGATAAAATAGAATGTCATAGAGTAACAGGTGAATGACAACATTCGGTGTAATAACAGTGATATGATAGACTCATCGATGAATGTGTCTACTAAATGCTGAGAGGTAGTTGGCAGTGCACAAAGTGAAGGTCTTTGGTCTTTCTGCGTTCTTGTCTCTAATTCATTATGACGTCTCCCTCCTTCCTGTCTGCCCACGCCTTTCTTTTTAATCAATATAACGACTCAAAATGGCTCTATTTGCATCCACCACAGGTGAACTTGAAAATAATTCTCCGTTGACTGGTGGTGCATATGATTTCCAAAGAGCAACAACTTCACTTACTCAGAAGTTGTTGTCTTCACCAAAGAAGGTAACTCTTGTACGGCATGGTCTTAGCTCTTGGAATAAAGAAGGTAGAGTTCAGGTTTGTTTCTCTGATTCTCTTTTATGTTCTTATGATCCTCAGACTTATGAATGTCGTTCCTAAATTGACAAAAGCTTACATATCTCGATGAACTCTTGTATAAACATATTTAGATAGTTAGATTTATTGTTCGAATTGTTTAGCTGCATTTCCAGTTTCTAGAAACTCTACAAAATATGAAATTTGTTTAAATTTTGAAGTTTCCCAAGCTATCTTTATGTTTTAATTTACCTAGCTGGAAAATAAAGTTGTGATTCCATGGTCCAAGCATATCAAATTCAGACATTCATATACTGCAGCTGTACCCTAATGTTGCTAAGATCCATAAATTTAGTATCTTTTTGCATAAAGAAACTGTAGGTCTTGTAGTTCATCAATTGCTTTTATGAGTAATATTCTTGTTGCAGAGTCTGAATTCAAAGTCTTCTAAAATTAACAAATATTTTAAATATTTTTTCCACTTGAAATCTTAACAATAATGAACATGTGGATATCATGTAACTATGTCAATATTAACTTTTTAGACCGGTTTGTGTATTTTTCATTACAATACATGTAACAAAAACATCCAATGTCGTTTGAAATACAATTTTGACTGAAATAATTTAACAAACGAAAAAGAAAAAATTTCACAAAGTTTTTCAGAATTAAAATAGTTTTCTTGTTGAGCGTGAATGTCAACATGCCATCATTATGGAGATTTTAGTGTTTAAGCTTTGCTTCTAAAACCCTCTGAAGTTGGAATACAGTCTCAATCTTGTTAATCAATTCAAATAAAAGACATTCTTCAAGTAAAATCAAATCTTGAACTTGAAGAATTCCTCATTCACTTGTGCCTTGATAAGTCATGATAATCCAACTCACTTTATTGTTATGCATGTAGGGTAGCTCAAACCAGTCAGTCTTATCTGAAGCAGGGGTTGCACAAGCAGAAAGGTGCAGAATGGCCTTAGCCGAGATGCACTTTGATCAGTGTTTTTCAAGTCCAATATCTCGTGCCAAGGTTTGATTGCTATAATTCAGTCAGTCAATGCCTTGTAATTTGTCAACTTCTCAACTGCCTGTGTACAATGCAGTCCACTGCTGAAATTTTGTGGCAAGAGAGGGATCAGCCTATGGTTTTCCTCGACTCGCTGAAGGAGGCTCATCTATTTTTTCTTGAAGGCATGAGAAATGGTCTGGCTCCTCCTCTCCTCACACTTTATCATTAGAGTCAATTCAATCTTTATTCTTTACTGTGTAAAATATCACTTCAATATATTTTATAGTGAAATGTGATTGATATAGAAGTTACGTATGGTTTAGGATCACATTGAATTTTGGATTCTGCTTCCTACATCACCCTTAGGTATCACTTTGTAAATCATATTTAGTATTTGGAGGCAGTGGATGCCAGGAAGAAATATCCCAAAGAGTTCACCATGTGGAGAGAAGATCCTTCGAATTTTTGCATTAACGGTGTCTATCCTGTTCGAAAATTGTGGGAAACGGCCCGTGAAGCTTGGTTGGAAATACTCTTTACACCCGTAAGACCCATCTATTGATAATATTTATGTAAAGAACAATGCCAATTCTCTACATAAAAATGAACATAATTCTTTGTGTTTTTGTTGGTCAGGGAGAAAATTTCTTGGTTGTAACTCACAAATCGATACTGAGGGCATTGATCTGCACGGCTCTTGGACTAGGACCTGAGAGGTATGTCAAGAATCTAAATTGTCCTTGGGTGACATTGAGCTCTTGTTTTGAATACACTATATGAGTATTTTTAAACATTATTGACATATTTGGTAAGGTAGAATAGACAATACTGAACAATATAGAGAGAAACATAAGCTGAAATGTTGTTCATTGTATTGTCGACTGCCATCTAATACTGTGTACCAAACATGGATCAAGAGTTCATATAAGCTTGGATTGTACGGCTGGCATTTCAGATAGTGATGCAATAAGTAATGGAGCAATTGTCCCGAAAATTATCATAAATACATCAACATAGTGGAGGCTTATGCATATCATTAATCTGTTGTTGACTGAAGAGAAAGCTATTCTAAGTAATGGAACTAATAGATTTTCTTTATCCAACCATATGTAGTATTGCCCCGAATGTTCTGCAGACTGCAGCATATTGCTTTTCCAAATTCCAGGAAACCTTCCTACAAGAAATGAGTTCTTTATTCCTGATCATTTCAGTTTGATTACTTGTCCAGGTTCCGCACAGTTGACATCAACAATGGCGGATTATCTGTTTTCAGCTTTAATAAAGAAGGAGAGGCCATGCTTCGTTCCTTGAATATGACGGCCCATATGTACAGCGATCATATTTACTATTACTGAGTGTTGTTCTTGGTAAAGTTCAGTTTGTTACCTGATTTGGATGAACCAGATGGAAAGTTGTAATATACAGTGGTCTGAGAAGAACAGTTTTTTTCTGGCTTGAGCAAAAGTTTCACTCTTGTAGCTTGTAATAATTAAAACGATTTGGTCAGCTTATGCCAAAGAACGGATTTTGCAATTTTCTTTATTTTTTTTTCAGTATGCCATGCTTGGTATTTTTTATTCAAGTTGTAAAGAGACCGAGAAGAAAAAATAAACAGTGTAACTAAACTGCACGTTGACATTTAAAACTTGAGTAATGTTATACAGACTACAGTATCATTGGATAATGGTGTTTAAAATTCGTGATACTACATAGCATAATTAATTTTTTTTAACTCTACCATTGGATTGGGTGTTAAGCCCTCGTTTGCCTCTCATTTTTTGGAAATGAAAGTGGGGAAAATAGAATTTTTTTTTTTTTTTTTTTTTTTTTAAATGAGTGGTTGAAAAAGAAAGAAATTTTTTAAATTTATGTGGAATATTATTTTATGGAAGATTATATTGTTAAAAATAGTAAAGAGAAAAATAGAATGTAATGTAACAAGAATCAAACGGGGCTAAATCTTAAGTTGCTGCCAGTGGGTCATATTGATTCATGTTTATTTACTTTAGCCCATTAAAAGTAAAGAAATGTGTGGGATATGTACGAATTCGGCCTTGTCCAGTATTTTATGGATTTTGGCCTCTAATGGATAAATAGTGGGAAGAATTCAAAACTAAGGTATTAACTATACACACTTCAATTTTCATATTTTAAGTTGTCCAAATGTAAAAATCAAGTTTTTATTTTTTAATTAAAAATATTTTATTAATTAATTATAATAAAATCAAAATTATACAATTAATGGTCACAATTACATAATTATAGGTCACAGATTATTTTGAAGTCACAAATCAAAAAATTTATAGGTCACAAATTATTTCGAAATTACAAATTAAAAAATTTATGAGTCACAGATTATTTCGAGATCACAAATCAAAATTTTTACAGGTCACGGATTATGTCGAACTCACAAATCAAAATTTTTATAGGTTACGAATTATGTCAATGTCACAAATCAACAATTTTATAAGTCACAGTTTATCGATCGGTCACATATTTTCAAATTTGTTGATCACGGATAATTTTGAAGTCACAAATCAAAGAATTTATAGGTCACAATTTATTTCAAGGTCACAAATCAAAATTTTTATAGGTTATGGATTATGTCGAGATCACAAATTAACAATTTTATAAGTCATAGTTTATCGATCAGTCACATATTTTCAAATTCGTTGGTCACGGGTTATTTTTTCGTCACAGATTATTGAATTTTAAGGTCACAATTGAGTAATTGGTTACATGTAACCAAATAGTGGGTCACATGTTGTTACCGCTGCCACTGTCACAGCTGCCAACATCGCTTGCGACCACCACCACCCCGTCGTTGTCGCCGACACCACAACACCACCGCATTACCACCAACGAAATCACCACCACCAGATTAATCAACTGACACACACTATCAGCAACATAGACACAACCTAAGCAACCCCCCACGACCACCACCATCAGCAGCTATTTCATGACCACCTCACCACCACACCACCAACAAACCACTATTTTCAACTACAAACCACCACCACCTTCAGGCTACCACCACCAGATCCACCACCCGCCGCCAACAACAAATTTATCATCATCCCCTTCAACCCCTGAATCCTCATAAACACTACCCAAAATCACCACCACAAAAACACCATCACCACCACCACGCAAAACCACACAAAACACCACAGCCACCACCACAAATCGCCTACACCATTGCTTCTGCAGCTCACGCACAGATTCATTCCGCAGTCGCGCGATTCGCCAACACCACAACTTTGCAAATATCGCAAAACAATTGCAGCGACATCATCAAACAATTGCATAATCGAAGGGAAAAGTGCGGCAGTGTGGTGATTCGCGAAGGGGAAAAGTGTGACGGCGCAGTGGATTTGTTTCGCTATGTTCGTCATTACAGCAGAACCGACAACGACATGCTCCGAAGGTGACATTGTCTGACGGAGAGGAAGTCAGGGAGATGAAGAGAGAGAGTCGATACGAGGAGAGAGAGAGAGAAAGAGATCGATATAGGGTTTGGGTGTGCGAGAGTGAAAATGATATAGGATTTGGGTGTGGACCTGATTTATGATTAATAAAACATTGAACCTGATTTTTTAAAAATGATCTTTAAAGATCTGTTATTATGTAATTTCCACATAAATAATTGGTGTCATGGTCCATAGTTTAAGAGTAATGTTAATCATAATAAAGATGATCGATAGTCGTCTGACGTAATATACATATGTTTTTTCTTATTTGATATATGAATCAATAAAAAATTATTACATTAATCAATAACAAAACGATACATATATATCACGTATGATTATTATTAGTTATCTTTACTATGAATAACATCATTTGTAGTTTAAAGACGTATCTAACGGCTAAGTGGTTGATGACGTGCCCTGATCTAAGTGGTGCAATAGAAGACAAATTTGCAGTGATTATGTGCTGAAAATGCCACCGGCAGTTATTTATTATTTTATTCAAAAAAGTACTAAAGGCATCTATTTTTACTACTATTTAACTTTCAGATTCCAGATTTTTCATATAAAAAAAATGAGGCTTACAAAATTAACTACATTGATTAGGAAATAAATACTATTTTTTTCAAGTATCACATGCGATCCTCAACAATCTTGTCTAATTAAAAAAATTATCCTTACCAATAAATTTACGGGACTTATATAACCATAATTCTGTGGTCTTTCCCACAACTGAAATTTAGTCGAGAACAAATTCGACCCTATAGCAAAAAAGAATAAAGTCATTTAGTCAGATTGAAAAAAATGAAGTGGAGAAACAGACAGACTAACTGATGTGTCAGAAAATGATTGAGTATTTTTATTTTAATTTTTCAAACTATTCAATGATGTGTCAACACGTATTCTGTATGAATTTGAGCTTAAATGTGTAGCATGATTGTAGCAAAAAAACATAAATTAATGGAATTATGATCAAACAAGGGCTAAAGTAAAATAAAGGAATCAAAGATGAGAATTTTCTTTGGAGCCTTCTTACAGTTTTATTCCAATCTCTCTTTTCTTTTGGAGTTGGCCTAAATTTCAAAAAGCTAGAAAGTGTTAGAATATTCACGACGGTCCACTTTCCAATTATTTCCGCAATAGCGAGCGTGATAGTGCGTTTTTCTTGGGCGCGTGGCAAACATCACAGTAAAAGAAGAGAGAAAAACGGAAAAGAAAAAGGAAAAGGAAAAGGAAAAGAATTCAAGAAAAAGACAATTATAATAATTATTTTTTTTACCACTAAAGTCTAAAGCCCAAAAACGTTGCACAAACTCAAAAAATAAAAAAATAAAAATTATTGGTGTGATCTCGATTTGTGTAGAGTATAAATGGATAGTGTTAGATTTTGATATCTAATAAATTTTTCGGACGATAATGTAAATTCGGTTATATATTCAGTTGATTTAGTCAAATGACTGATCGGTACATCAACACTAAGAGAAGAACGATCCAACTCCAGTCTTACTCGGGTCATTTGAAGTAGTCTAATTTATTAGAGCTGCTCATGATCCGACCCGTGTATTTGGACGGCTATAATGAGTTACCCACTTGAGCAACCTATATGTGAGAAGGTTTGGACCATTACTATCTTATTGGACCACTTTGGTTATACCCTAACTTACCATATGAGACTTGAACTTTTCTTATATTTACTTGGACCCGTCCCTCTCTCTTTAACGGTAGAAAACACCTCATTTCTCTCTCTGAGAATCTTGAACTGCCATCTCTTCTTCTCCCTCTCTTGCAATCCTTGTGGTTGATATCTTTGTTATTCTTGGTTCCTTGTGTTGTCTCTAAGTGGGTGAAACATAAGCAACCATATTTGGGGGTGCTATTGGTTGGAGTTGTGGGTTGTGAAGATCTTAGTGTCGATTGGAAGAAACTGAGCCCGGTAAAGCCTTGGTGGCGCTGCTATATTGCTCAACATCTGGTATCAGATCGTGGGTTCAAGTGATTGAGGAAGAAATCAAACAAAATCGAAGGGGGCGTGCGCTATCTCCAACTCGGCAGAAGCTTCAACGTCGTTTTCCAGTCAACCAAGTCACGACCCAGTGAAACCAACCCCGGAATCGGATTCAGCAGGTCTTGAGTTCCATTCCTAGGTGGAAGATTCATACAAAAATCGCAAGAAAGGAGCGATTTCTAAAAGGGGGTCGAACTAGGAATCTTCAAATTTCGGCCAAAGTATAATTCCGGTGGAAGAACGAAGACCAGCCCAAACTCAGCAGGTCGAGGTGCCTCCAGCAGTGAGGCGCGTTTCTCTGGCAACGACGGCGCGTGTGGCGGTCCTCCGACGAGTTTTTTTGGGGCAAAATTCTTATTTTTACCTGCTGAATGTACTGATAATATTTGTTTAGTGTTTAAGGTTATACAAGAAAATTTGGACGATTTTGCCCCTGGTATCTGTCTACTTCGTGTCTGACTGCAGTGATAACTTCGTGATTTACTACAACGGTACATTTGCTGAATCTTTAGGGTGAATAGTGGTGGCCCTAAAGCAGCAGATTCACATCTCTCATAATTCACGGACTCAGATACGTCCGCTCTGGTAAATTGGCTTATCATGTTAATTTCAGCACTAGCGCTTCATCGTGAGGGTGACAATAGGATTGTGGTTATTGTGAAGGGGTAACATTGCTTGTACTAGAAATTAGGATTATTTGCTCTTGATTGGTTACGTTTAAGAACCTAATTTTGATAAATTAGCTTATTGATCTTTGTGATATAATTGTCTCTATTTGGAATCTTCTGTGATTGGATATACCTATTTTGTTGCATTGTCAATTCCGCTGCATTGTTATTTTCGTTAGAATACCTAGACCTTACCTGTTCGAACATTCCCTTGATCTGAGACCTCACGAGTCTTACGAAACCCTAGGAATCTAGAATGGAGTATATTGTATGTGACCCTAGGACTGCTTTGTGTAGTTTTTTCTTGTGATTGTGATTCTGTGATTTTTTATTAGTTCATAAGATGACAAGTCACAACTTTGATTTGGGAATCTTTAACGAAAAATGTGATTTTTCAATCCGACAACAAAAAATGAGGGGTATTTTGGTCCAACAAAAAGTTTCAAAAGCCATTGATGGCAATTTTTCAGCTGATTTTTTAAAAGAACAAAAAGAAAAAGTCAATGAGCTTTTTTATACATCAATAATATTACACTTGTCTGATACTGTTTTAAGAAAGGTAGGCAAACTGAAAACCACCAAAAAACTTTGGCAAAAATTGGAAGAATTGTATTTGCTCAAGTCTACCCCGAATAAGTTTTATTTGCTTGAACGTTTCTTCAATTTTAAAATGGATCCTTCGAAGGATCTTGACGACAATTTAGACGTTTTTAATAAACTTGTTCAAGACATTGTTAATTGTGGTGAGAAAGTGTCTGAGACTTACAAAGCCATAATCCTGCTTAATTCTATGCTTGAATCATATAAAGAGGTCAATAATGCTATTAAGTATGATAGGGACACATTGACGCATGAAATTGTCGCCAACTCACTTTGAAGTAAGGAGATGTAATTTAGAGTTAAAAAAGAAGATAAGAAAAGTGGTGAGTTGCTTATGATGAGGAATATGATGAAATTTAAGCAAATGAATTTGAGTAGAGCTTAAGACAATAGTGATTCGAGTAGTGACTCGAGTGATGAGAATGGTAAGAAGAAGAGCAAGGGACGAGACAAGTCTAGTGGTAGAAGGTGTTACAACTATGAAAAGTCTGGACACTTTATTAGGGATTGCCCCAATATGAAGATAAGCAGAAGGGTAGGATGTGAGATGAGGCGAATGTGGCTATGGGGTCTAGTGATGACCCTAGTGAGGTTTATTGAGAGTAAACCTAGTTATTGCATTGCATCTGTGTGTAATCCTTTTTGTATGTGTGTGAGTACTTGATTCTGTTGCATGTTATATGTTACACTTTCAATGTGTTTGATGTGTGTAATTGCATGAATTAAATTGACTCGAATACTTGGTGTATGTGTTTGCATGCATAGTGAGTTTGTGTTGCATTAGCAATAAATGTGTTGTATGTCTATTGGTGAGGTGGAGTATAGATGCCTAGGGGTACATTGTGGTTTGTACCGGGGATGTGAAGTGTGACATTTAGATCACGAGAAGAGATGTGATTAAATGTCTGGAATCCTTTATCTGAAAGAGACCTTAATCAGGTGGAGTGTGAGAGAGGACACTTCTATCACTTCTGTTAGGTGGAGCCTCATTATCTACGTAGCTTAGGAGAAGTGATGTGGTGATAAAGGATTATTTCAAGAATTTAGGATCTATTGTGACTTACCTTTTAGGCATGAGTTGAGTGATTAGTCTAGTGAGCATGGTGGGCGATGAGTGGAGATATGTGTTCTCGAGGTGGGAGTAACACGGAATGTGATGAGATAAGTGTGGAGAGATCTTTTCGTGGGGAGAGATCTTTTCATGGGTTATTTATGCATTTGTTGCATATGTGTTGACCGTGTGTTGATTAATTTGGTGTTAATATGTTGTTCTGTGTGAACGTGTTTGAAAAAGATCTATGTGTTATCTTATAGTATATCGGCATCGCATGTTTTATTTGCTCTTGACTGTCACTGTGATTATCTGCTTCTACTTGGATGTTCTTGACCTTAGCCCTAGTGAGTATATGTAGCAGGTATGATATGGAGCAGATATGATATGTGAGCCTAATTTTATCAGTTATTTTGATTAGGCAAGTATGAACTGTGTATTTTGATTGCTTGCAGGTTTATTGGGCATTAAGATGGAGATTTGTTGGGTTTTGATACCCAATAAATTCCCCGGGCGATGATGTAAACTCGATTATATATTCAGTTGGCTTAGCCAAATGACTGATCGATACATCGTCACTAAGAGAAGAACGACCTAACTCCAGTCTTGCTCGGGCCATTTGAAGTAGCCTAATTTATTGGAGCTGCTCATGGCCCGACCCGTGTATTTGGACGACTATAATGGGTTACCCACTTGAGCAACCCATATGCGAGAAGGTTTGGGCCATTACTACCTTATTGGGCCACTTTGGTTATACCCTAACTTACCATATAAAACTTGGACTTTTCTTATATTTACTTGGACCCGTCCCTCTCTCTTTAACGCTAGAAAATGCCTCTCTCTCTCTCTCTCTCTCTCTGTGAGAATCTCGAACTGCCATCTCTTCTTCTCCCTCTCTTGCAATCTTTGTGGTTGATATCTTTGTGATTCTTGGTTCCTTATGTTGTCTTTAAGTGGGTGAAACATAAGCAACCATACTTGGGGGTGCTATTGGTTGGATTTGTGGGTTATGAAGATCTTAGTGTCGATTGGAGGAAACTAAGCCCGATAAAGCTTTGGTGGTGGTGCTATATTGCTCAACAGATAGCAACCAAAATTTTTCCGGGCTCAGTCACTTCAATGAACACCAACAACTTCACAATCTAAACTCCAACATTTTTCTTCCCAAAGTACGATTGTTTAGATTTTCCACAAAGAGACAACACACAAAGGAACCAAGAATCACGAAGTAACAACCACAAAGATTACAAAAATAAGAGAAGAAGAGATGACAGTCGATTTCTTTACAGAGAAGAGAGAGACAACGCTTTCTTGTAGAAAGAGAGAGAGGGACGGTCCAAGTAAATAAAGAATATGTCCAAGTTAAAATATGATAAGTTAGGGTAGAATAAATGTGACCCAATTAAGGTAAGTAAGGGCACAAACCTTTTACATATGGGTTGCTCAAGATGGGTAGCCCATTATAGCCATCCAAGTAATCGGGTCGGGCCACGAGCAACTCTAATAAATTAGGCTATTTCGAATGATCCGAGAAAGATTGAAATTGCGTCGTTCTATTCTTAGTGCAGATATACGGTTCAATCATTTGGCTAAGCCGACTGAAAATATAATCGAGTTTACATCACAATCCGGAGAGTTTATTGGGTATCAAAATCCAACAATTTGTTTTTTTTTAACCTTTTTAGGTTAATTTCAAATTAACTTTTACTACCATTAATTTTTAGTGAGAAAATTATTCTTAAGTTTCGCAGATTGATTATACTTTTTAAAACAACTTTTCTCTAGGTCCATACAACCTAAATTTCAATTTTCATTGACATTTGCTATGCTTCTCTAAAATGAAAGTTATAATTGGTTATTGGTGTGTCCAAAATTTAATCACTCGAAGTCAACGAAAGTCAACCACCAGTTTGTCCACTTATGTAGTATCTACACAATTACATTAGAGTGCAAGACTGATGCTCACAAAAGAGGTGTAACGGGTTATACATTTGGACAATCAAGTCAAATAGAGAATTGGGTGTGTGAAAACAAACTGATAGAGTTTTAATTAGGATTACTTTCACCTCCCATTTTTTGAGAAGTCGTGGGGATATTTATAGAGTCCACGAGCCATCTTTACCTCTTGGCGAGCTCTTCTCTCCCCACATGTTGATAGCAGTTTGGTGGTCGATCTGTAACTAGGGTTGAACAATAAAATTGTTACATCATAAAATCGAATCAAAATCATTTTTTTTAAAACTGTTGGTTTCGGTACACGTGAATCCATCGACATTTTGATCTTAACCTAAAACAAACCATTTCGAAGTAATTTAGCTTAGGTTTCAATTTTTTAAAATCGTTTCAAATTGTCAAATCACTTACAAAAATAAATCTGAAAACAAAATAATTTAAATTTTATCTAACTTAATTAAAACTAAGCATATTTCAATCAAAATGATTTGGTGGAAACTGAAATGATCGTTATGAAGATTTAATCAACGAGTCATTTGACAAATTACTTTGGTGAAAATTGAATATAAATAAGTACATGGTCTCCCAAATTATCAAAAATGTGTTCATCCTTTAAAATATTCACAGTTATTTTTGAAGTCAGTATTCTCTACTAGTGGACAAATTTTCGATTCCTTTAAGAGTTCATTGAATGCAAAGATGGTTTAGGTAATGATTTAAACTAATATTTGGTTATATAGTAAAAAAAATAAAAAATATAGTGATTCATCAATATTTGGATAAGGTAAAAATATTAGATGATCTACATAAAATTGTATAAGTTGTTATCGTATTTGTTATTTCTATTTATTAGTTGTTTTATATCATTTAATTATAGCTAATGAATATATTTGTTGTATTCTTATCTTTATGTAGAGATTGAATCATGTGTTATAAATGAAAATGTTGCTTCAATTCTTATCGAACAAGAGGTTAACACTAAAATGTTTCTATATATTTGTTGCATTGTAATGATACTTCGAGGTGGGGAACTCTTGTTTATAATATTTGTAATGATACTAATATTTATGTTTTAACGTGATATTTTAAACTAATATTAGTGATTTAACTTGTTCGATATATGTTATTTATTGTTTGCTAAATCGTTATTTTAAACCAATAAAAAAAAAGTTTGATTTGAAAAATTTCCAAATCACTTTAAATTGTTTGGTTAGAAAAATTATTACAAACTGTTCAAATTGAACATTGTTCACCTCTACCCATCAAACAACTTACTCGAAATGGATAGTTAATTGGGGTCGTCTCAACCCCATATAGTATTTCCTTTAATTGCAATTCCCAGGGGCACTGACCTTCGTCCTCCTATCATGTCGTCGTCCGATCATTCGTCTTTCTACATTAGAATGGTAGACTCTGTGACAATTTGGATTGATGACCATAGCTTTCTTGGTAATTAATATCTGCCACCAGATATTTATAGCAGAGTATTTTTTTTTACTTACTCTTAAGTCTATTGCTTAGACACCTAGACTCGACTTACATTTGAGGCATCGCGTGGTCGGGATCCTCTAATTTTGAAATTTCCAATCATAGGTTCCCTCGGAGACTCCCAATATAGGGGGTCAATTTGGTTAAAGGGGTTGTCCACGTCTTTGATAAATCTCCTTCATGGCTTGGGTCCCCGTCCAAGCTATATGCTTGCTAGTCTCACCCCCATTTGTTTCGCCAATATTGTATACAAGTTATAGTCTTCGAACTCTTCCACAATATGTGAGTCGACTAAGGCACGAGAATCAACTTAAGTGGGAGGGTCTTGGCTTAGGGCATGCAGCCTGAGGAACAACAGCGAAGATCACAGGCTCCGACTCATCCATGGACCCCTTGCTTTCACTTGGCCCTTATGTGAAAGTGATGAGAACTTAACATATGAATAATTATACAAAATATACATCGATAAATCATAAATGTCTTAACAATTTGAACACATACGACAACCAAATCTCGTTTCATTTTTATGGGTTAGTCTACATGTACACCTCATGATGTACATAATAGATTACACTTTCCTCACATGGAGAGGGGCCCACATAATAGATTACATCCCCTCATATGTCTAAATATTCGTGACCCTCCTCCATATAAGAAGAATGTAGTCTATTATTTATATTATTATGTACATATAGATTAATTCTATTTTTATATACAAAGTTGGGGCATCATTATCTTCCCAATAAAAGTAGACCGAAGACGTTAAAGACAAAAATTGAAGCATATGTTTGGACAAACGGATAATGATAATAAAATAAGAAAAAGGAAAAGTATTTTTCAATGAGAATGCTTGCACGTGTAAATTTGTTGTATTTCATCATCGTCTACAGTCCCTCCCCATTTGTAACCTCAAGGGTGCACTGCACCAAGCCACGTTGGCCAAAACCAGTCAATCAAGAAGCTCCAGGTTCTCCACACTAAACTCCATCTAACGCTCCATTATTCATTCCGCTATACAGAGTATACAGATAGATGGATATATTTAGAATTATAGAGAGAGAGAGAGAGGTGTCTGTTGGAACTCTTGAAAGTGTGGGTTTACTGTTTGTGAGTTTTAGAAGTTGAAGATAGTAGAATTTGAAGATCCCATAAATTGGAATTTGTTCAAAAGGCCGATGCTATGAATCTCAGGCAACGCCCGATGCCCACGCGCGGTCGTGGTCCTGAAACGCCTCCGCCCTTCAACATTATTCCAATCAACAACCTTTTGATAGACCACCCTTCCCTTCGGTACCCAGAGGTACGCGCCGCCAGCTCAGCCATACTAGCTGCTGGGGACCTTCAAAAACCGCCGGTTACCCCATGGCCCGACAACATGGACCTCCTGGACTGGCTGGGGCTCTTCTTCGGGTTCCAGGAAGACAACGTCAAGAACCAGAGAGAGCATTTGGTGCTTCACCTGGCCAACTCTCAAATGCGTCTCCAGCCGCCGCCGGCCTCCGCGGACCGCCTGAACCCGGGGGTTCTTCATCGCTTCCGGCAAAAGCTTCTGAAGAACTACACTTCCTGGTGCTCATACTTGGGGGAAAGGTCTCAAGTTCGGCTTCCAAAACGCCAAAACCCCAACTTTCAGCGTAATGAGCTCCTGTATGTATGTCTCTATTTATTGATATGGGGTGAAGCCGCAAATCTGCGATTTGCCCCCGAATGTTTGTGTTATATATATCATCACATGGCAGTGGAACTCAATTACATTCTTGATGATCACATCGATGAGAATACTGGACAACTTTTTGTTCCCTCCTCATGTGGTCGACTTGGCTTCTTGAATAAAGTTGTTACACCATTTTATGTGACAATTAAGGGTGAGGTTGCGAGGAGTAGGAATGGGACTGCCCCACATTCAGCTTGGAGAAACTATGATGATATAAATGAGTATTTTTGGAGTAAGAGGTGTTTTCAGAGGATAAAATGGCCTATTGACCTTAGCAGTAATTTTTTCTACACTGCGGATAAGAGGGTGGGAAAGACAGGATTCGTGGAACAGCGGACATTTTGGAATGTGTTTAGAAGCTTTGATAGGCTGTGGGTGTTGTTGATATTGTTTTTTCAGGCTGCTACTATTGTTGCGTGGGAGAGGACTGATTATCCATGGCAGGCATTTGAGACTAGGGATGTGCAAGTCCAGATGCTTACAATTTTCATTACCTGGGCTGGTTTAAGGTTTGTTCAATCAATTCTTGATGCTGGGACTCAGTATAGTTTGGTATCAAGGGACAGAAAATTGCTTGGTGTGAGGATGGTTTTGAAAAGTATGGTTGCCCTTACTTGGACTATCGTGTTTGGGGTGTTCTATGGGAGGATTTGGAGCCAGAAGAATTCTGATGAGATGTGGTCATATGAGGCAAACCAAAGAATTCTCACATTTCTTAAGGCTGCTTTAGTGTTTGTCATCCCAGAGTTACTTGCTCTGGTACTGTTCATTCTTCCCTGGATTCGCAATGTTATTGAAGAAGCAGATTGGACTATTTTGTATATTTTAACATGGTGGTTTCACAGCAGAATATTTGTCGGCAGAGGAGTTAGGGAGGGTCTTGTTGACAATGTGAGGTACACTATGTTCTGGGTTGCGGTGTTGGCTTCAAAATTCTCGTTTAGTTACTTTCTTCAAATCAAACCTCTTGTTGGCCCAACAATAGCTCTCTTGAATCTCAGGGTTGTAAGATACAGGTGGCATGAATTCTTCACTAGCACCAACAGAATGGCAGTAGTAATGTTGTGGCTTCCTGTTGTCTTGATATATCTAGTGGATATGCAAATCTGGTATACAGTGTTTTCCTCGCTTGCTGGGTCAACAATTGGATTGTTCTCACATATAGGCGAGATTCGAAATATAAAACAGCTAAGACTTAGATTCCAGTTCTTTGCAAGTGCATTGCAGTTCAATCTGAAGCCAGAGGATACTCTTAGTTCTGAGGCAACAGTTGTGTACAAGCTACGTGATGCTATTCACCGGGTTAAACTCCGATATGGCCTTGGACAACCATACAGGAAGATTGAATCAAACCAGGTTGAAGCAACCAGGTTTGCATTAATATGGAATGAGATAATCATAACTATGAGGGAAGAAGATCTCATAAGTGATCAAGAATTGGAGCTAATGGAACTGCCACCTAACTGTTGGGATATCAAAGTTATACGCTGGCCATGTTTTCTACTCTGCAATGAATTTCTGCTCGCTTTGAGCCAGGCGAGAGAACTAGCAGATGTACCCGATCAGCGGGTGTGGTTACGGATTTGCAAGAATGAGTATAGGCGGTGTGCAGTTATTGAAGCTTATGATAGCATCAAATACTTGCTTCTTGAGATCATTAAATATGGTACAGCCGAGCATTCAATTGCCACAAAGTTTTTCAAAGAGGTTGATAATCTTCAATTTGGGAAGTTCACAGTGACCTATAAGACTACGGTTTTACATAAGATTCATGAACAGCTGATATCTCTTATTGAGCTTCTTCTCATGCCTGAGAAAGATATGGGTAGGGTTGTGAATGTATTGCAGGCCTTGTACGAGCTTTCTGTTCGGGAGTTTCCAAAGGAGAAGAAGTCCATGGCTCAGCTGAGGCAGGAAGGTTTGGCACCTCTTAATCCAAGTAGTGATACCGGGTTGCTTTTTGAAAATGCTATTCAATTACCCGATGCTGAAGATGCATTCTTCTACAGGCAGTTGCGACGTTTGCACACTCTGCTTAGTTCTCGAGATTCAATGCACAACGTCCCAAAAAATATAGAGGCGAGACGGCGGATTGCTTTCTTTAGCAATTCACTATTTATGAACATGCCGCGTGCTCCCCATGTTGACAAAACCATGGCTTTCAGTGTCTTGACTCCTTACTATGACGAAGAAGTGTTGTATGGAAAAGAAATGCTTAGAAGTCCAAACGAAGATGGTGTTTCTACCTTGTTTTATCTGCAGAAAATTTATGAAGATGAGTGGCAAAATTTTGTGGAGCGTATGCACAGGGAAGGTATGCGGGATGACAATGAGATCTGGAACGCCAAAGCGAGGGATCTCAGACTCTGGGCATCATACAGAGGCCAAACACTGTCTCGTACCGTAAGAGGGATGATGTATTACTACAGGGCTCTTAAGATGCTTTCATTTCTAGACTCTGCATCGGAGATGGACATAAGACAAGGATCACAAGAAATTGCTTCGCTTGGATCGCAGAGACAGAATGGTGGCTTGAATGGTCTAGGTTCGGGTATGCCAAATTCTCGGAATCTCAACAGAGCAAGTAGCAGTGCGAGCTTGCTTTTCAAAGGACACGAGTTTGGTTCTGCTATGATGAAATACACTTACGTAGTCGCCTGCCAAATGTATGGGGTCCATAAGGGAAAGGGTGATTCCCGTGCTGAGGAGATCTTATACTTGATGAAAAACAATGAGGCCCTTCGAGTTGCATATGTTGACGAGGTTTACTTGGGAAGAGAGGAAGTGGAGTACTACTCTGTACTAGTGAAGTATGATCAACAACTGAATAAAGAAGTGGAAATCTATCGCATTATGTTGCCTGGCCCTCTGAAGCTTGGGGAGGGTAAGCCTGAAAATCAAAATCATGCAATAATCTTTACTCGTGGTGATGCTGTTCAGACTATTGACATGAACCAAGACAACTATTTTGAGGAAGCACTCAAGATGCGGAATCTGTTGGAGGAATTCAAAACCACTTATGGTATCAGGAAGCCAACCATTCTGGGGGTTCGGGAAAATATATTTACTGGTTCTGTGTCGTCACTTGCTAGGTTCATGTCTGCTCAGGAGATGAGTTTTGTCACTCTGGGGCAACGCGTTTTAGCAAATCCTCTCAAGGTCCGCATGCACTATGGTCACCCTGATGTCTTTGATAGGTTCTGGTTTTTGACTAGAGGCGGCGTCAGCAAGGCCTCAAGAGTGATTAATATAAGTGAAGATATATATGCTGGGTTCAATTGCACGTTGCGAGGAGGCAATGTGACACATCATGAATACATACAAGTGGGTAAGGGACGAGATGTTGGATTAAACCAGATCTCCATGTTTGAGGCCAAGGTTGCAAGTGGCAATGGTGAGCAGGTTTTGAGCAGAGATATCTACAGGCTGGGTCATAGACTTGACTTTTTTCGCATGCTTTCAGTATTTTATACTACGGTGGGCTTCTTTTTCAACAATATGATGGTTGTGATCATGGTCTATGCATTTCTATGGGGACGCTTCTATCTTGCCCTCAGTGGAATAGAGGAAAATATCCGAAACAGAGCTAATTCCAGCAACAATGAAGCACTTGGTGCAATCTTGAATCAGCAGTTCATCATCCAAATTGGTGTTTTCACTGCCCTCCCAATGATTGTGGAGAACTCACTGGAACATGGGTTCCTTCCAGCAGTTTGGGATTTTATTACAATGCAGTTTCAGCTTTCTGCATTTTTTTTACACTTTCTCAATGGGAACCCGTGCGCATTTCTTTGGCAGAACTATACTTCATGGGGGTGCCAAGTACCGAGCTACTGGTCGTGGTTTTGTTGTGCAGCACAAGAGCTTTGCTGAAAATTATAGGCTATATGCTCGTAGCCATTTTGTAAAGGCAATTGAACTTGGAATTTATTTTAATTGTTTATGCTTCTCAAAGTCCATTGGCACCAAATACATTTGTTTACATTGCCATGACTATCTCCAGTTGGTTCCTTGTGCTGTCGTGGATTATGTCACCCTTTGTTTTCAACCCTTCCGGCTTTGACTGGCTGAAAACTGTGTATGACTTTGATGATTTTATGAACTGGATATGGTATAGAGGAATTTTAGTAAAAGCAGACCAGAGTTGGGAAACGTGGTGGTACGAGGAACAGGACCACTTGAGAACAACTGGTATATGGGGAAAATTGCTGGAGATTATTTTAGATCTTCGTTTCTTCTTTTTTCAATATGGAATCGTGTACCATTTGAACATTACAGGTGGTAACACAAGTATTGCTGTTTACTTGCTGTCTTGGATCTACATGATTGTGGTGGTGGCTATTTATATTGCTATAGCATATGCTCGGGACAAATATGCTGCAAAGGAGCACATACGCTATCGGCAGGTTCAGTTTCTTGTTATTGTCTTGTCGGTACTCGCCATCGTTTTACTTCTGCACTTCACCCATTTCAGTTTACTCGACTTCATTAAAAGTCTACTGGCATTTGTCCCCACGGGATGGGGCATGATACAAATTGCCCTGGTGCTCAGACCTTTCCTTCAGTCTTCTGTCGTTTGGGAGACTGTTGTGTCCTTGGCCCGGTTGTATGACATGGTTTTTGGATTGATAGTCATGACTCCTTTGGCACTTCTCTCATGGATGCCTGGATTTCAAGAAATGCAGACAAGGATACTTTTTAATGAAGCATTCAGCAGGGGACTCCAAATTTCTCGCATTCTTAGTGGCAAAAAATCCAACATTGATTAACATGGGATTAGAGGTGATATTCTCTTACATGCACTCTTCATGCTGTATAATTTTGAGAGTTCAATACCATGCCATATATGTTTTTAACTTGCAAGCTTAGTTTGAACTTGAAAGGCACTTTGGCTTCATTTCCGAGAAAAGTTCAAGAAATAATTTGTACAACATCATGAAGGCTAAAATGCTCTTTCTGATGAATCATTTAAACACTTAGGGTGCGTTTGATTGCAATGGTGGAATTTGGGTGGAAAGAAAATAAATTGCAGGCAATTGATTCCCTAGAATTTGCTTTAGGGAATTGTAATTAATGGTGTTTGATTGGTATAATTTTTCATCTAATCCGTTTGGCTTTGTTTTTCATACAAATTGATACTTTTTGGGATAATTTTTTTTTATAATCTGTATTAAAATTTGTTTGGATTGCCAAAAAATAAAAAAAATAAAAAATAATTTTTATTTTTATTTTTTTGGCTTCGTTTTTTATGCAAATTGTCAATTAAATGAATAATTTTTTTTTTTTACCATTGAGTTTAGAATATTTTCCACAAAATCCTTGAATTGGTGAGCATGTGGGCCAAAGGTGGAAATGGATTTTTGGAAATAGTGAGCAATCAAACACTACTTTTTGCCAAAAAGTAGAATTAGTTGTCTTTTTTCACCCATTTTCTAGGCTATCAAACATAGCCTTATAATTTGTTTTATTGATTTGCAGGTAAACTTTGAGAATACCTTTAATGAGCTGTTCTACAAGTGGTGCTCATCTTCATGGAATGAAGAAACTAAGGTCTTGGATGCTTTGATAGCCCTTATTAGTGTGTTCTACGTATTGTACATATGTAGCATAGCTTTCTTGTCCACTCGTCAATCGTTTTATAGATAAATGTGCAAGTAAAATTTGTGAAATAGTTTGAGAATATGTTAGAGAAAATAAATCACATTTTGTTTACTGTGAACTTCTAATCTCAATTCTTGCGTCCATTACAAAAAATTAAGCCCAAAATCATCATCAAGATGCAAAAAAGCCTCAAACGAGGAAATTGGATGCATATGGATTACAAGTTTTGTGAAAAAATACAGATAAACAGCATACGCATCCGTTTTCATGTGCGCAATTTATCCAATGATTTGAGATATCAATTCGGCGTATGATTTGAGATCTCCCCGTAAGGACTGCTGTTTATATCCAACATGGTTGATCCTCAGTGCCGGCTTTGGGTAAGACTTCCTTAACAGGAGGGCAAACCAAGCAATCAACCCACCACCAATGTACCCAGAACTTTTTTTATATCAGATATCCATTAGGCCATCCGACTTTCATTGCTGGATCTTGACGACCAGGTGAGTTGGAGAAGGCGGAATTCCAGCAAGAAAGCTAGCATGGTTATTACGCTCATTAGTACTTCATTCAATTCAGGTCATCCGTCACTACCAAAGACATTCAGACTGTTGCGGCTCACCATGAAGATAACTTCAAAATTCAACAACAATGGAATCAAGTGTGCTGGGAGTGGACAGCGCTGGAACGCCTTTTCTGGCCGATAATTTGAATTCGGTCCAGCTTTATCTGATGAGCATGCCACTTCACTTATTCATGATGTTTCTACACGAGAAATTAAGGATGTTCTATTCAGCATTGGAGATGATAAATCACCCGGTCCAGATGGTTATACATCTTGTTTCTTTAAGGAGTCTTGGGATATTGTTGGTTGTGAATTTATGGAAGCAATTCAGGAAATTTTTTGCTTCTAGATCGCTCCTTAAATAAACGAACGGTATGACGAACCATACGATTATTGCCTTGATTCCCAAGGCTAACCATGCTACCTCGGTCGGTGATTATAGACCAATTGCTTGTTGCAATGTTTTCTATAAAGTAATAACTAAGATACTTGCATCTCGGCTGGGGACAACACTTGGGTCCATAATTGATCAAGCCCAAGCCGCTTTTGTGGAAGGTAGAAGTATGGTGGAGAACATACACCTTGTTCAAGAGCTTTCGAGGCATTATAATCGGAAGAGGATTGCACCTAGATGTCTACTCAAAATTGATTTGAAGAAGGCTTATGATTCGATTGATTGGGATCTTCTCAAGAATGTACTAGAGGGATTGAAATTTCCAACTAAATTTATTGATTGGGTTATGGTATGTATTACTACGCCGACTTACTCCATTGCTCTTAATGGTTGCCTCCATGGATTCATTGAGGGAAGGAAAGGTCTTCGTCAAGGTGACCCTCTATCCCCCTTCCTATTTGTCTCGTGCCTTCAATGATTTTCTAGATGATGATGAAGAGAGCTACCGAAAATAGCGAATTTAATTTCCATCCTAAATGTGTTCCTCTAAAGATCACACACTCGTATTTTGATGAATTGCTTGGCTGATTTTGGCAACATGTCGGGGCTAAGGATGAATATTGACAAGTCCAACTTATATATGGCCAGGGTGCAAGGGCAAGAGATGGAGGAAATCCATGGGATTGCTAACGCCCCCAAAGGTTCTATGCCTTTACACTATTTGGGGATTCCTTTTGCGGCGAAAAGGCTTAAAATCAGCACTTATGATGTACTTATCAGCAAAATCACAGCTTATATTGGTGCTTGGTCTAGGGTATCATTATCATATGTGGGAAGAATGGAACTTGTAAAGACCGTGCTCTAAGGGGTTGAATGATTTTTGTTATCCGTCTTTCCCATCCTGGATACGGTTGCTTTTAGAGTCATATCTCTTTGTCGAAACTTCTTTTGGGAATCTAATAAGTTGTTGGTTGCATGAAGCAATATTTTCCTTCCTAATTTGTAAATAGCTCACGTCATTGAAATTTATTTCATGCATAAAATTTAAAAATATAATTTTATGATGAAGTATATGTAATAATAAATTTGGAGTAGGGATTTAATTTAATATTATTTTATATCACCAAATTTAATGAAAGCAAAAGGCTAACTCTTTGTAGTCAAAAGAAAGGGATCGATTAAAAAATGAAAAAAGAAAGGGAAAGTCCTAATTTCGGGACAGAGTCAACGTCGGAGTGTTTACCTTGTAATCCAGGGACATTCCTAGCTTACTTTTCGGAATTGAAGACTATTTGGAATCCTTTTTTTTTTTTTTTTTTTTAATGTATTTTTTTTTTAATCACATATTCTCTAATAAAATAATATTATATGTAAACCCAAATTTTTTACTTGTTTTTTATCCACACATTCTTCAAAAAATCACAATTCCAAAATATATTTTTGATGGAATCCAAACAGAGACTTACTATCTGATATCAGATTTAGGTAAGAGCGAATTCATGGTAAATAAAGTTCAACAAGAAGCCAATCAAACAAGAAAACCTAAACAAAAGATTACACAATATATTATCTTTCATTGTTACAGAATTTATTACATGACACCATATCTTACAATGAACACCAAATGTCTTCTATAGTACTGAATTTATTGCAAGCCATACAGCACTGATAGTCTGATACAGACATATAGTGCTTCTCCTGATGGGTTTTTTTATACATTTTTAAAAAAAAATTATTCGTCAAACATACACACCTTTGATCATCAAGATGATATTTTACATTAGATAATGTCATTCTTACATACAGGCAGAGGTTGCTGAACCTGGTCCAACATTTGTCTACAATCAACACCATTATCGGAAAATGCTTCCACCAGCTTAGGAAAGAGCTTTCCGAGCATGATCTTGAACCCTGTAGAGCTTCCTTTCTGATTTTCATGTTCGGGTTTACTGTCTCCGAGTGGATAACCTATTAGAGCTCCTTCCATATATGCTTTACAAGCTAATAGAATGTTCTTGCATCGTCCAGTGAAGTGCTCCTTCACAAGTTCCTCAAAGTGCTGCACCATTTGATTCAAATTGAAAGGAAGTTTCAAAAATTTGTCCAACAGCATGCAGAACATTATGTAACAGCATTCTGATGATAACAAAAAAGTTCTACTGAACATCTATATAAGTGTTTTATTATGTGTTTGACAAGAAAATTGAATTGTGGTTAAGGTGCGTTCTCCAAGTGATACCATTGCCAGAATAAAGCATACTCGAACAACTAATTTACCTTTGGCGGTTTTCGTAGAAGGTACATCATGGATCTGCAGCTTTCAAGAAAAGCATTTTCATTGTAACTAACTGAGTTCTTCTCACCCTCAGCTTTGCCAATCTGTGCATCGTATCCAGCCTCATTAAAATAAGGCTTTTCGTTGAGTACAAGGGCCTGGAGGGAGAGGAGAACTTGAAGAATCGTGGAGGATCCTGGATTCCAAACTTCAGTGCCTGAACCCGTCCAAGTATTGAGGATACTGAGACAGACCTTTCCTGACTCGTATAAGTTGGGATTGATGCGAAGTCCACCAGAGTTATAGTGCACCATCTGCACATATTTCATGTTAACTACATACAATTATCATTTCAGCGCATCACTCAGTAAAAAAGACTCCAATTCTGTAAATCACTTATGAAGTTCTATAATAAGCAATTACTTGCATAAATTACCACTGATCACATACCCAACTAAAAAGGCTTACTTACAGGTGGCTCATCAGGATATTGTGGGGGTAGACAAATGTCAAAGAAAAACAGTCCATCATGATATGGAGTTCCAGGTGCACCAACAATTGCTGCTCGAAGCAGATCCATTCTTTCCTCATAGACACGGACATAGATTGTTTCTGTATAATTGTAGGAAAAAAAACCTCTTAACTAAATAGCAAAAATGAAAAATATAGATGTAAAGTCATGCCACTATGGTGACAATAAAAATGATAAAATACACACTTGACTGGAAGGAATTTGTTACAGGTGCAGGTGTTAATGATTTCTGCGAATTTATCAAAACACTACCAAAGTGTTCATCTATGAACCACCAAATTAAATAACTTTAAACAAATCTATCTATTTTATACCAAGAATTGACACAAATTTGAGCTCGCGCTTGGTTCTTCCAGAGCTCTTTCTAGGAAATGATGCTTCTAATCTAGGTCTATTTATTTTCAACTTCCACACTGCATGTACATTTGGAAATGCATATTTACATTGTTTACATAATGGTAAAGTCAAAAACATATTTCTCACCTGGAAGATCTTTCTCCAGAATGCTCCATTCTTGGTGAACCTTCTTAAGCCAGCCTCTTTTCATCTGTACACAAACCAAAATTCAACCCAACTGCTGGACAAGCAAACTGATTAACTTTGTCAAGAACTTAGATTCTATATCGAACCTGAGGGGATTGAAGGACTCCCGTGCCAGATCCATCAACAAAGTGGTGGTCCGAACCACCACTAACCATATCAAACTGCCTAAAATGTTTGGGAAGCTTGCTTCCGGATGGCAAGATGGTGTCCTCATTAGCTTCTTTGGACCTCGGCTGTGAAGTAATCATTCCATAAATATCTGAATCATCCGCCGCCAATGGTTCATCAACAGTTTGCATAGTGGAAAGTTCAAGGGCTTCCTCCTCAGTGGGTATCCCGAGTTTTGGCACATCCTGTGATGTATGTTTGTATGCACAAACAACAGCGGAACCCAAAGACCCCACCAGGCTTGAAGCGATACTAGTGAAAACCCCAACAGCGACTTGATAAAGGGAATATGAACTGGAGTCATTTAAATTGTTGTAGTTGAAATCCAACCCATCCTGGCAAATACATTTAAATTTAGCACCTTCAAAAATTACTGAAACTGAAATACGCATTCTATACCAATTACCAACAACTGAGTTGATCATGGTTTGATGTTCCCTCTAAATTTTTAGATTGTTATTACGACATCTTAGGGTTGGGCTCTCCATCGTTAGAAATTTTTTTCCTCAAAAAAATTCTAATACAAATGGAACTTAGAAAGTCGAAATTTCACTAAGCCAGAAGTTATTGATCATGTGGGAAATTTAAATTTCCAATACAACAACATTTGCACATACTATCAAAAGACCATCACCAGTTATTTTGGTGGAGAGTAATAGTTGGACTCTTGATGATTTCTGTAACTAATTCAAATTTTAGAACTCTTATACCAACTTGCAACAAGTTATAGTCCAACTTCAGAGATTATTCACTTCTTTACAATGTAAGAGAGATCTATGTTACCTTTTCTTTCTGGCCCAAAAGTTGGTTCTCGTGATCTGCAGTGTCCCCGTTTGATTGCAGAATATTTTCATCGTTGAGCATAGAAGTAGCAGTTGTGCCATCACATTTATCAATCCGATATATCTCATATGGTGAGACCTAAGATATTGTTGAGTAATCAACGAGAGTTATAAAACAAGTCAGTATACAATTATTTTTGTAATTAATGAGAACGTCAGAATGATGAAGAAGACGATGGAAAGGAAATATCATTATTTTCAAAAGGGTAGATAACATCAGAGGACCAATACTATATTCTCCATAAATAAGCACCGACACAAATCAACTGAACTCCTCCCCCCATACACACACAACATCCAAAATGAAAATTAAATATGAAAGTCAGTTTATATGTGACTAATCGACAACAAATAAATGTTTGAACTAATTGTAAAACTTCACTTCTTGTTCAACTGAGAAAAGGATAAATTTCAAGAACAAAAGGAAGATGCATACCTTGCTAGTGGCACCAGTAGCCCATTTCACTTCAATAACCCCGTCTTTGAATCCAACTACTAAACCAATATGAGATAAAAAGTTGCTCTTCGGATATCTATTCTGATCTTCACCATTATCATTAGCCTTATGATCAGATTCTTCCAAGACACCAGTTTTTTAGAGATTGTGTGGTTAGTGAAACAGTTTTCATCTGCTAGATCCAAAACTCCACTCTTTTGCATTCTAAATACTGCATCACCCAGACAGTATGAGTAGTCCGGGTGCTCAATCAATTCATAAGCACTCACAATCTCCTCTACTTCTTTTTCACCGAAAGCAGTAGAATTACGCCACTTTACCTTCACTGTTCGCTCTTTTGAGTCCACACTTCTCACAACACCCCATCTTTGGTGACAGGAAACATTAGAATCGTCACATGTTCCCTTTTCCATAACAAATGCATCAGGCCAAAAATCATGAACATCAACAATATTTACAGGTAACAGAGAGTGTGAATCTAATCCCATAGATTGGCTGCCATCCTGCCACTGGACATCAATTTTAGTCCTTGTCCGAACAATAACAGAAATCTCCTGAAAATTAGGACTGAGGTTGTTTCTTGGAAGTATCTTTTTTGATTGCCCATGCCCTTTTACCAGCCCAGAGGAAAATGCACATGGAAAAATCTGCTCCACTGGAAGAACACACACCAATCACCAAGCTGCCAGTTTGCATGGGGAAAACAGGACAACAATGTTAAATTTTTTGAATTCTGTAAACATGGGGGAGTAGACCATTTCTCAACATCAACAGAAGCACAGCCGAGCCAGTCAACATATACAAGTCCAGCGTCCACATTGCAGACAGTGCCTTGGTTGTTTTTATTCTTTCTTGTACCACATAACCAACCGACTGATTTGGAAACAGAAGAGGTATCAACTTGAACTTTCTGTCCTGGGTAGAAAGGGTATTGCAAGTCTTCAAGTATATCAGGAGAAATGGCAATGATCTTTTCCGGACCAATTGTGGTTAATTCACACTTTCTACCATCATCAAATAGGACAGTGATACGATCAACTATCTTATCCACTTTTCCAAGCCATGCCCCGCTAACTACATAATCTCCAACTGAAATGGAACGTATCTTCTGAAGATTGTTGGAATTTACATTGTGTATTTTTCTTCCATAGATATTTTCCAAGTCAACTGTTAATTCAACATTGATCACCTTTCCCATTTGGCCCAATGGGTCTGATGCTAAGCAAACTATGTCCCCATGCATGAATGCCCTCTCAAACAAGAGGAAATCATCAATCTTTCCAATAGTTTCCTCTAGACTAGATAAAATAGAACGGGCCTGTCCACAATACAGAGACTCAATGTCATCATGATCCTCAGAACTGCTGCTCTCACTGAGACTGTCGAAGTAACTGTCTAGCAAATCCATATTACTCATACCAGCTCAGTTCAGTTATAATCCCACTGCAAATTCATTATAAACGACATTATTACCAAAAAAATAAAGCATGGGAGATGAAGATTGTTGAAATGGCAGTAGGATACCATCTAAATGATGCTCTCATTCGTGTGTTACTCAAAAACATATTTTCTCAGCAACGTTCCTCTCTAAAAGACTTAATTATCACCCATGAAGTTTGCTAGTGAAATAAAATTCACTTATGGATTGAAGCTTGCATGTAGATAACATATACAAGAACATGAATTGTGGTTATTGTAAATGAGATACGGGAGACATTGATTATTGAGAAATAGAAGTAGGATGCCGCATAAATAATGTTCACACTTTTGTCTTACTCGAAAATATGTGTGATGTTCATCACTAAAAGACATAATTATCACCCCAGAATTTAGCAAATGAAATAAAATTCACTTGTAGATTGAAGCTTGAGTTTAGATAATTTATGCTAGAACATGAATTATGGTAATTGTATCAGTACTGCTGGTTATTTCACTTTACTTCGATGAGAACTAGTGTTAAATCGAAATGACCCAAATCAATACCAATCATCAAATAAACTCGCTTCACATTAAGAAACTTGAGCTGCGTATGATTGTTTCCTGAGGAAGCTAACCAAACGAGAAATAAGCGTAATAAAATAGTAATGAGAAAAGTAGAAAGAGGTTTACCACTTGGGTTACACTTCAATCGTGACTGACTAGTTTGGAGTGTAGGCCTCTGCCAGACTGAACAATAACTTGCAAATTGCAATTTGAATTAGTAGCCTTGCCAAAAATCAGAGGATAAACAGTGCAGTGTGCCTCTGTTTATAGCCCAATTTTTTTCGTACTGTATTATCTCCAGGAATGGAGATAAAATGCCAAAGGAGATTTGCCCACTAAAGGGATAAACGGAGTCTATTCAAGACTCCAAAATGCCAAAGGAGATTTGCCCAAAAATGGACCAAAAATTTCCACCAGTAGGTATGGTCGAGCCAAAAAATTTCATGAAATGAAGAGGTCCTGGTAGAAATCCCAAGTGAGGTATCCAAAACTGGAGCTAAGCCTCAAAGACTGGATTCCTGACTGTTCTTATAAGATGAGAGCTTAAAATTGTTGAACCCTTCAAATTTGCCAAAGGAGATTTGCCCTGAACCAGTATCACATACAGATATATATTGCTAAAGAGTTGAAGGAAATTTTTCGTTCATTCAAGAACCATATATGTATTGCCAAAGGAGATGTGCCCGAGTGTAGCCGAATTTAAGATCAGCTCCACCCAATGCCAAAGGAGAGGGATTTGCCACACAGAAAGAGCTTCAACTGAGAACGAGTATAGCCGAGCCACCAGAAACAACACTTAATCTTATTATTATAACCTGCACTTTGAGTTCAATGAATCTTTGTTATCGATCACCACTCTTCTTTTAAATGTCCATGGAACCTGCATGTACACTGGCCATTGAAAAGAGAGTGGATATAAGCCTAACAACAATTGAAAAGCAGATCTTGCAAGCTGCATCTTTCAAGCATACAGAAATAAAAAATTTCAACAGGCAACAAATGTTTCCTGCAAAGAATTCATACCTAATACAGAATTGTCTGGCTATATGATAATACCTTTATAAAAACTGCTAGAAGTGTAGTGACATCATAATTAACAAAACACACATAATTTAAGCACAAAGAAGAGCACTTAATGTTTAGTTCAAGTAGGTAATGCAACAGAGAAGCATATCAAAATCATGTTGTTCGCGCATGAAATTTTTTACACAATCTAATAAGAAGAGTTCTATTTAAACACTAGCATTTTCTTCACAAGCATCTCTATTTATTATCCTTGTTTTAGCTTGATCTCTTACTGGTCAAATGCTCAGCCCATCAAGGCCTCTACTACAAGCGAAAGAAAACACGGATATGGCTCTATCACCTAAATGATCTTCCTGAAGGTCACTTGATACTAATTAAAAATTTCGTCATTTCTTTTTGAGTAATACTATTTGTAATCATAGTTTACAAATTGATGTACAAAATGATGACTTAGAAGAAAGAGAGAGAAAAAAGAAGGAAAAAAAAATCAATCAATATAATCCCTCATGATGTACAAATAACATTATTCTTTCTTTTTAGCCCATTTTTAAAACGCTACGATAACCTATAACAAATTTCGTATTTCCATGAATACAGAAATAGATGCCGTGCATGTAGTTGAAAAAATTCAAATTCAACATGATTAAAGTCTACTTACCAATACCTCCCCCTCCTACCCCCAATCCCCGAATGAAAAGATAAAAGAAAAACTTTCAGTGGATCCTTTTTTTTTTTTGGCTGGATCTGTTTCTACAGCTTCGAACTTTAATAAATGTTACAGGAAATAAACCCTATAGCTATTGTTGGAGACAGAGAATTGGAATGGGAAAAAAAAATTCCTATTTCTTTTAGCATACTCTTGGAATGGTAATTATAAGACTCCAATTCTATGCCCCTAAATCCTAATACAGCCAAAAATTAAACTAAATTCAAAATTCACACGTAAATTAAACGTCTATAAACAGCAATCCAAGACAACAAGCACACATATATAAAATTAACATATGAAAACATTATTGTCGTAATATATACAAGAATAGCAGAGTAAAGAACCGTACCAGTTGATAACCTCCATTTCCATAAGCTGCTGATCAGATGAGTCAAGCCTCAGCAAAAAGGAAGAAGAAGAAGAAGAAGAAAGACTGTCCCTACCTTTTCCTCCGAAGTTCCTAACAATTTCTTGGATATGTCCAAAAAAAAATACAGAAAAGAAGTAACGGATAGATTATGGGAATTCAGAGAGGCCAACACGACGCTCTCCAAATCCCACCTATCCATCCATTTTCACAGCTCTCAATCATCGGAAAAGGTTATTTTTTCCCCCTTTCTGTTGCAGAAAACTCAGAAGCTTAGCCCTCTGGTTTCTATTTTCCCCCAGTTAACTTCGTTTTCAGTGTGCCTTGTGCTGTTGAGAGGTTAAGCCAATAGGATATAAACGGTTCTATATTCTATATTCACAGGTATATACTGTAGAATCTCTCTAATGTTTTTTTTTTTTTTTTTTTTAAATTACGTCCCTTTAATAGCGTCCGTCCTATCCTCATCTTAGTGAAGGAGGTAAATCATAGATTATGCCTCCAAAGATACAAAGTGTAAGACTATTTGTACACTTGCACTTATCCAATAGTCAAATCCATATTTCAGGATTCGAACTCTTAACGCGACAGCAACAAGCAAAATTGAATTTCTCCACCTTCTCTTTTTATCACTTCAAAATGTGCTCTGGGACCTTTTTCGTTTTCCTTTCTCCTAGTACGTACGTGTGTACATGTCAATTGTTTTATACAATTACAATTTACAAATCTCGAAATGCTATTTTTCATAAAACAAACACAAAAAATGGTTAAATTATAATAATCGAATTACTATTATTTCAATTTTATTTATTCCATTATCTTCCTTTTTCTTTTAGTCCATTCTCAAATGTAGGATTCGGCATTTTAATTGAAATAGGATATTTTGAATCGAAATCGTTATTTGAATATATCAAAAAAAATGTACGGCCTAATGAGGTTACTATGAAATAATGAACCAAAGGTTCCACTCCGTTTCCAAAAGAAATAAATTAAGAGTCCAGAAATGACAGGGTTCAGATGAATTTTTGAATTGAAACCCGTGAGTACCCGACTCTGCAATCACATTCATCTTTTCATAAGTTTTATTTTTTTTATAATTTATTTATCTTGACCAATGAGCTAGTCCAAAAATAGCAAGATTGTAAAATCTAAGTAGTAAGGACCACAATAAATTAGATTCGTTAATTTGAATAATTGAATCATATCACTCATTCATGGTCACTCTTGATCGTACTTTACGCGCTACTTGCCTCACAGACCCTTCTTGAGGAGCCACACGGAGAGCCATGAGGCAGATTGAATGCTACTATTCTAGAAATTGTATCCTATTTGGTAACATATTTGTAATAAATTGAGAAAGTGTTGAAATATGTATTTAGTGACACAATTTTATTTCTTCTATTTTGGCTATATATTGGGAAGATAATTTGTAGAATTGACTCCATATTTTAAATAAAAATATTTTGGGTAGAATTGAATCAAATCGAAATATACAGTTCGGATTTGATTCCTGTAATTACGTGAAATCTAATGGTTTTATTTACGAAATACTCAAAGTATATTGGAAAGTGTTAATATTGAAATACTCACATCAATCTGGTGTCAAAGATAATTTGTAAAATCAACTCCATATTATAAATAAAAATATATTTTGGGTAGAATCAAATCGAATCGAAATATACAGTTCGGATTTCACTCCTATAATTACATGGAATCTAATGGTTTTATTTATGAAATACTCAAAATATATTGGAAAGTATTAATATTGAAATACTCACACTAATCTACCTGATGCCCTGACCTAATCTTGAATGTTACATATTGAAATATTTTTTATCTATCTAAATATCGAGTTAGTCACGATAGGCTCTGCAACACGCCCACATATGATGGGACGAATATTTACACCTCGACCATTGAGGTGTGTCAGCATGGTGGACCATGAGAATTTGAGGCTCTCGACGATTAATTATTATGATGCTCTTAAATATAAATTATTTTATTATTTCTCATCATCTTTTTAAGTAAATCATTCCACATTATACTTGTAAGCATGTAGATACACACACAATAGATAGATGTCTCCATGGTTGCGTACTGGAAGGTGGAAGGAGCATGATCGATATTGGTTGTATGGGATTGCAAAAAATGAACATGAATTAGGTTGTATCTTATTATTCTTCAAGCTACACGTAGATGATCGTAAAGCAATCGTCATAAAACCTCTTATTTGTCTAAATAAATAAATATATAAGAAAAAGGTTTCCAAAAATGAACCTTTCCAATGTTGTATGTTTAATCTTAGTAGAAAATTAACATTTCCTCATATCACAAAATTGAAAATCAAAAAGAAAAAATAGGAAAAAAATAATTAAACAAAAAAAAAATCAAAATGGACTTGTTCTTGGCTCACTTGGGTTTGTAGGGTGTCTTCATTTTCTTGCTTTGGCTTCTTAACAATTTCTTCATTTCCATTTTACTTTCATTTTTTCCGTTTTCATCTCCAGATGAAGAAGCCCTATTGGTCCCTTCCTAGAAAAAGAGTAAGTACTGAGTACTATCCACAACCTTTTATTCTTGAGGCCCCTAGCCCTACAATCTTGAAGTCCTAGGCATTGCCTTGATGGCTTTAGTCTAGGGCCCCGCTTTACGCGTCGATCCAAAAAAATGTTTCGATCGTTACCCCATGACACATCTTCAAGTGGTAAAAGGGGAAGGTGGAGAAATCCAATTTTGCTTGAGACTGTCACGTCAAGAGTCTGAATCCTGAAATATGAATTTGGCTATTGAATAAATGCAAGTGTGCAAACAGTCTTCCACCTTGTACCATTTGAGACATAACCCGTGATTTACCTCCTTCATCAAGGTTCAGGGTAGGGCAAGTGAGGGCACAAATAATGAAGCGTAATAAAAAAAAAAAAATGTTTCGAACATTAAAGTTCCTCTAAGTAATGGACTTTGCATAATCCAATAACTTGACAGAAAATATGATTGGATGCATCGTCTCGCAATAAAATAAGAATTAGTCTATATGTACATAATAATGTACATAATAGACTATACTCCCCTCACATGAAGGGGGGCCCACGAATATTTAATTATGTGTGGCCTCCCCTTCATGTAAGGGGTGTGTAGTCTATTATGTACACCATGAGATGTACATGTAGACTAACCCATAAAATAATGGCTACAGAATAGCCTAAGAATAGTTTGGTATAAACAACCTTTAATTTGAATTCCTTTTAACTATACATAAATCACATATTATTTTAAAAATAATAAATTATTATTATTGATGAATTTATTTAACAAGGAAAAAGCTATTCAAATAGAGCTACATCAGTCATGTCTATCCAGGACATCGATGTGATGCCCCTGATCCGACTTGATCTGTCCGTCTAGCACGACTCTTAGTTTGAATTCCTTTAACTATACATAAATCATTTATTATTTTTAAAATAATAAATGATTATTATTGATGAATTTATTTAACAACAATTAGTCAATAATGAGTTTTTGGTACTAGATAGGCTGGAAATGCATTACCATAAGAATAAGGGTCCGTTTGTTTCTCAATTTTCAACCATAATAAAAATGGAAAATATGATCGTTATTAATTACATCCGGTGACAATTTTTCACTTTTTATATTTTATGTGAGATCCATAACGACTATATTTTTCATTCTCATTCTACAAATGATAATTAAACGGGACCTAAATATAATAGAACACGTGTCACGGAAATCCGGGCATATTGTGCATAATTTGTTTGGTCATTATTAAGGTTAATGAATATTTTGTCGGCTCAGTGGGTCGGGAAAGCAATTGATTGATTGGATCACTTTTGACACGAGTCAACTCATGAATGGGTCGTTCATTTTTGGGATTTACGTGTGTCAAGTATACTCATTTGTGGTCAATTGGATTATTGGCTTTGAATTTATAATTTGTTTGTTCAAACCAAATACAGACTCGCGTTTTTGAATCATGCTAGTGTGTCAGAAAATTTTTGACATCTTGATTGACATACATACACTCATAATAAAAGTGGGTGGAGGCATTTTTTTTTTGCATTTTTATTCATGCAGGTCCCACGTGGATCACGCGCACACGTGAAAATAGGTCATGCAAGGTATCAACATTTTTCTAGCACACTAACATTTTTCCAAGTTTTTATAGCTATATCCGTGACTCATTGATCTATATTTCATTGATCAGAGTTTCCACCAAATTCAAAATTGTTCGCCTTGAATAGTCCACGTTGAGTTAGGTCCGAGCAAATTTGTTCAATTAATATCAAAACTTAAATCTCTTTTAATTGAGAAGTCTTGATGAAACATGAAAGAAATTCACATTAAAGTCTAACTCCCGATGGACAACATAATGGTTTGATATAGGTCGAATCGACATGAAATAGGGTAAAAAGACCTAACCCGATACAGTTGTCACACTTATTTAGCATAAACTCTAAAAGTGGTGTACTATCTGGCTTAGTGTAGGTTTTGAATTTGACATGCACTTCTTATGGCTTTGCCATTATCACAAACTAAGGCACCAAATTTGTATCAATTTTCACTACTCTCATGATAACTATACCATAATTGGATAACTTTTGACATTTCCTTTCAGGTATTAAGAAAGAAAAAACACAGCACACGTTTGATTTAGTTTTTTTTTTTAAGAAAAAATTGATAGAAATATAAATTAATTATTAATTTTAATCCCACATTTCTTGGGTTTCACAACTTTTACCAATTTCTTAACCACGTATTTTATCAATTTTTATTAAAATGTACTAAAAATATGATTTTTGCAATATCAAACAAGGAAATATATTAGGGAGCGTTCTCTTCGTATTTCAGTTTTGTGTTTTGAGTTTTGAATTCGTTTTGTGTTTTGTGTTTTGGGTGTCCATTTTAAGATTGTTGAAAACTCGTTCTTTTTGTCGTTTTGAAAAAATATTTCTCAATCCGTATTTTTTAAGTTTTGGCATATTTGTAAAGAAAACAGCCAAAACGTAAAAAAATTATTTTCTGTTTTCTTCACAAAATTTTCAGCCGTTTTCAAAAACTCGTTTTCGAAAATGGGAAAGAAAACGTGTTTTCAATGTTTTGAAAAATCGAAAACAGTAAAGAACGTCTCTCAAACTTTTTGAACAATTATACACATGGCTTGCCCATTCGACAAAAAGAGTTGCAAAACATCAAGTCATGAAACAAGATTATTGACTTGTAGAGTTAACAAACAAATGAACTGAGTGATTGTAATAGTCGGACTGACTTCAATCCCTTTTCACTTAACATGTTACATTTGAACTTTACGGATCACAACTATTTATTCTTAGAATAAATTGACCACAATCATATTGCCCCTATTTGGTTCAGCTAAAAAAATATATTAAAATTGAAGTCAAAATTAACAATTAATATTTACTATGCATTTTATGAAACTCAAACTCATAACTTTTCAGTCACACATTTCATCAACTTTTATCAAAATTCAGTAAAAATATAATTTTTATATATATCAAACATGGGCATCCCACTATTTGAGACCTATTTTTGGGATTATATATTTTGAAATAATGATTTTTTTTTGGAAAATATGTGATTAAAAGATAAAGAAAATTTTGAATTTATGTGTTAAACTATTTTATGAGAATGTGTACATATATATATATTTTTTGAAAAATGGAGGCCATAAAGCATAGCAATATTTTTCAGATTAAAAGGTGTCATTTAGTCTAACATCACTTGGCACTATATATCTTAGTTGGCACGGCATTTAGACAAAGTGCAAGTTGTCAACTATGAAAATGACTTTCTCCTAAATTTTAAGATTATTTTTGCCTCTTTGCATGAGTATATGCTTTCTTTCTTTTTTTGTGGATTACAAAGGGATCTAGCACTTTGCTTTTGTTATTATCTGGATTTTAGTTGTCCATGTTGCCATACTTAGTGACTATTGTGGGGGAAAAAAAAAACCCAATTATTTAGTAGTCGCAAGTAGTATTTGCACTTTTATGATTTTGTTATTTATTTTGCTCCAACTACAAAATTAGGGTAATGATATATATGACGTGCAACGATGAGATGGTTCCAACAAAATATGTTCAATTTGATGTTTCAAGCATATTATTTGATGATGGTATGAATTGTCCAAACAAAAAATCTTGAACAATGAACGATTAATTTAGATATTCATGATGAAAAAAATATTAAATTCACGTTTGAACAGGTCATGAAAAAAGAAGGAAAGATGGAAGGAAAATGGCACTTGGCCCGACTCAATGTCAGGCCAAGTGAAATGCGCCCCCTATTGGAAGGGGGGCTGTCAAAACAACTCCCCGTCTTGGCATTGAGCCTGCCCCCTAGCAAAATTGAAGATGGAATGTCAGCATGCATCTATTATTAAATTCATGAGACCCAAACTTTACTTTTTTTCATGGAATAAAATAATTAAACAAAAATATATAATAAAAAAAAGGGAAAAGAAAAACCTATACTCACGTCTCATGGTTCAAGATTAATAACGAAAAGCAAAAAAGCCATAATGCCTTGGTGTCTCAATATGTATTGGAGGAAATTAAAAACATGAAATACTTATGGATATTTTTGTGGGTCCAGCATAGCCATATTGTAAGTGGAGGGACTATTGTGACAAAGAATTCCATTACCATAACTCTATTTTAAGTAGAAGTTGGAGCACTACAAAAACACCTTCTTCTTTTTTATTTATTTAAAGAAAGTGATTAATTATGTAAAGTTCACATTGAATGTAGGTCCACCTTAAGCACTTATCCTTCAATGGTGGGATATTATTCTTAGGTACTTATCCAACAATATAATAAATTAAATTTTACGTGTGTTATCAACTAAACTTTTTTATTATATTGAAATTTTGAACCGTTGATTTAAATAAAGTCTTTGATGAACTAATCTTAACCATTATAACATCCTACTAATTGACATGATGTTACACAATCTATGCCATAGAACAAAACAAAAGTCGATTAAGACAAGAAGCATCAAGAAACTATATATGGGTTTATATTGCTTTGGGTACATTGTGGGGAAGAAGAAAAATATATAAATAAAAATCATAATTTAGGGGGCAAAAGCGAAAATATTCGTCCCAATCAAGATTCAAGTCAATCAAAGAGATGTACATTATATATAGATTTTGAATCATGCTTGCTTTACACTTTTGTGTACAATAAAGGTAACAGTCCCCTCACAAATAAAGAGATCCACAATTTTTTAATTCATGTGAGGGGACTGTACGCCATGGTGGACAAATGGTTCAACTCATAGTTTTTTTCTTTTACATTAAGGAAACTATGATGAGAGTAGCTTAAATGCTCTATATTTTGACGTTTTACGTTCAGGGACGGAGCTAGATGGGAAAAAAAATCTGACATTTTATTTTATTTATTTATTTATTTGCCTTTAAAAATGTTAGGGGCTTGGGGGATAGGTCGAGGCTGCCCCCCAACTCCATCCACCCATGAGAACGTAGATGATTTTACTACGTTGATTGTTAAAAATTACAAGTCATTGTCCATTAAGAGTCATAGGATTATAGAAGTACAAGACTCTCAACCTGGGTCAAGAAAATAGATACAAAATATTGAACAAATATCAACCTGGGTTAAGAAAATAGATACAAAATATAGAAGTACAAGACTCTCTATTCAACCTTTTTTTTTTTAAATATAATTACCTTCTCTCTCTTCTTTTTACTGTTTCCCCAATTTGTAGGAAAAAAAAGATTAAATTTTTATAAATTGATTGATTATTTAATATATATATTTTACATGTTTGGACATATTGATAATATTGAACGTTAGAGATTTTTTTTCTTCTTATTCATGAATATGTACTGAAATGTTAGCCTTTTTCTCTGTATTTTGGTTATTTATTTATGTAATTGAGGTGGTTTATATTTTTATATTATTTAAAAAATGTCTTTATTGTCATGAAAAATATATTTTTGTTACTATGTAGTCTAGATTACTTGGTCTCGCTAGTAGCTATTCAGAATACAATCATGCTACATGTACACTTTGATTTATCCTTTGGTTGACACGGCCCCACCCGAGCACTCACATGGAGGTTGGGTCCCACTCCATTAAATTTAATATTTTTGGCCCTCATGTGAGGGGGCAGGTGGGATCGGATAAGGGAAAGGATAAGTCCGGAGTGTATAAATAACTTATTTCTTGATAAAACTATATGTTTATATAACTTATTGTACATTATTATTTAATTGAATTATTTATTTATGCAGTACTGTACAAGGTGTTTGCTGGGGATTAAAATTAGATTTTTTAGTAGATTATGATGAAAGTTTTTGAATTATGTGGTTAAAAAGTTGTGGGACCCATGAGAGATGTGGTTGATATTTTGACTTTGACTTAAATTAAAATTATATTTTAATTGATACCAAACATACTCGTAATATTATTCTGAATGAAATAAGCTATTTGTACATTTCGGACTTACCTTTTCCCTTATCCGACCCTACCTGCCCCCTCACATAAGGGCCTAAAATATTAAATTTAATGGAGTGAGACCCAACCTCCATGTGAGTATTCAGGTGGGGCCGTGTCAACCAAAGGGTAAACCAAAGTGTACATGTAGCATGATTGTTTTATCAAGAAATAAGCTACAAGTACATGAAATTTGACATAGTTTCCCGTCCATTTCATTTTTTAATACAATTGAAAATAATTGAGTGTCAAATTCCATGTCAAGGAAACAATGTACACAAAGCATAATTCTAGTTTTATATACATATTAAAAGTCAAATGATTTTATAAAAGTCTTTAAAATGAGAGTCTATAAAACCTATGCAAGACTTTCATTAAAAATCTATAAATGTCAATGAACAATTCACGAATGAACGAGAAATGAGATCCCACCATACTGTTAAAGGACAGAGTTTGGCGGTTTCAGGTTGGCCCGTCAATTCTACTCGAGCAAAAGAAAATATTTTAAACTAGAAATTCGATAGCAAATTAATTTGAGTAATGAGATCACAAAGGAATTTTAAGTTTGTAATATTAAAAAATAAACATTTTCATAAATTTCTTTATCAATGAGAATTTTGTCTATAAATAAGTTAATAAAAATATATGAAAATAAATACTAATCGTAGAAAAACTTCTCAATAATAAATAGCAGCTATAAAAAATTTATCCAAAAAGTAATTATAAAAGAATAAAAGATATTTTAAGTGGAAAAATAACTTATCTTCGACGAATAACCTATTTTAGAAATAAAAGTTAAAGAATGAATAAACCATCATCGGTGAAACCAAACAACTTCTTTATCATGGGCACATCTCCAAATGGTAAAAGGGGAAAGTGGAACAATTCAACTTTACTTGAAACTGTCGCGTCAAGAGTTCGAATCCTGAAATATGAATTTTCCTCTTGGGTAAGTGTAAATGTAAGTGTAAGTGTAAGTGTACAAATAACTTTTCACCTTGTACCCTTGGAGGCATAATCTGCGATTTATTTCCTTTTATCAAAACTTAGGACAGGATAGGTGAAAACGTCAGTAATGGAGCGTAATAAAAAAAAACAACTTCTCTATCAGTGATTGGCTTTGGCGGTCAATGTCATATCACATTGGAAATGAGCTAATGTTGGCCTAGTGAAGGCAAATGCCCTAATTAGGCTTGGGGGATTGTTCTTTGGAGTTGAGTTTTCCCCTCACTGGGCTTGGGTTTTCTCACAGTTGAATTTTTTCATCAAAGTCTAGCCCAACTACCCAAATCAATCAAACTCCTCCAATTCTTTAATTTTTAAGAGGCCTGGGCCAAAAAAAAAAAAAAAAAATCAAAAAATCAAAAAATCGATCAAACTAATCAAACCGAACTAATTGATGATGGTTCATATCGATTTGAAACAATAAATTGGGTTGATTCTGTGAAGATTTTTCTGTACATTCAAAAAAATCATTTTTTTGGGACTCTTTGTTAAAGAGCCTAGTCAAACCATGTATTTGATTAAAAAGTCTCTTTTCAACGTTTCTTGGTGAAATGGCCTTCAATTATAAAATACAACAAATAAACAATATCAAATATCATTACCATTTAAAAACACCTTAACACTCTTATCAATCCAATTAAATTCCCAATCCAATTTTATATATATATATTACATATTTTGTGTACATTTTGAGCATTTGAACAAGAGTTTGGTTACCATACTATATAGCCATTGAAAAATCTCATTTACATTTGAAGAAAAAAAAAAGATATTTTTAGAAATCTCATGTACATTATAATTTTATTGTTGAATATTGAATTGAAAAATATTTTAGTTGTTGTTGTTTTCACATTTAGTGTTTGTGTGTGTGTGTGTGTGTGTGTGTTATTTGGAACTATTGAATGATAATGGCACTCCAGATATTATCTGAAATGTAGAACGAAGCTAAATCGTTATCTGCTACGTAAAATGGTACTACAATTGTTATGTGCTATAATTTGATTTTTTTTCAATGAAACGACTTTTAATAATGGACTGCCTAATGTACATAACACAAAAAGATTGATCATATTACAAATAAAAGCTGAAATGACATCGCTTATATGTTATCAAGTTGGTGAAAGCACAAATCATTATACTCTTATGTGTCTATTAACTCAATAAACATATCTCTCAATTTTTGTTTATTTCATGTGCATATTACAACGTAAATAAGTTACACTTATTATTTTTTAGTACACGAATGATTCATGGTAGCTTATACTCGTGTTTTTACATATAACGATACAAGTGTTGTTTTCATATCCAGTAATAACGCTTGTGGCATTTCCGTAAAATTTACCTGTACTTTGGTTTTTTTTTTTTTTTTAATGAAACAACATCTGATAATGGACTCTCTAACGAATTAACACAAAAGGTTGACCATATTAAAATGAACTGTTGAAATGACATAGCTTATATGTTATTGAGATGGTGAAAGTACAAAACATCTCATTTATATGTTCGATTAAGTTAATGAACATATTTCTCAATTTTTGTACATATCATATAGATATTACAATGTAAATAAGATTAACTTATCATTTCTTGAGGCACAGATGGATAGTGACTGCTTATACTCTTGTTCACACACGTAACAACACAGATGTCATTTTCATATATAGTAACGACACTTGTGACGTTCTGTTGATTTTTTTGTATTTTGATTTGTTCCAATACAATCACCTCAACATTGGATCCTCTAACATACTTGAGATAGAAATGTTAATCATGTAACAAAGAATGGTTGAAATAACATAAATTATAGGATATAGAGTAGATAAAAGTACAAGCCATTATACTATTTCATTAAAATATAAGTAATGAGCATATATCTCAAAATTTGTAAGGGTGCGTTTAATTGCAAGGGTGGAATTTGAGTGAAAAGAAAATGAATTGCAGGGAATTGAATTGCCTAGAATTTGTTTTAGAGGGAATTGTAATTAATGTTGTTTGATTGGTATAATTTTTCACTTAATTCGTTTGCCTTTATTTTTTATGCAAATTGTTACTTTTTGGGATATTTTTTTTACAATCTGTATTAAAATTTGTTTGGATTGTCAAAAAGTAAAAAAATAAGTAAAAATAATTTTTGAAATTTTTTTGTGTTAGTTTGACTTTATTTTTCATGCAAATTGTCAATTAAATATATAATTTTTTTTACCATTGAATTTAGAAGATGTTTCCATTGCCAAAGAGTTAAAAAAAAAAGAAGATGAAAATTCACTTTCCCACCAAAATCATGGGAAAATAAAAGGTGAAAAATGTATTTTAAATGAAAAATAAATTTCATGGAAAAGTTATGCAATCAAACACCAAAATTAAGTATGGAAAATGAATTGATTTTCCTTTTCCACCAATTTTGATAGCTATCAAACTTAGCCTAAATGTTACATCCATATTACAACTTAAATAAGTTCAACTTATTGTTTCTCGGGGCACGGATGAGGCTCGACTATTTTTAATCGTGTTTACAAACAAATTGACACAATATGCGTTTTCTTTATAGTAATGACACTTGTGACATTCTATTGATTTTTCCTATATTTTGATTTGTTTTCAACACAAACGGCCTCAAATATTGAACCCCTAACATATGTAAGACAAAAATGTTGATAATGTGATAAAGAATGGTTGAAATAACATAGATTAAATGATATAGTTGATAAAAGCACAAGTTACTCTATCGATTCATTAGAATATAAGTAATGAGAATATCTTTCAATTTTCATAAATGTCGGTCTATATTACAACTTAAATGAGTTCAACTTATTGTTCCTTAGGGTACAATAGGGTGCAACTGCTTATAACTTGTTTATAAACAGAACAACACAAGGGCCATTTTCATTATAAAATTGCACTTGTGTTGTTCATAAATGAGTTCAATTTATTGATTCTTGGGACATGAATGGGACGTGGATTTTTATACTCGTGTTTACAAACATAACTATATAAGAGTCATTTTCATTTCAGTGACAACATTTGTGCCATTATGTTGTTTTCTCCTATATATTTATTTATTTTAATGCAACAACCTTAAGCAATGGATTCTCCAATTATGTAAGACATAAATGTTGATGACGTCACAAAGAATAATTCAAATAACATAAATTATATGTTATCAAGTTGGTGAAAACACAAGTCATCCTACAAATTCATGTCGATTAAGTAATGAACATATCCCTTTTGTGCATGTCTGTTCCATCTTACAACGTTAATGAGTTCAATGTATTGGTTTTCAAAGGTTCAAATATGATGTGACTTCTTATACTTGCGTTTACAAGCATACAGACACAATTGTTATTTTCATCTCAGTAATGACACTTGTGTTGCTTTCTCCTATATTTTGATTTATTTTCAACGCAACAATCTAAAGCAATGGAACCTCTAAAACATGTAAGACATAAAAGGTTGAACATGTGAAAAAATAGTTGAAATGACATAGATTATATGTTATCGAGTTGATGAAACATAGGTCATCCTATTGATTAATGTCGATTAAGTAATGAACATATTTGTCAAATTTTATACATGTCATATTCATCTTATAATATTAAAGAGTTCGACTTAATGATTCTTGTGGCCTAAATGTGATGTGACTTCTTGTACTCATGTTTAGAAACATAAACACACAAGGGCCATTTGCATCTCAATAACGACACTTGTACCGTTATATTATTTCTCTTATATTTTGATTTGTTTTCAACGCAACGACTTCAAGTAATGAACTTATGAAAAAGAACGGTTGAAATGACATAAATTATAATGGATGCTTGTAAGTTGGTAACGACATTTGTGCTGTTCTCATACACTTTTTCATATCAATAACGATATTTGTGTTGTTCTCATGAATGATTATAAGTCCTATAACGAAACTTGTGTCGTTATCATAGACGCTTATAAGTCCTATAACGACACTTGTGTCATACTTCTATTGTTTTCTCCTATATTTTAATTTATTTTTAATGCAACGACTTCAACTAATGGACTTATGAAAAAGAACGATTGAAATGATATAAAATTATAATTGATGCTTATAAGTCACTGATAAACGTTTTTATCTAAATAATGACATTTGTGTCGTTCTTATAGAAGCTTATAAGTCTTATAATGGGACTTGTGACGTTATCATAGACACTTACAAGTCCAGTAACGACACTTGTGCCGTTCTATGAGACAACAACAAATCACTAGTTAAATCCAGACCGAAAGATAAGAATTTGCATAAGCTGCCTGGATTTGATATCATTAATTTCTTTAAATTCAAATCATTCATGATCAAGGATTATAGAATTCCAAAAATAGTGTACATATAGATTGAAAAGATTCAACCTTTGATCTGCTAAGATTTAAATCACAAAAGATCAATCCATATAAAAGATTAGTATCCACCTTTAAATCTTGATAATGTGATCAAAGAAACAAAAAAAATCGTTCGAGCAAAAAATCAAACAATTGGACTACAATTCCATAAACCCAAGTCAGACGTTATCAAGAATTCATCATTCAAAATCCCCATGAATTCAAACTGATAATTCGCAGACTAGAATTGGAAAATAAAAATAGAACTAAGTTAATTAAAGACAAAAGAAACTTGTGCCGCGATAATTCCCGACATAAACGATATTTTCCTTAATCTGTAGAATGAAAATATTTTCATAATCTGCAAAAGAAATTCTAAATTTGCAAAAGCAAACTAAAAAAAAAAACTTTAGATTTACTCCATCAATAGGCTATTTCTACAATATATTGACAAAATTGTATAGATTTTCAAAATTTGGTGCCATCTCAAAATGAGCATTCCTTTAATTGGCCTTTGAGTCACCTAGTTTCATATCAAAATGAGTCTTCTTCTATGGTAAGCAGATAGAGTTGCCTTGTTTTTTTTCCTTAAATTATGCTTGTGACAATTACTCTTGAAGTGCAGTCTTCACATTATTTTACTGGATTGAAGACTATGAAATGGTGAAGAAGAAGTTAATCGCAGTAAAGTGAGAGAAATAATGGGGTGAAATTAGGGAAATTGAGTTGGTTTTGAGTTAAGAACTAAACGGTAATTTTATCATTTTGATTTATTTATTTAAATATTAGTCAAAGGTCATTTATCCAATAACATTATCCAACTGGACTGTTTTTCCAAATTCCTTTCTTTTTGTCTTGCTTTAATCAAGTTCATAGATATATTCAGTGCTATTCACACATTTTAAATCAATATTTTTTTTTGCTTTACTATGTTGTTTTATAGTTCGACTTTGGAAGTTAAATAATGCTTATTGGATTGATTTGTGATTCCTTGTAATTTGTAAAAAATAAAAATAAAAAACCTGAAATTGTGCAACTTTTCTGGCCAATTTGACATCGTTTTCCAGATGTAAAAATCTGAAATTTTTAATTGGGAAAATACAAAAAGGAGAAGAATTTGATGTTGTTTCAGTATCTTTTGATAATAGAGAAGAAATGTGCAGTTCACTTTCCTTGTCATCTTTTCATTATTCACCGAGTCACTAGGAGCATTGGGTAACTGAAATATGAATTATGTCGTAGTTTGACCCAAATTCTAGTAGGTATTAGAGTTTTGGTTGAATTGATATTGAAGAGATAAAAATTATGGACTGAAAAAAAAGTTGTCACATTTTCGTTAGCCAACGACTCCTGCATATTTTCTTCAAAGGCTTGTCGCTTGCCTGATGCTCCAGTTGCGGAGCTGTCGCCCGCCTACCGTTCTATCGACAAGGTTATCTTGCCTAAATCTGTTTCGCGTTTAACACATTTTTTGAACTCGTATTCTTCTACAATTTGATTTCTAGGGTTTACATATAAACAAGTCACAGCTTGTATAATTTTCGTAACATTCATACAACATCTTGAGAGTTTTAAATCTTAATTGAAAGTATTAAGATCTTGCTGTAAACATAATTATTATTGATTATAGTGAATTTCTCATGTTCTTCCTGTGATTTTTTCCATCTTGGGTTTCTACAAAATCTTAGTGTTCTTAGTTTGTTCTTGTTTATTTCACTATTGTCATTATCTTGCGCTCGATTCCTAACAAGTGGTATCAGAGCAATGTTGATTATTCAGCATGACAATGATGAAATATGATATTTCGTTATTGAATAGAAACACAAGATTTACTTTATGACAAGTGAAGATGCGAACTGTTCTCGCGCAGATAGATTTGGAGGAAGCCTGTGTGGCTTTGATAAGATGCCTCCAACTTGGACGTGGGATGAAAAGTAGCATAGAGATCGGTAAACTCAATCTTAGATTCATCTATATTTATCAAATCAAAATTTTCAGGATGTTATAAAGGAGAAAAATGTTGCTGCATTGTGGTTGAAATTGGAACAACTTTGTATGACAAAGAGCTTGACCAGCAAGTTACACTTGAAATAGCTCTTGTATTCTTACTGAATGTCTGAAAGTGTGTCATTGGATGATCACTTAACTATGTTCAAAAAAATCGTGGCCGATTTGGAGATATTGGAAGTTAATCATGACAGGGAGGACTTGACTTTGATGTTGTTGTGTTCGTTTCCACTATCATATGTGACATTTAGAGATACTATTCTCTATAGCCGGAATACTCTCGTTGTGGAAGAGGTCTATGATGCTTAACTATCTAAAGAGAAAACGAGTTATATAGAAATAAAGTTGCTGATGCTACTGATAAAGGAAAGCAACCTGTTAATACAACAGATGTTGATGTTGTGAAAGATGGGCAAAGTGAATGAGAGTTTCTTGTAATTTTTGATATGAGTTCCAAACCTTGTGAGGAATGAGTTATTGACTCGACATGTGCTTTCCATATATGTCCCAACAAAGACTGATTTATAACATATGAAAGAGTTTTGAGAGGTGGGGTGATTATGAGAAACAATGTGCCTTGCAAAATTATCAGAGTTGATACATGACAAATCTTGGTAAGAAACATTGGAAAACAGTACAATGGATATTCAGATACTTGATGAGTTTACTAATGCTTGCTTGCATTTTGTAGAAATACAAATGGAGTAATTTATCATAGTTGATACATGACAAATCTTGGTAAGAAACATTGAAAAGCAGTACAATGGATATTCATATATTTTATGAGTTTACTAATGCTTTCTTGCATTTTAGTAGAAATACAAATGGAGTCATTTATTAGAGTTGATACATGACAAATCTTGGTAAGAAACATTGGAAAGCAGTACAATGGATATTCAGATACTTGATGAGTTTACTAATGCTTGTTTGCATTTTGGTAGAAATACAAATGAATTTATTGGGTATGTGGATTCAATTTATGCAGGTGGTCTTGATAAGAGGAGATCACTTACAGGGTATGTGTTTATCCTTGGAGGCTGTGCTATCAGTTGAAAAGTTGCTTTACAAAGTAAGTAGCTTTGTCTACAACAAAAGCATGGTATAAGGTCAATACAGAGGCATGTAAGGAGGCTATATGTGGTTGAGGGGATTGATTGGTAAAATCAGTAAAGACTTGCAGATTTTTATAGTATATTGTGATGGTTAAAGTGCTATTTTTCTTATTAATGATCGATGTTCATGAGAGGATTAAGCATATTGACATGAGGTATCATGATTGCTCGTTGTGATATTGTAGTAAGTAAGGTTGATACCAATGATAATCCTGCAGTTTTGATAACAAAACCAATTTCCATTGCTAAATTTGAGTATTGCTTGAACTTAGTTGGTGTTTATCATTGATTTAGTCAATTGAGTTTGTTCGAAAGAAGGGGCGTGGTGTTTATTTTGGTGATGTGTTTTGAAATCCCTTGTATCGAAATTTAGTTCAAGATGGAGTTTTGTTGTAATTATATCCAAATTCTAGTGACTATTGAAATTTTGGTTGAACTGATCTTTTTTTTTTTCCGTACCCACAACTTCCGCTCTCCAGATTCCTCCGAAATTACTGTTCCACACCTTCCACCGCAGCCTCTATTTCCTCTCTTTCGGTCCCCAACTCGCTGACTACTCAACCCATTTTGATAATTTCAATGCCCTCCAACTACTCAGAATCCCGAACAAGAATTTAATTAATGTTTTTCTCCCCACTGGTGAGAATTATAATCAAGTGGGATTTACCTTACTGTCATTAAAAGATGCCAAATTGAGTGTGAGTGTTACTTCGACGGGGGAATTTTTTTTTTCACAGTGGCGAAAGGTAGATGCATAAATCATCACCGGATTACAAGGTTGTTGGTCAACCCAGTTGGCGACGAACATATGTCTCTAGTATCAGTAATGCTCATAAAGGTATTAGTGTTACAATGAGTGGGTTTTTGATGGTTTCACTGAGTATTCTGTTTATTGGTATTGAGTTTGTATTAGTAGTGTTGTTTAAGGGACACCAAATATTATTCTGTTAATTTGCATTATACATGGTGCCCCGATTCTAAGACATTCAAGTGTAAAGCAGTTGTGAGCGTGTGTTGGAGTCCGCATTTGAGGGAAGTGTGTTTATTTTGTTGGAAAATGGTGAATATTAATGAATCTTGCATAAAAAAAGGGTAATCTTGGGCTTTTAGTGAGTGCAAGAGATATAACTTTAGAAAAGAAGCTGCGAGTCTCTCTCAGCAATAAGGTGAGTCTAGAGAAGGATGAAAGTGGTAGTGGGGAGTGGTTTGGACGTGACTTCAGTTGGCATCCAAGGATATTTATTGTTGCTCATTCTGGTGCAATATTCTTGGTTGATCTGAGCTGTGAAGGGAATTGCAATGTGAATTGTGTGCTGAAGGTTGAAATGTTGTCTAACATGAAGAATGATGGGTTTGTGGCACTCTCGAGGGTGGTTTATGATGCGTTCTGCTTCACTGTAGCTACAAAACACTTGTTGCTTCTTTGTGATGTGTGGAAATCATTGATGCCATTATTGCGTTGGGTACATGGTCTTGGTAATCCACAGTGCATGACTGTTCTTAGATTGTCAGAGTTAAGGGTCGAATTCAAAAGTTGATGATTACAGGTGTGTCTGAATCAGGGTATTGCATATTGTTGGGATCGTTTTGGGACTGTGACTTTAGTTTTTTCTGTTGTGGGTCCAACATTAATAGAACTGACTCTGTCTCTTCTAAAAATTTGAAGTTCTGCAACTTGTATTATGAATGGGGACTCCCTTAAGAGATTTCATTGTCAGGCTATGGTTGTAATTGTGGCAGTTGTTTTGTAAGAGAGAAGTTCTCGAAAAGTTCTCTCCCTGATTGGATTGATTGGAGGCAGAAAATACAGATAATTATGGGGTTTGGCATTCTCGATGCAGATCTTTTTTTCCGAGTTGTTTAGACCGAATAGTCTTGGTGGGTTTGTATCGATTAGGTTAATGTCATCGGGGAAGCTAGATGCACGGCATTACGATGCAGAATGGGAATCTGAAAAAAAATTGTGAAATAGTTTATAAGAGGACATGCATTTATCAGGCAGATAATCTTTTGTATGATAAGGGCGACGCAGAATATAAATTAGAAAAGAAACCTCAGCACCTGAAGTTTGACTGCCTCAGTGCCTATTTGGAAGAAAATCTAGCTAAATACATTGTTGAACGAAGAGAAAACGTGACAGAGAGTAGTGAAGATGCCCCGAAAAAATATGTCACATCAAAATCCAATTTCCATCAAGAAATCTGTCATAAGCTAAAGGCCTTTAGGCTTCCTAGAATAAGGTCGTCCCTGGCAGTTTCTGATGTTATGGAAGATATTAGCTTACCAACCAGTGTAAATGAGATTGCTTTGAGAAGTACCTGGGCCATTACCTACAAGTCTCTTGCAATTGGCTTTCTGCACCTATTCAGAATTCCTTATGGATCTTGAGAAGCATAAGGAACCTTTAGAGTTCCCAGACATTCCCGATAAACTGCAAGTGCTGCCCTTTCCTTTCCAAAAGCCATCACTCCGCAGTAATAAATGGTCTGATAAAGTTCAGCTTTCTGATGCTCTTGTAGGTCCAGTTCTTCCCCCTCATCCTTTGACTATTCTTCATAAACTCTGCATGGAAGAACTTAATAAGGAAAGACAGACTTATTTGGAAGAAACAGAAGCATTCTCAACTAATGCTGAACTCAGACTTCAATATAAGAAAGTAATGGAGGTTGTCCAGGAGCTTGCTGTTTTGGATTCTGACATCAAGATTCAGGATGATGATTTTGTTTCCCTTGCTGATGATAAAGATGAGATGATCTATGACTATGAGACTCAAAAATTGAAGTTCTCTTATCATAAACTGCTGGCATTCTCAGAAAATTCCTCTGATGTGGATGGGACAACGAGGATATCTGGTTGCGAGATTGACAGGTATTCAACCTTTGTTTTTCAGAGAACCCAAGAGCATAAATCTAATGTCAGTGCAGAGATGCTAGGGCTAGAGCTATTTGATGTGGGAATAGCGCTGAAGTTTGATGATTATACCATTGACTTTGGGCCAAAGGAGCTGGAAGCATACCAAACTTTGAAGAAACAAGACTTTGAATTTCAGAAAGGTTTTAGTCCCTTTTCTACACTTGTTAATAAATTTCAATCTTGATTCAAGTCTCAATTATTTCTTGTGGTGATTAAATCTAAATCTAAGTCAATTACACTGCTGTAACGGTACTTGTACTTTGCAACTGGAATGTGTAGGCTGAAGCAACTGTTTCTCTTTATACAGATGTGTCTTATTTACAACACATAAGAATGAAGGTATCTACTCTAGCAACTTGGGCTTGCATAACTCTTCTCACATTGAATGTTGTGGAGAAAGGAGTTCATCACTTGAGAGGTGCAGTGTGAAGACCACAACTTTTGCACCTTTGAACTTGGATTAACCAAAAAAAAAATAAAAAATAGTAATTAAAATAAATAAATAAATAAATATATATATATAATTCTAGTAAATAACATGGACCAATATAATTGTAGAGATTTCCTCTCCTTGGATCCTTGAGATATATCTGATGCCGGGTTGCCATACCTTGAACGAAGTGACTTTGTGGTTTATAGTATTGACTCTCATTGCTGGTTTTAATTAACCTTTTCAAATGTAAGAATGAGCAGCACACGAAACATGCATTAAATCTGGACTAATTGATCCTCTACACACCTTACTGCAAGTAGTTCAGAAACATCAAGCTTTGGAATTCAGGGAGAGGCTTATGGAGCCAAAGAATGGCTAGAAGTTTATCCGTTCATCTTTACATCCATAGACAAATAGTGAAGATCGAAAATCAAGTTGTCACTATGACCTTCAGAATTAATTTTTGACTACGTAGAATTCACTCGAACTTTTTGCCTTCCAATTATTTTGTTGAACTCGGAATATGCTAGGTTGGGAAGATTTATTCTCTAGTCCCCAGCCTATATTTTATGAGCCATTGCACTCACACACACTCATAGTCTCATATAATTTGGCAAAACAAATTCATGTAAAGAAACTTTCACTGGTAAGTTAGGCATGTAGATGAAAGCCGTAATCTGTGTGAAGAAATTTTATGACAATATATTGTTCTTTATTTTCAGCACTAAATCCTGATAAATGGATTGATTTCAAACAGCAAGACAAGGCACAGGTCAGCCACAATTCTCAGTTATTCAGGTTAGCTTATTATGCCTACTATATTCAAATGCCTTATTGTTCTTCAAAATGTATGATGGTAGACAGGACAAGGCACATGTCATTTTTTTTTTTTTTTGTATGAATATGCCATAAGTTACACGAGTTTGTATCTTAACTATGTGAACTAGGAAGTCTGAGCTGTGTACTGTTCATGCTGGATGAGAGAACTTTCTAGAAAGGAGGCAGGTGTGATTTCTGGTTTGAATGCCAATAATATGAGTAATGGCATTAAAGTTATAATTATATGCAACCTAGTTGATAGCAAAAACATCCTGAGACATGGTTTCAATGCTAAATTTATCAAGGACTCCCAAATCAACCCTTAATTTATTAAAATAAAATTAGAAAAGAGCTTAATTATAACTATTATAGATTTTTTTCCTGTTGATAACAAAAGTTTGTTATTTTTAGCAAAACAATTTGATCAGATCATAATAATAATAATACATTCATTCATTTTTAGCAAAAACAATTTGATCGGTAATTTAGTTTAATTAAAATCATAATAATACAACCAAATACAATCAAATTTCCATAAAACAAGAAAAGTAATAAAATATTACATTCATTCAACAATTAAAAATATTACAATCATCCAAACTCAATAAATAAGAAAATGAAAATACTACAATCTTCTAAAATCCAAACTCTTTAAAAAATCCAATTATTGCACAAGCAACATTCCTACAAAAAAAGTAATGGAAATATTATAATGATAAAAGAGTTATGCACATTGAAATACATCATACATCTCCCTGAAAAATTAAAAATGCACGAATCACATTGATTTAGCCTTCATTTTATTTCTCTGATTCCGAAAGCTCTATAAAAAATAATGATTGAGTTAGCAATATATAGATAAAACACATACATACATTTAACATATTTCTCGAGATAGCTATAGCTATGTTACCTTCATACAATTTGTTATATTCTGCCACATCCTCCATATAGAATATCTCCATACTTGAAGACTCTTTCAACCAATTTTGGGTGCACACCAAAACTTTCACGATCTTAGGGTTTTAAAAACTACGAAAGGGATTAAGAATTCTTCCTCATCATTTTATAGACTCTTGCCTACTAGATGCATTTAAATCCACTTTGACACGATAAACAATTTGAATTTCCATTAATCTATGAGTCTCCATAACAAGTTGCAATAATCTATCTTATTGTTGGATGCAAATAAAATTGATCATTCCTAGTCATGCATATTGTCAACATAATTATGCTTCTTTTTCTAGTGGGGTTAAGAAGGCAACTACAACAGGTTCGATTAATAGTTGTTTGGGGGATTAAACAATAACTTCAAGAAAGAAAAAACAAAGAGGGGGGGGGGGGGGGGGGGGGGGGGGGAGAGAGAGACTTGACCTTTGATGGACCTCGAAAAGTGCCTCTCTGCACAACTAAAAAATAGAGTTCATTAATAATTTCTCAACCACAAAGTCCTGCAACATATTTCTACTTCCAATGTTCAATCCTCACATCTCGCACCTTAGAAAAGGGGCATTTGTTGAGGATTAAATCCTCTCCTAACGATATAATCCTCATGTATATGAACCCAATTAAAATCTAAACGTTTTATACTATAGATATAAAACTCACTACACGTCTGTTCTATCATTATGAGTGCTATATTTTTCCCATCTAACTCCATAATGACTTAAGGGCAATGTAATAAGTCAGAAATATTTGGAGATCAGATGGATTTTAAAATCAACAATCAACATTTACTAAACATCTGTCAAGGTTCAACTGCACTTACTTACAGAAAATTTCCACTGTCTTAATTTATGTCCTAAGCAAACCGAGAGTTGTATAGATAAAGACAAAAAAGGAAAATGAAAGTTCCTACAATTCTGATCACTCAGAAAGGAAAAATGCTCTTGTTTAAAGTTTGCCAATGTTCTTTATATTTTGAGAAGCAACAATCACTATGGCTTTCCAGTGATTTAGAGTTTCTGTTGCTCTAGTTTACTGGTTAAATATTGGAGCTTTAACTAATACTTCTTCCTTCCCATTTAGGTCATTAATCACACGAAGTGGATAAACGTTGTTATTGATCTCATACTGCGAAGGTCATATATCAAACTTTGTCAAGTTTCTAATCTTTTCATCATTTCGACAAGGCAAACGGAATCAAATGATATTGATATAAAGGGATTTAGAATTCGATTGAAATTGGTTAACTTATGGTACTTGTTCCGCTGCTGCAGCCATAGTCAAAGGTCGATTTTCGATATAGTCCACTACCCTGTGATTCAAGAAGTAGAACTCTGCCAATCAGGTAAATAGAGGCTTAATTTTTTCCGGTCTATTAATTAATTTACTGAAAGAAAGGGTGACTAGTAGTAAGTGGGTCCTCCAAATTGCAGACACAATCTCACAGAATTTGTTAAACCGGTTCTAGTAAAAGGAGTATCTATACATGATGTTCACCCAACTTCGGATGATCTGGAAATGTACATTGATCTTGCTCCGTTTTTGAACCCCCTTTTCATATGTTGTTCCAAAAGACATGTCATTAACGAAGGTGACAATTATCATCAGTTACACTGAATGTCTTCGCTTTATATTTTAATTTGCTATACTTGTAATGACATTCAAATGATTTCTTAGAATATTGCATGCTTTTCTGGTGATCCAGGTATATAATTTGTTTCGTCAACTAGAATGAAGACGTATACTTGTTCTTCCATGTGCATCTCGTGTTATTGGTATGATTACGAGAAAGGATTTGTTCATAGAGGTACTTCAAGTGTTCAATTCTCGTCGATTTATTCAAGTTTTGTGCTCTGTGGTGATTATTAAAACATATCGTTTCTTTGCAGAACAATGAAGATTCAATGGCTGTAGAACTTCAATCCACTAGTGTAAGGTCTCTAATGCTACTTCACTCATGTTGTGAGTTGACTCTACAACATCTTGAGAATGACTGGTCCATTAGATGAGGATTATGCATTATGCACTAGGATCATTAAGAATAAACAAGAACTTGTATTTATTTTTTAGTGGAGTGTCGATGTCAGTATAATGTAGGTAGCTAATACTACATTTTGGTTTAATTCTAGACACAGCATCAACAACTTCCAGAGGCCTTAGTTCTTGGTTTCTGCTTCCGGTTGCATATATTTATGTTAAAAGTGTATATTATGCATTGGTTCCTATAGCATTATCCTTTTTATTTTTTATATTTATTTTTCATTTTCATTTTTAGGGCTTACTGCTTGAAGTTATAAATTAATTCGTATCTGGAGTTAATATCAATTTTGCCTTGTTAATATATTTCTACCCTTCACGCCTGCAGAGTTGAGGAAGATAAACAGATTATATCATTGTTATTCACTCTCATTCGATACAATTGTTGATAAAATCATTGCTTATCAAAATGAACAATCACTTTTTCAATTCCAGAAATTTGATTGTTGTTAATGATTTACATCGATGTGTGATATGTTAGGCTAAGAAGAACTAGAGGCATATGATGAAACCAAGGACGAGGTCTGATTTTGAGAAATTTGAAGATGAAAGACGGCAATCCAAAATTGGGGCTTTAAAGAAAAGGCCCATAAATGATTCATATTTTGAAATATCTTAGAAGGTTTGTACAAGTTAAACGAACTAATTTGTCTATATTACATATTTGAATAAAGAAAGACTTCGGACAATTTTGAATCTTTAAGCAAGAAAGTGAACAAGTCTTTCATAAACATGTCAATAGAAAATTCCAAGCTCAAATCATAAAATATGCCAATAGCTCTCTCTCTCTCTCTCTCTCTCTCTCTCTCTCTCTCTCTCTCTCTCTCTCTCTCTCTCTGTGTGTGTGTGTGTGTCAAAACAAGGGGTGTCTATTGCACCTAAAATTGAGCACGTATGATTTGTATATTTTACTATATTTCTTTTTGAAGTCTAAAATTTACTTCTTAACGGCACCTTGCTATTTATCTTGTTCTGCACCCTGTTGTTTATGTAATTTTGAAATTGTCACCTTGCAGAATATCTATTTTTTTAAAAATAGATTGTACATCACTTATCATTATTGTCGTTCTATTTATTCATTGATTACTTAATATGATCGTTTTATATTTTTTATTGCAGAAATGGAACATTGATTTGAGTATGTGATTCTCGTTGAAGATAAAATTAAAGGCAAACCTTTGAAGAAGTGTTCCCTTCAGAAATTAGATAATGTTTGGGAGATATTAGATGATGCTCATCGAGAAATGTTGATGAAATCTTATTTTGAACAATTATATCGAATGAAGCGTATATATTTTCAGCCCAACTGGTCCACTAGCTTGCAATGAGGATGATAATAACCAAAAATGAAAAGAATAATTCTAATTGTACAAAATTATTGTTCACAGATCCCTTACAGAACTCTCACGGTGTGTGGGACCCACTCAAATAAAAAATGTCAAAAAAAAAACTCCACCCATCCACCCAAATGTGAGGTGTCTGGCAAAGTTCTGTCTGGCGGAGTTTACAGAACCCTGCCATTGTATACCAAGTCTTTCTCAAATGAAAATGAGATATGGTTTTCAATTAGTGGTAAGTCAACATGATTTTCATTATGTGAGTTTTCATTGATAATGAGGTTGAGAGCTAGTAATGAGCTTTCATTGGAGCCCTCATACTGTGACTAATCAAAAATTAATGAAGAAACACTTTAAAAAGTGTAAGAAAGACATAATGGTGTACAATTTGAAGGAAGTCATTGAAAGTCTCAAGGTGTATATGGAAGACACTACAAATTGGGCTTGCATATATTTTGAATCTTCTATTGAGTATTTTAACTCATAATTGGGATATAATGGAATTTATGTTATTTATTTTCGTTCTTAGTGAAGTCTAGTGTAATTTACTCATGGAACAATATTGTTCGTCATTATGGATGAACTTTTGTATCTAAATGTAGTAAAAATCCCATTTGTTCATTTTTATATGGATACCAGTGAAAATAAAGTGGAATGAACAAAAACACAATTGGAACGACATTCAAACATTTAAAACGATAGTATGTCATTTTGGGTCACAAGGTCTCAATTTCACTCCAAACCTAGTTGATCATATCTTGGAACATCTTACAAGACTTATACACTCAATTTGGGTTACTTCATTTGTTCGGAGTTAAGTCTAGTATAGTTTACTCATGGAACAATAGTGTTGATTATTATTGCGTGAACTTTATATCGACATTGGTGTTCAAATATAATGAAAACTTGCATTTGTTCATTTTCATGTGAATACGAGTGAAAATAAAGTGAAATAGACACAAAATTAGTTAAAAATGATATTATGCCGTAAGTCATGAGGTCTCCATTTCACTCCAAAATTAGTTGATCGTAGCTTGAAATATCTTAGAAGACTTGTACATGTTGAAGGAGCTAATTTGTTGAGTATCTTATCTCATAATTAGAATATAATAGAATTTATGTTATTTACCTTTTTATTCGTAGTGAAGTCTTTGTAATTTACTTACGGAACAATAGTGTTAGTCACTATTTGATGAACTTTGTATCGAACTTGGTACCCAAATATATTAAAAACTTGAATTCATTCATTTTTATATAGATACGAGTGAACATAAAGAGAAATGAATACAAAACTAGTTGAAACGACATCTTGCCATTAAAAATGCCATGTTGTTTTGGGTCACGAGATCTTGATTTCACTTTAAAATTAGTCTATCATATTTTTGAATATCTTAGAAGACTTATACAAGTTAAAGAGCTAATATTTTTTAGTATCTTATCTATAATTGACATACAATGAAATTTGGGTTATTTATCTTCGTTCGCAGTGAAGTTTAGTGTAGTTTACTTATGGAACAATGTTGTTGATCACTATCGAGTGATTTTTTTTTTATCTTTTTTTTTTCCGATCTTGGTATCCAAATGCAGTGAAAACTTTCATTAGTTCATTTTGGTATAAATACGAGTGAACATAAAGTGAGACGAACACACAAATAGTTGAAATGACACTTTGTTTAAAATGATAGCATGCTGTTTTGGATTACGAAGTTTCGATTTCACTCCTAAATTATTCGATCATATCTTGAAATATCTTAGAAGACTTAAACTAGTTAAACGAACTAATTTGTTCATTATCTAATATCATAATTGGAATATAATTAAGTTTGGGTCAAGTCTAGTTTAGTTTAGTTTAGTTTATTCATGGGATAATAGTATTGGTCATTCTTGTGTAAACTTTGTATCAACATTGGTGTTCAAATATAATGAAAATTTGTATTCATTCATTTTCATGTAGATGAGTGAAAAATAATGTGAAACGGATACGAGGGAATATAAAGTGAAATATACACGAAATTAGTTAAAACATCATCAAATCGTTTATAACAACAACATACCGTTTTAAGTCACGGGCTCTCAATTTCACTCCAAATATAATTAAAACATGTTTTAATTATTTTTTATGTGGATACGAGGGAACGTAAAGTAAAACGAACACGAAATTAATTAAAATGACACTTAGTAGTTAAAAAGGCTGCATGCCATTTTGCCGTTGTTTTTAAATTGAGTATGAAAAGTGGGAATTCATGTTAGAGGAATTTCGTAAATTTTGATTTGAAATTGGACATTTTAGACATTTCAAATGAAGGATATTTAACACTTTTAATACATGATAAAATAGATTAAAAACTATTTTACTAAACATTATTGACTGTAAGCTATTTTACCAAATATTATTGTTGACTAGACTTTTTAAACAAATTCTCCGTTTACGTATACTTCATTAGCTAGTCGAGCTATTAGTCTCTTTTCATTACGGCTATCAAATGGATACTTACCAAAAGAAATTTTCACAAGTTACATGTAAATGAATTATATGAGGAGTTAGGTATATTTCCCAGATCAGATTGCAAGCAAGACATTTACGTGTTTGGAATTTTTAAAACAAATATAACAACTAATTCACAAGGTGGAAAACACTCAAAACCTCAAAGATGGATTTTGAGTTTTATGGTATAAATTTTAACTTATTTTCAAAAATGCATTTCCAGGAATAGCAAACCAAACACGTTTTTAATATTTTACAAAATTGAACTAAAAATAGCAAATCAAATGCCCCCAAAGATTTTTAGTATATTTTGATGAAATACATATTTTAAAAATTGATACAAGTTGTGGAATTCCTGAAATATTTGATTAAAATTAATCATTAACTTTGATTTAAATTTTTATCTAATTTTTTAATATAACCAAAGAGGGGCCGAGCTTTTCTTGGTTAGGAGACCCTATTCCATTATAGAGAAAACAACGAAGGGACGAGAGGTTTCTTGGCTGACATCAAGCTTGGGATGATTAAAGCACATCTATTTGGTGGGGGTTAATATGTTGGTGCAAGAAAGAAAAGAGCAACGCCTATGTTTGGCTCCTATTTTTTTAAAAATTTATTTTCAACCATACATTTTCCCTTAAAATAATTTTACACGTAAATTGAAAGATTTTCCTTATTTTTTAATCACAGATTCTCCAAAAAATCACTATTTCAAAATATTTTTCTTACAAAAATGGAGCTCAAACAAGGGCTTAATAAATGATTACATGGAAAATGGGAGTTTCGACAAGAGGGTGTTTGAATGTGATGAGAGCAAGTTATTGATTTGGGAAGAAAGAATTCTCTTTGCTGTTTTCAGGCCGTTTTCTGTTTTTGATTTTCCAAAATATTGAAAACGTGTTCTTTTTCCCATTTTCGAAGACGAGTTTTTGAAAACGGCCGAAAATTTTGTGAAGAAAACAGAAAACAACTTTTTTACGTTTTGACTGTTTCTGCCAAAACTCAAAAAACACGGGTTGTGAAATATTTTTTCAAAACGATAAAAAGAACGAGTTTTCAACAATATCAAAATGGACATCCAAAACACAAAACACAAAACGAATTCAAAACTCAAAACACAAAATTGAAATACGAAGAGAACGCCCCCTGAGCATTTTGAAGCAAGTGGCTTGTGGTGTTTGACTGTTTTCTATTTACATGATCAATGGGAAGCCAAGTGTTACATAGGGACATCAAGGCAAGCAGTATTGCTTGACGAAGTTATAAGTGCAAGGCTAGGTGATTTTCGGTTTAGCACAAAAGCATGACCACGACAAGGCGGCTGGCACCATGCGAGTGGTGGGTATGGTTGGGTATTTGTCACCAGTAAACCGATGTCTTGGTTTTGGAGGTCATGTGTGGGAGACAATGTCCAGTGCAAGAAAGCAAGCCACCTTTATTAAATTGGTTATGGGAGCTTATGGAGAGAAGAGAATTGAATCATGCCCTTGATACACAATTACAGGCTAAAGGAGGATTCGATGAATAGAAAGTTGAAAAATTGCTTCATTTAGGCTCGTTATGTGTACGTTGAGATCTTAATGCTAGTTCAACGATGAGACAAGTTGTGAATCGAGTTAGACGAGTCCAGAGTTGAGGATATGGATATATATACCTCCTAGAAAAGATGAAATCAAAAGAAATTTGGTCCATTTATCTCGAGAGTTTCAGCATAAGTTTTAATTCCTTATCAATTATCGAAGAGATCAAATGAGGATTATCTTCCTTGAATTCAGACTCTTGGTACAATTCAAATTTAGAGGGTAGGTGAATCCTATCATATTAATTCCAGTTCTCGATGGATTTGTTTTGATGATTGTACCTTAATGGATTGAATTTACCAACAATGAGGACTACTTTGTGCTCAAATGGAAATGTTGGAGACTGTATCTGTCAAAAGAATAGGTCAAGGTCTTACTTGCTACATTTTGAATAGGTTGGGCACATCAGCTATAAATTTTCCTTTTTTGGATTTTAAAAAGGTGTAAAACAAAAAAAGTAAAAATAAAATAAAATTGTGTTTGACCAGTAAAAAATGACCATTTGAAGTTTTTCTATTTCTTAATTTTGGAGTAAAATTTTCTTTTATATTTTTTTGCACCAAGTTTTAGACAATTTAAGGCCTCTTTAATAACCCATTATTTTCTATAGAAGTTGGATTTCCAACTTCCAATTTTTGCATGTTTGATTGTTCAAATTTTTTGGGCAATTGATTTTCACCTAACTTCCCCACGTGACCCATTTTCTACCTTTTTGATGAATTGATTTTTCCATCATTTTGGTGGTTTTTCGTTTTCCAGGTTTTATTTTATTTATTTATTTTTTCAATTTAAATAAATTCTATACCCAATTGTAAAAAAAATCTATCCCCTTAATTGACAATTTTCATGAAAAACAAAACAAAGCAAAACTAATAATATTTGATGTTTCATTTTTTTTAACAATTGAAACAAATTTTATCGCTAATTGTAATAAATTCTATCCATTTAATTAACAATTTTCATGAAAAAAAAAGTCAAATGTACACTAAAAGATAGAAAATTTTATCATTTTTTCGTTGAAAAATTATACCAATCAAATACAATTAATTGACAAATCGTTTTTTCCCCCCAAGTGTCACATTTACAATCAAACGGACTTTTAGGAAGATTTTAAGATTTTATACATACTTTACGATAGTTTCAATTTCAATGTTACAATGGCTAATGTATGGTGCATTCAATGACGTGTAAAGTTTTTTCAATCAAGTATTTGGTGAAACCAAAAAATGCAAATAAACAAATTGTGATTTTGGATTAGGATTTTTCTAATGAATAAGTTCACTGTGATGTATTAAAACTTAAAATTTGGATGGGAATTTAACAAGTGATTTAATCAAAATATTTTAAGTAGTACAGTGACTATTCTGGCACAAAACAAAGTTTAGTGACCAATATGAAATTTGGTACAAAGTTCAAGAATTCAGGACTGTTGCTTTTTTTTACTTTTACCCACATCAACAAAATTTCACTGTAAAATTAACCGCATCGAACAGATAGATTCCAACAATGAAAATATCAAAATGCGATGATAGTATTAATATATTGTCTTTCTGAATGAACAACAATCGCACAATTCCGTGCAATTCGTACAATCTCACCGAAAGGAGCAAAGAACAAAACTTCACGACAGTGACTTTTGTATTCTTCCTCTTATAATATTTTCTCTGCCTAATTTTTTTTACTCTCAATCCTATCTTGACTTTGCGAAAAGTTGAACGCACCTGCCACCGTCATCCTCCATCTTAACCGGGTCCACGGAGGAATTATTCATGTGCAGCTCCCCTCTCCGTATAAAATACGTATAATTTTCAAAATTTTATACCGATATTTTATATATATATAAATGAGAATTGTTGAGAATCCCATTCCATGATGCTGGGACATGCAATCTGTGGCACTCTTTTAATATAATTTTCGTTTTTTTTTATTTCGTTATTTCAAGAATAACTGGAAGGATATCTTTAAGAGATATACCCTTTGGTAAGTCAAGATCCCGGTTTTATGTTCGCGGGCATGTTTATTATTGTTTCTTGGTTCAAGAAAAAAGGGTTCTTTTTATTTATTTTATTGAAGCGATGATTAGTTTTCTTGGTGGCCGGTGGGCTGGATGCGATAGGTGTACAGTTGTTTTACTTTATGATTATTCAATAGATTTTGATTTTACCTGGGACTGTGTGTGTCATTTTCAGGTTTTGAAGGAAGGCGGTGTTTAACTTTGATAATGAGAGGGGGTTTGTTCGATCCTTCGAGCTTTTGGTCATATTTTTATAAGGTGTGAAACAGTGTTTGGTAGGTAAGCATGTTACATGTTGATGGATTTAAGATTGAATGTTTGAAATTTCTGATGATTGATTAAGATTTGAGAGATTTCCTGCTTTTATTTGTGTTCACAGATGACATTGGATGTATAGTTGTTTCTGGATCTAGCAGTTGTTAATTGGTTCAGAGGTTTTTTAGATATCAATGGAGGTGAAATTTGATTCTTCACTGTTTTATATTTTGACATAGAAATGTGAATTGCGAAGGGATTTTGGTGGAAAATCTTGATTTTTAAACATTTGTTGGGGCTGAAGGAGGAGGAAAAGAATAGTAAATAATACTAGGGCATTAAAGTAGGTGAAGATGGATGAAGAGGTTAGCTCTTGGATAAGGAGAACGAATTTCTCTCACACGGTTTGCCATCGGTTAGATTCTTCGTTATTGGCCTCTGTTCCTTTTGCTGCTCAGCCAGTTAGATTTCCAGGTGCCAAATCTAGGCCTAGAGCAGTCACCATGAATCCAAAACCAGGAGGTACAGTCACTCAAGTTGAGCGAAACCCTGCCACAAACAAGCCGAGGGCTCTATCACCCCTCCCCGAAATGAAGGTTTCTGATACGTTCAAGGAGGCTAGGTCGAGTCAGAAGAGATTCTCAACTCCACATCCACAAAGAAAAGAATCCGATAAGAGAATTGTTGGCAAGTTGTTTCATACAGATTCCCACGAAAGCAAGTCACCAAAATCGAAAATTCCTGGTTCAAAGTTTCCAGTGAATGCCAGTCCCTTTAAGCACTTCACATCAATGAAATTTCATGAGAAGTCTAAGGGTAGTAAGGACGGGTGGACAAAGTATTTTGATCATGGTGTGGGGAGGGTCATCTCTATAGAAACTGCGGATGATAGCACGATTGATCTTTCTAAGTTATTTCTTGGGCATAGATTTGCTCATGGGGCTCACAGTCAGCTTTACCATGGGGTCTACAATGATGAACCAGTTGCGGTGAAAATTATCAGAGTACCAGAGGATGACGAAACTGGAGCCCTGGGTGTACGGTTGGAGAATCAATTCGCAAGGGAATTTACTCTCTTGTCCCGTCTCCACCATCCAAATGTTATAAAGGTACTTGATTCCTGATCCATGTCTAATTAATTAGCCACCTTTTCTTTGAATTAAATAAATTTTTTATTCTGTGAATTTAGAGTATAAGTTGCTTTGGATCTTCAGGTAGATGTAGTAATGAACTGTTAAATGATGAAGAATCATGAAGCCAACCCCAAATTTATTGAGAAACTTTAGTTTGTTCTGTTGCTGTTGTTGTTGTTGAGAAAGTTTTGAGTATTATTTCTCATCAAACTCCTTTTTACATCTTTTGCAATAATCTGGAATTGCAGTTCGTAGCAGCATCCAAAACGCCACCTGTATTTTGCATTGTGACAGAGTATTTATCAGAGGGTTCTTTGAGAGCATACTTGCACAAGCTTGAGCATAAATCTCTTCCATTGCAAACATTACTGTCAATGGCTTTGGAGATCGCTAAAGGAATGGAGTATATTCACTCGCAGCATGTTATTCATCGAGACCTTAAACCGGAAAATATACTCATCACTGAAGATTTTCACCTGAAAGTTGCTGATTTTGGTATAGCTTGTGAGGAAACGCACTGTGATCTTCTGGCAGATGACCCTGGTACTTACCGTTGGATGGCACCCGAGATGATCAGGCGGAAGCACTATGGTCGGAAGGTCGATGTATATGGATTTGGACTCATATTATGGGAATTTGTATCTGGAACTATCCCTTATGAAGATAAGACACCTATACAAGCTGCTTATGCTGTTGTGAGCAAGGTGATTTTTTTTTTGTTCTTCAATATTTATAACATTTTGCAGTTGGCAATGCATATTGGCATCATATTAAATATTCAGAAATGACTATATTTAGTGAATAAATTTAGTTGGCTCGTTAATTTTTTTTGGCTCTGTTAACGTTTTCCCTGTTATGGACCCTTTCCTGCATTTTTGCAGTTGATGTGTAATTTTCGTATTGTCTGATTCCGAAATATATTCTGTTGGGGATTTTGCAGAACATGAGACCTGTTATCGCTGGGGGCTGCCCGTCGGCCCTGAAAGCTTTGATTGAACAATGTTGGTCTGTGCAACCTGACAAGAGGCCCGAGTTTTGGCAGATCGTGAAGGTATTAGAGCAGTTCCAGTCTTCACTTGCCCAAGATGGAACCCTGAGCCTGGTACAGAACCCGGCACATCATGATCATAAGAAGGGACTACTTCATTGGATTCAAAAACTTGGTCCTACAGATCATATTTCTTCATCCGTGCCTAAACCTAAATTTACCTGATTTTCTAGGTTATCTGCTTTTATAGTTTCACCAGATCCGAGTGTAATTAACAGGTTATATAAAGCTTCTTTACTTTTACTTTTCTGTTCCACTGTGGACAGAAATGAATAATTAGATCATAGGCATGCTACAGAAAATGCAATCATCAGTTTTGGACATGATTGTATTTTTCTTTTATCTTTGTCCCCCTTTCGTTATAAGTAACTTGACTATCTTATTAATTTGTATATGACGTATTCCCATTCCATCGTTGTTGCTCAATATTGAAGTTATTTCTGAATGTTCGAAATACTTTATGTTTGAGCTCTAAGCTGGCACTGTCTGTTGTCTGAATGGACATGGTATCAACAGGCTTGATTGGTTACTTTGCCTAAGAAATTTACATAATGTTATGTATCTACACTAGTTAGTTACTGATATTACAGTTGAACCATCTTTCAACAGGATTATGGATTCTTAGACGAGTCTTGGGATGAGTACTATCGTCACACTCCACTTGACCGATGAGATGAGCCTATTCCTACTCTGTTACAGAAGGAATTTCGTGTAACAGTAGAGATTACCCGGAAAAGGTAGTTGCTCGACTCATATCCTGCAAGTTTATCTTCTGTTAGTGTAGAGTTAGCCCTTGTTTGATCCGCGTTATTTCTAAAATACATTTTTCTTTCGCTTCTTTTTAACTACACATTTTTCAATATAATAATTTCACACACAAATTAAGAACTTTTCCTTATTTTTTAACCATACATTCTTCATCAATCTACTATTTCAAAATGCATTCTTAGCGAAAAATGGGGCTCAAACAGGCGCTTAGTTTGTAGAGTTATAATGTTCCTTATCTTGTTCAACCCATAATGCATATGTCAAATGCTTGACTAGTGAAATATGCATTTTGGAAGCGAATAGCGTGCTGTTAGCTTGTTTGCTTTTGTTTGTATTGAACCATGCATATTCAAAGAATGCGTGATTTTTTAGTACATGATTGCATTCATGGGTTGCCCATGACATCTTTCTTTTAAAGAACATGTGGATTCTATGATGAAATACTAAGCTTAAAGAACATGTGAACGCTCTACAATTAACCTATGGATTTAAGGAACATGTGAATGCGTGATTTTTAAATACATGATTGCATTCATGGGTTGCCCATGACATCTTTCTTTTTAATAGAACGTGTGGATTCTATGATGAAATACTAAGCTTAAAGAACATGTGAACGCTTTACAACTAACCTATGGATTTAAGGAACATGTGAATGCGTGATTTTTAAGTACGTGATTGCATTCATGGGTTGCCCATGACATCTTTCTTTTAATAGAACATGTGGATTCTATGATGAAATACTAAGCTTAAAGAACATGTGAACGCTCTACAACTAACCTATGGATTTAAGTAAGTTGACTCTCGTTCTCAGGGCCAACCTATGACCCAAAATGCCGTAGAACCCCATCCGTGAGCAATGAATGCAGGTATTCATTTAGACCATAAGACTAGAATAGAAATGGAATGGTCAATTAACTGAATTTAGACACAGATTATTAGGTTTGAAGTCAAATTTATACTCGTTTACTTTTGTGTTATAACTAGAGTTTCATTCATTTTGTAGTATTATAATTCAAATTTACTTCTTTTGGGGAGTCTCGGATTCTTTACACTGATTTTTGTTTGTAGCAGCCTTATCTAAATGAAAAGTGATACACGTACAGAAACAGAATGGAAACAGGGAAAAACACAACACATGTGGGGCTCATTTTTTTTAATAATATTTAATTCAGGTGGGGCCCACATCACTAGATTGTCTGAACAAATTCTGGACATGAATAGTTCTTTGCAAATGCTTTTATCCTATCTAAATAGTTGCTGACCTTTTGACAAGTCTTTACCAGGAATATCAAACAGTCGTGTGCAGTTCGATTTACCGAGAGAATTTTCTTTTTCCTTTTCATTTTTCACAAGTAATTGACGTGTTATTAAGCCCTTGTTTGGTTTAGCCAAGTCCCGTGACATCCATTTTAACAAGTTTTTTTTTTTTTTTTTTGGAGAAATAGGTTTTTGAATAGTGAATTTTTGGAGATTGTGTGTTTAAATAGTAGGAATTTTTTTATTTTTAATTTATATGGAAAATATTTTATTGTATGAATGTGTAATTGAAAATGAGTTTTAAAAAAAAAAAAGTTCTGATTTAATGTATGTCAAACAGGGAGCTAAAATTAGAATTTTAGTAGATATTGATAAAAGTTGATAAAAGTTGTGGATTCCATAAAATATATAATTGAAAAATAACTTTAAAGAAAAATTAGTTTTATATTGATACTAAACCTCATTTGATTATCATTTTTTGTAGAATGAGAATGAAAAATATAACTGTTATGGATCAATGCAAGAGATGGAAAGTAAAAAGTGGTAACTGGATGTGATTGATAACGATCATATTTTTCATTTTATTGAGAAATAAACGGGCCCTAAACATTTGCTATACTTTTAATTTTATTTGGTCAAGTACACTTTTAATCAAATATTTTGTAAGACTCGTAACTTAATATCGTTTATTATACTTACATTCTATAAAACTCATTGTTTATAAACAATTAAAAAGCATTACGAAATAATCACTTAAGATTTAAATTCATAAAATGGGTAAATTTGCACAGAATCTTAAACGGATCGAACTGAGTTTTTGGATCATGTAAGAATATCATGAGATATTACTATTAAATAATAGTGGAAATTACAGAAAACCCTACTTTAAATATGGAGAGTTTTAAAATCAGATGGGATGTTTCATTGTTCAAAAATCAGATATTTTACTAATTAATTAATTAATATATAATATTTCATTCCTAACCCACCCAAATTATTTATCTCTGCAGCTTGTCTCTCTCCCATTTGAAACCCAGCCACCCTTCTCTCTCTACCTCTCAACGACGATTTGGGATGGTGGTTGTCGGTGGTGGTTATGAAGGTCATGATGGTGGCAACAGTTTTAGGGATTTTTAGTGGCGAATCTGATTTGGCGGTGGTATGGTGACGGATCTGCGCGGTTCACACACAGGGACGACGACAATTTGGGGATTTATAGTGAAGGTGGTGGTTGCGGGTATGGTGGTGGTATGGTGGCCGATCTACTATAGCACAGAGGTAACGATGGTTTGTGGAGGTTGTGTGGCGGCGATGGTTTGAAGATTTATAGTGGAGGTGGTGGTTGCGGGTATGGTGGTGGATCTACTGTGGTGGTGGAATGGCGGTCGATCTACTATGGCACCGAGGCAACAATGGTTTGTGGAAGTCATGGTGGCGGCGACGGTTTGGGGATTTATAGTGGAGGTGGTGGTGGATCTACTGTGGTGGTGGTATGGTAGCCGATCTACTGTGGTGGTGGTGGTGGTTTTTTTAATAACTTTGATGGTGGTGGAGGCGGTGAAGGTAATCAATAACTGTGATGGTGGTGGTGTTTGGGCGGCGGTAGTGGAGAACATGGTGCTGGAGGTAGTGAATGTGGGGGTGGAACTGGTGGCGGAGGGTCTATTTCTGTAGGAGGAGATCGTGGGACAGGTTATGGTGTGGCGGAGGTGGTGAAGGAGGTGGTTATGGTGGTGGATTTGCCGCCCTGATGTGGTGGTGGTTTTTGTGTGGTGGTCAGGTGGTGGTTGACTGTGGCGGTGACGGTGACGGTGTTAGGTTTGAGAATTTTTTGTTTGGTCGTGGGGCTGTGGTATGGTGGAGATGGTTGTCGGGTGGTGGTCACAGATTATTTGGTTGACTGTGACCACTAAATTGGTTTATCTGTGACCAATAAAAAATATGTGTCTAATGAAAAATATGAACTGTGAGTAAGAAATAATGTGTGACCTAATTTGTGACCAGTAAACAATGTGACTAATGAAAAATATGAAATGTGATTAAGAAATAACGTGTAACCTAAAAATTTGTTAATTTGTGACCAATTATAAGTTGTTACTTATAATGTTCGTGATCTGTGATCGATAAAGAAATTGTGATTTATAAATTTTTCATCTGTGGCCAAGGAAAAATTGTGACTTTTAAATTTTTTGAATTGTGACCGTAAAAAAATTTGTGACATTTAAAAATTTTGATTTGTGATCGAAAAACAATATGTGACTAATTAAATTGTGAATCTGTGACCGATGAATAAATTGTGACCTATAAATTTTTTGAATTGTGACGTAAAATAATTTTTGACATTCAAAAATTTTGATTTGTGACCGAAAATAATATGTGACTAGCTAAATTGTGAATTTGTGATCAAATTATATACATCTGTGACCTTAATATATTTAATTAATTAAATTATAAATAAAAATGAATAAAAATCTGATTTTTGAAAATTAAAACTTATTTTCTTATTATTGAAATGGGTCAAAGTTATACTCTTACTTATGAAAATTACCCTAAATAATATGCCATATGAAAATTTTAAATATCTTAAAAATAATGTGTTGTCATGAGGAGTTTATATATTCCAAGGGGTAAAGTAGGTTACTGCGAGAAGACTAATTAAGAGTAAGTTTGAAGATAAGATCAAATTTAAAGTCGAGATGATCATATCCCATGAGCAAAGTTCGGAATTCAATTAGAATTTTGTTAGTCAAACAGGGCCGATGACATGACCTGTTGAGAGAGAGAGAGAGGGGTGCCTGCCGTCTCCCTTAAAAAACACGGGTTTTCTAGCAAAATTCATTCAATTATGTAAAGTAAAATTTTGACTTTTTAGTTATTTCAAAGGGAATCACTGCTATTAGAATTCAATAAATCAATGTGTTAAAATTATTATTAGAGGTGAAAATGTCAATCAACTCGAACTATAGTAATAACTTTTTTTATGAACTTTTTTTAGCTGAAATATGTATCATTCATATAAGTCATTTTTTAATTATATTCCTCTCTTTCATATTAAGTGCGTGTTTGATTTAGTTGAAAAGTTGATAAAAATTCAAGTCAAAATCAATAATTAATTTTAATTACAAGAATTCACAATTTTTTTTTTTTTTAATACACATTTTATCAATATTTATCTAACAAATTCATTTTGTCATATTGGTGTCAAATTTATACTTGACATTTTATGATTGAAAAATATTTTTGACACAACTGTCAATGAAATCTTGTCAAGTATAATTTTGGCAAAATGAGTCTCTACCTGTAGCATATCTCATAATCAATTTCCTAAGCAAGCAAAACTAGGCACAGAGGGTACAGTCTCACCTCGACCGGCCGGTTCCCCTAACTCGGGTGGAGTGGGGACATGGTTTCGGAAAAAGCGGCGCCCGAGTATCTGTCATAAATAATACCCGTCAGCAGCAGCGGTGGGAGCCAACTGCTTTTGTTGCCCCCTGTTTTCTTTGTATTAAATTAAAATCCAAATTCAAAGATCCCACAGACTTTTAATTTCACAACCACTTCTGGTAGCTTATAATTTCAGTGTATTTATATGTGGACATAATCATCTTTTGTGTATACCAAAATCCACCAAACTAGCAAAATTTTTATTAATTGAAAGGAAAGTTTTAGATCTCAATGGCTTCTTTGGTTCTTCTCTTATCTGAGCTTCTTCGACATGAAAATCTTGACAACCTAATGTCATTACCTTCTTCTTCTTGCAATCAAAGTTTTGCCGCCACCGCCGGTGCCGCTGCTCCGCCATCGTGCGCCACCAAAGTTACCGGCAGGAGGTCTGCAGGAGGCTTGGCAAACAACTGTAAAAATGTGCAATATCAGTTTCAAGAAGATCTACCTAGGGTCTGTGTTGACCTAGTTTGGCCTTAGGATACTAATTTTTAGCATTCAATAGCTCTGTAATCGTTTTTAATGATTGTTTTTCATTGCAAATTCAATGGCTGTATGAATGTTGAATCTCTTACAAATATTTGTCAAAACATTTGTATTTGTTCTAGAGCGAATGGAGAAAACTTACCAAAGATGATGCTCGAAATTCTTATATTCTAAACCTTTGTTGAAGTAGAGATGACGTAGTCTCGGCGAATACCCGAAAGTGTTCAAGAAATTAAATTGCAATGAAATGTCTTCTGTGGCCACAAGTTTAAGATCATTGCAATGCGCATTTCTGTACAACTCTTAATTTTAACAACACATGGAAAAGATAACAGGTAGTTGTCTACCTATTGGTTGAGCAAACCGGCAGAGTATGGAGATGGTTGTTCCTAGTGGCAGACGCAGAGATTTTGTATTAGTGGGACACACTCAAACATATAAAAAAGCTGACAAAAAACTTAATCATTCGATATCTTATTACAATTGTTCTTTACGAGTTCTCATACATTGATAACGTTCCATTTTCAATATTGGCAAATACATCATTTTCAATATATGCAATCAAACAATCATTCAACCATTGATCCCCGATTCAATTACGAAGACGATTTTTGACAATTGACATCGCAGAAAATGCTCTCTCGACTGTAGCAGTAGCCACGGGAAGAACTAATGTTAATGTCACAAGCTTGTAAACTAAGGCATTTATTTCATCACTTTTATCTCTAACATTCATTTTGTTAGCATTTTGCTCATCACCATAACATCTTGATTTACGTTTAAGGAACTTCTCCATAATTAATAGAACAATCAAGGAAAACAATTAGTTCATTGGAATAAAAAAAAAAGAGGTATTTGATAGGGTGCACTCAACCGACTCATAGTATTTGATAAAATGCCTAAGTAAAAATTCATGTGTAATGAAGGCTAATCTGGCAAGGGACACTATTGATTTTCAGTTGAGGTTGCTATTGGTGTAAAAATCCATTGACATTGTGTTAGAAAACACTCAACTCTAGATAGAACACTTAAAGAAATCAACATACAGCCACATGATATCTAATCCAACATACACAGGCAAATTCATTACCTACCTAAAACTGTTACATGTAAATGTCTAAAACATCCAAAAATACAAGGGAAATCCAACTTGAATTGGATTGGAAAAACTGCTCCAACACCAACAGTCTATAAACATGATAGGAAAAACTGTTTATACACAGGCAAATCCATTTCTATACAACAGTCTATACACAGGCAACGCCGACAATGTGACAAGATATAATTTACATGCAAACCAGCAGGTAACGCCAACAAAGTGACGAGATATCCAAACCAACAAAATAAACAACGCCAACAAGGCGACAAGAGGCAACCAACAATTAACAGTCTACAAATAAATTAATTGTACCTCTAAAATAGAAGAGATTTTAAGGGTTAAAGAGTTTACTTGGGTTGAGATTGGAGCTCAACTATTACAACAACTTCATCAAAATTTCTAGTCTCTGATTCTGAAGGTGAACGGCTGCAAGCCTGCAAAAAGGCGAAGGATAGCGATTAGCGAGAAGATGAAAGCATAAATGAAGGACAGGGAAAAAATGCTTGAGGATTGCAGGATCACAAGTTCATTATTTTCGTTTTCTAAAGATTTTGCAGTGTTTTCTTGACGGAATGACTGCAAAATTTATAAGGGAGGTAAGGTAAGGAACCTGGTCTCCACACTATAAGAGAAGAGCCCTCGATAGTAGCAGACCCAATGGGCAACGGTGGAAGATAAAAGGCGACGGCGCACACGACAGATTTTGAGTTGAACGGCGGTTGGGCGGTGTCCTCTCTCGATTCTCAGTTCCTCTCTCTGTGTCAAATGGACATCGTCCGTGTGGGTGTGTCATCTAGGTCACAAATTTGGTCCAATGGGCCATTGGCCCTAAAATTCTACCGTATTTTAAACAAAAAAAAAAATGGTTGGTCCCAGGACCTACTAGGTCCACAGGTGGGTCCGCCCTTGGTTATTCCAGCAGAACCAACGTATTAGTCTGGAAATAAGGTTAGCCCCTATTTCATTTAGATTAAAATATAATTTCAAGTTAACAATTAATTTTAACCACAAATTTTATAAGTTCTACAACTTTTTAACCATACATTTTATCAATTTTTATCAAACAGAATGTTCATAACGCAATATGCAGTGGATATATTAGTGGGAAGTTTTGCTTCTTTTCAATATATGGTCATAACTTGTCAGATGCAATGAAGATTGTTGACAAATTGGACACAAAGGCAACATCACACATCATTTCCGGTTCAAGGCCACACCGGATAGAAGCAGCACACCAGTCAAGCCCCAAGATTACAAGATAGCAAGAAGAAATTTGCAAAATTGATGAATCAATGAAGCATATTCAAAAAACATTGGAGCTCTCTTTATCTTTAATCATAAAGTGGAATAGAAGAGGAAAAAAAAAACAGCGTTGTCCTCAAAATTCACCCTTGAGGAGTGAGGGTAAGGGTGCTTTTAAGGTGTTGGGAATGTTATGTTATTTACCTGTGTAGAATAATTAGTATTTTTTTTAAAAAAAAAAAAAATCTTAAATCAAGCAAGTTAAGAACAAATAAATCAATTGAATAATAAACGTAAATAAAATATCAATAAGTAAAAGATAAGAGAGGATGCAAACGAAAAAATTATGAAGGTTCAATTCAAACCAATGATTTACGTCCCACATTATCAAGCTCTCTGTCACGAGCAATGTATTTTCACTATATTAATTGATTTATGGTACAATCACAAACCCTTACCACGTTTTCGATGACTTACAATTAAGGAGCGTCGATCCTTATATAATATTGAGTTTTAAATGAAACTCAATATGACCCACAAATTTAGAGTAATAATTTTTCAAATAAAAATCTCCCTGTTAATAAATGATACAAATGAATTAAGTCGAAAAGAGAGACTAACACCTCAATGAATATCAATGAATAAAAGTTAAAGTGTTAAATGAGAAAACTTTGATGAATGATTTAAAAGTTTGATTCAATCAAACAAAGTTTTTGATATGAAGAAACAAAAGAAATAAATGTATGTAAGTTCAATGGTTGACTCAATATTTCTCTCTTTAATGTACTAGGAAGTCTCCCTATTGATTGCAAAAGAAAACCTATTTGTAGATGATAATTTGCAAAACTTTCTTTCCAATCGGATGAGGGGTCGGTTGATCAGCAAAATATATCTATTGGACAAAAGGGACAAAAGTTAAACCATTGCATTTTCAATTGACCGGATGACACCATTGATCGATCGATCTAGTTGACTGGTTAGACTGGTTTTTCCGATTTGGCCCCTTTTGGTCCGATCTAAAAGTTTTGAGAACGTGGACTTTTGAAAAGTGTCTTTATATAGTTTTTTTTTTCAAGATAAATGATGTTTTAAAAAATTGATCTAAGTTCAAATATCAGTTTAAGAATCAATTTTATCTTTGATCAAAATATTTTATGCAAGTGATATCAAAATAATTTTTTGGTATGTAAATTAATTTTCGAGTTTTTATCATTCATTGTTCAAGATCAAAGTATCAATACATTTATATTTGGTCTAAAAAGCATAGTTTTTGATGTTTCTTTGTAGTTTGGCAATTAGACTCTCGTCTTGATCTTTCTTTGAAGTTTGGCTTTTATGCTCTTACCTTGAAGGATTTTGTCTTGAATACTTGACTTTGATATTGACCTTCTTTGTGAGTCTGATTTGTAATGATAGTCTTGATTGTTATCTTTGATGCAAGGATCGATTTATCATAAAATGCTTTGAAGATTATGATCAATTAAATTCAACTGATAGTAAACAAGATTAACTTATTTGTTAGAATAAAACTGGATGGCCAGGAGATTGATGACCGAATGGTGACCGATCCCCTCATTGTACATGGGACCCACATGAATATAATATTTGTGTGGGCCTCACCCATGTGAGGGATCGGTCACCGATCCCCTGGCGATGTAGCAGGGCTCTATTTGTTATGATCAAGATGAATGTTAAAATCAATCGTAGGTCAACAGTTCTCATCCCCGTTTCCACCCCACCCCACCCCACCCCACCCCACCCCTATACTAATAAAAAATTCAAATTTGTTCCAACCGACCATTTTCCAATCGATCCGCTATTGCTCCGATAAATGGAGGTTGCCAAATTTGTCAATAGAGGTGGACCCATGTTCTATACAGGGGGTCATTGTTAAGCTGAACTCGTCGTCGTCGATGATGATCAATCACCACCAACACAATGAGGCTTGTGATTTGATTTTCACCTTCAATGTTCTCGCTTTGATTTGAAATCTTTGATTCAATATTAAATCTATCGTAAGGTGCTTCACCATTGATCTTTCTTGGGTGGAGGCTAGAGTGTTACTGGCGTTTTGAGGCTCGGCCAAGGTTTGGGTTGATGTTGATAGCGGTGGTTGCTAAGATTGGGTAAAACGGGGGTGGGATGTTCGATTGGTTGTAGGTCTGGAATGTTGCCGTTATGGTTGGCGGGTCACAAGAAATTTAGGTCATCCGATGGTTGTAGATTCGAAGATTGCTGTGACAGAAGGGATGGAGTGGGGTGACCAGCTAATTGGCCACAATCACACAATAAGATAGCAAATGAGATTGCCTTGGAAGTGTGAAATGGATCAGTTTGGGCCACCTATTAAGCCCAAATTGTTGGCTGCCTGTGTCCAGCCATCAAAATATAAGCTCTGAAGCCCAACCAATTTTTACTTTATTCGACAAGAAAACATTGCATTATAGGGAAAAATTCATAATTAAAAGGTTAACTATCACCTATTTCAAAATTAAGAATAAAAGTTTTATATTTCAAAAATCAGATATTTATTAAAATTTAATTATGATTTAATTAATTAATTATATATTTAATTAGTTAAATATATTAAACTTACAGATCTATATAATTTGGTCACAGATTCACAATTTAGATAGTTATATGTTATTTTTCGATCACAAATCAGAATTTTTAAATGTTACAAATTATTTTAAGGTCACAATTCAAAAATTTATAAGTCATAATTTGTTCATCGATCACAGATTCACAATTTAATTAGTCACATAATATCTAATTATTTTACGGTCACATATTAATTTTTAGTCACAACTTATCAAATTATTGGTTACAACATCTTTCTCGGTCACAAATCAAATTTTTTATAAATCACAGTTTATGTACCGATCACAATTCCATATCATTTGGTCACAGTTATCTAATTAATTAGTCACAGATTAATTTTTAGTCACAACTTATCAAACTATTAATCACAACTTCTTTCTCAATCACAAATAATAAAATTTTTTTTTAATAGGTTACGGATCATAAAAGTTATAGTCACAGAACATTGCTATAATTTGCAAAGGAACAAAACAGTGCATGAAATTTCGCTGATATCTCGGAAAGAGTCGTACGAGTCCATATCGAGCCACAAAAACATGACGAACAAAGGCTATGCATGTAAATTTTCATAAAATGTTGCACCGATCGAATCTAGATCTCATTAATTATTTAATTAAGAGAGAAACTGTTTAATTTAAAATTTTGATAGCGACTGATTTAGATATGTCCATTGAATTTGGCACGATCCGAGCATTTATGTCGGAAATTCTATAGCTGTATTATTCATGTCAACCGCTAAATACAAATATTAATAAAATTTGAAAAATGAATCCATCAGGCAGCCATACCAGAATGTCTTATTATCTAGTGGTAGAAGACGCAAGCAAGATGAGGGCTTGGTTGGCCGGATCAATTAACAACGAACAAATTGCTTCTACTTAAGAGTTAATATGCACTTATAGTTTAATCTCATGCTCATAAATTTTTTAAAGGGGTGTTCTCTTTACTGTTTTCGGGTCGTTTTCTATTTTTGATTTTCTAAAATATTGAAAACACGCTCTTTTCCATTTTCGAAAACGAATTTTTGAAAACGGCTGAAAATTTTGTAAAGAAAACAAAAAATAACTTTTTTACATTTTGGTTGTTTTCTTCACAAATCTGTCAAAACTCAAAAAGACACGGGTTGGGAAATATTTTTTCCAAACGACAAAAAGAACGAGTTTTCAACAATATCAAAATGGACACCCAAAATATAAAACACAAAACGAATTCAAAATTCAAAACATAAACTGAAATACGAAGAGAATGTCCCCTAAATTTTTCTGAAAAATGAAAAAAGAAAAGAAAATGCCCCTTGAAAAACTTCTACAACGAAGCAGCCACCATGCATCATTCAATTACCAAATACAACGTTGCTCTTGTGCATGTGGATCGATGTGCCACGTGTCCAAACCCAGTTTTTAAAATTCAAATCTAAGAAACCCTTATCACCATGCAACTTTTTTTCTTCAAAAGAAATTGCAGAATATGCCACTTGGAACCTCTATAAAATCTCTCCTCCTGAATATCTTCTATCAGCGTTTAGTAAGTAAACTCTTCAATGTCTTCGTTTCGCACCATGGCTTTATTGTCAGCAAAGCCACTTGTGCTTTTGCACTTCTTAGTTATATGTAGCGCTGAGGTTGAAGCTGTGAATGCCGCCGGGCAGCTGCCGTATTTTCCGTCCGCTGAAGCCCCAGCACCGTCGCCGAAAGGTGACCACCACCATCCCAGCCACCCTCCCACTCAGCCACCTGCTAAGCAGCCGCCCACTCACCCACCGGTTAATCCTCCAACTCAACCCCCAAGCTACCCTCCCACCAGGAAATATGTGGCTGTTCAAGGCGTTGTGTACTGCAAATCCTGTAAGTACAAGGGGATTGACACTCTCATGGGAGCCTCTCCTCTTCCTGGTGAGTTAGAACTTCTCATCAAGGGAAAAAAATAAGTTAAATTTCAGCCAAAAAAGCTTTTCTTTAACTAAAATGCTCATTTCAGTTTGTGTATGCCAAATATGTTCTTTAGCTAAAAAGTCAAATATGTTATATACCAGTATTCATGCGCAATAATACGTTTAAAAACACCCAAAAAGGCTTAACTGCGTCAAACTTAAAATAAAGAGTATGATTTTGTTCTGTACTATCAATGGAATAATAACACTAAGTTACAAGAAATCTTGAATACAAGAGTACTGGCAGTGTGAAGCTGATTTGACTTCGAAAACACGTGACAAGCGGTAGGAAACAGACACCCAGGTATGATTTTGGAGTTTTCTCACGTGAAATCTCACGCTTTGTCTGGTTGTACAGGAGCGGCGGTGAAGCTTCAATGCAACAACACCAAGTATCACCTGGTGGAGCAAGTCACGACCGACAAGAATGGGTACTTCTTCATAATGCCAAAGATGCTGACAACAGCAGGATCCCACAAGTGCAAGGCGTTTTTAGTCTCTTCACCAATGGCTAATTGCAGCGTCCCTACCAGTCTGCATGGCGGAGCTGGTGGCGCCATTCTGAAACCAGGCACCAAACCGCCAGTCACCGATCACCCGCTTCCCTTCCAGCTCTTCACAGTTGGGCCTTTCGCCTTTGAGCCCCACAAGAACGTGTCATGCCATTATTGAATTAGTTGGTGTACTCTATATGTGGTTGTGTGTAATTCTCAGCTTTGTTTTAGAATCTTTAGATACCAGTGCTTTGAACTCCGATATTACTGTCTGTTGCATTTGGTGAGAATAAAGTGGTATTATTAAAATTTTGTAATAAAATGAATGAAGAAATGTGTGTTGTGATTCGTATTTGTGTTGAATACTGGAAAATTGTTGCGACTTTTCATGCAGGTAAATTATGGGGACTCGTTTACACTTTTTCTATTTCTGTGTTTTGTGCCTGCAAAAGAATATAGGTACAAGAAAAGCTGGAAAAGGAAAAACGTAGAGGCATCAATCGATTACTTCAATGTTGTTGAAAATGGACTAAACGTTGCCGTTGAATTGATAATAAAAGTTCTCAAGCTATCATCTGTTGGAAATGATGGGATTGGTTTAAAGATATATAAAATTTGGTCAAGTATAACTTGAAAAAAGTGTCTCGATGTCAATTATAAGCAAATATTCGAATTTAATCTGATGGTCAAATTACGAAAGTAAACACTAACGTGTTCTACTCGTTGAAATAGACCGTCGTGATATATTTAAAAGGTAAAAACTCAATTCGGATGAATGAGAAATTACTATCCAAAGTTGGAAGGAAAGATGATAATTGACTGAAAAATCTAGAAACACCGTCGATCGCATGACACTAGCTTGTGAAAGAGTGAGAGACGGGCTCACTGTTTTTGACACTCGAGCAAGGCTTAGGCGGAAAGTTAGCAACGTCCTACGACCTTGGCAAATGTTGCTGAGTTTTGGGCAACGTTTCTTCACTCACAACTTTCCCCCCTCTATAAATAGGACCCCTTAGGACTTCCACTTCTTCAAACCAATGATATGCAATCATATGCATAACATTCTCTCTTCTCTCTCATCCAAATTTTGCATAAAATTCTGGTACTTTCATTTGCATCAATGAGTACGTATACCATATTTTTGGTTCGTTGTTCTTTTATGTTGAAGTACTACTCATAAAAGAAGTCGTTGTATCTTAGGAGTTGATTGCCATAAATCGTAAGCATCGTTGCGGGGCAAATTCGACTTAAGGACAAAGTGTTCAACACTTGTCTTGACTTTGCATCCATTTTACATCATTTTACAGAATATTTTGGCATTATATTGTGATATCCTCTGCACACTCATTTGGTGGAACATTTGATCTATTTCACGCAGTCAACTTTGCCGAAATTTTCATAAAAGTTTGGTCATGGTTTCCGAGCATTTGATTGTTACTCCGTCCACTCATATTTCCAACAATCTTAAGTCGAATTTTTATTGGAGAGACACCTAACTTCGGTTAAACTATCCATTGGTTTAACTTCTACTATTTTCTTGATTTTGTTGATCTTCTGTTTGTATAAACAGAAATGAATTCAATTTTCAATACCGACTCTACTTCGAACGACAATTCGAATATGGGAACTTCGGATGGAACTATCCCTACTGTTGCGATCCCTTCGATTGCGACCATCCCTCCAAACTCCGTTCCATATGGAGAAAAATCGGAGAAGTTAATTAGGGCTGATTTCAAGAGATAGCAACAGAAGATGTTGTTCTATCTCAGGACCCAGGACCCTCAACTTGGAGAAGTTCTTAAATGGAGATACTCCCGTCGTGCAAGAAGGTGAAAATAATAGGGCATCATTTATTGCTTTGGATGCTTCAAAACATTTAGATTTCTTGTGCAAGAATTATATCCTGAATGACTTGGACAACACGTTGTACAACAAACACAATTCCAAGAAATCTGTGAAGGAACGATGTTCAACAAATAAAGATCGATGCATGTGGTCAAATACAACATAAAGACGCCATAATAGACATCCATGCAATACTTCTCATTTTATTTTGTTAGGGGTTCTTCCCATCAACATTGTTAGTACATCGAACACTCAAATTGAAAATATTGTGCTACTAGGTACGAAGAATGTATTGCAGGTACAAATACGAGACGCCTTTAGCCCGTTCTAGAAAGATCCCTTTGGCTCCACTAGGAGACACTTGTGCTCCTTGGAGATCCATGTGCTCCATAGCCATGCGATCACAATTTCGGGAGATCTTGAACCCTCATGTGGAAAAATAGTCTCGAGTGCACAAGAAATTGAGGGATCTAAATGTCATACTAATCTTTTAGAAATAATAATATTTACAGTCACTCAATATCACAGTTACCCCACATGGCATATGTGACAATTATTGATTTGATATATGAGGCAGTAAGAAATTACCACATTAATATATCAAATCACAAACCGCCATATAGGATGCCACATTAATAGCATTAGTCAATATTTTAGTCCACGTGCATGAATCTAGAGTAGTAGAGAATATAGTATGGCATGTAATAAACATCTATTAGCTCAGTCGACTCAAACTCTTGCGTGCATTCTAATAAGCTCTCTAGCACAAATTATCAAAAACACTTGGAAAGGATATTTCATCTCAACTTCTATAAGCATTTCTTGAATCACATAAAAGCATTGCATGTGCAAAATTCCAACACATTTTTGCATATTGAACACATATATTACACAGCGAAATTTACTCACAAATTAAGGGTTATCCTTGATTAAACCTGAAATTAATTATATCCTAGGGTTTAGAATAAGTATAAGAAAGTTCTAAACTCAATTCTTGAATTAAAATGCTGATTTCTACAGGAGAATATCAATAATTTCAAGAAATGGAGAAACCTGGTAACTGTACACAAAGCCTTCGAGAATTTCAACTCCATTAATGACACCTTACCAGCTTCTTCAATTACTAGAAGTTTTCTCTAAAAATTTCTGTACTGTTTTGGGGACAGAGTGTTGGAGAAATTGAGGGGAGTGCGTGTTTAAGGGAAGAGGATTAGGTGTGTGAAAAATGGTAGGTCTTGAGGTAGAAAGTTTATAAAGATACTTTTGCTTATTAGTGTGTGACTGGGTGTATTAGTGTATAATCCTACTAATATACACTAGTAAGTAGTAATGCTATTGAGTACTTGGTATTTAACACTAGTACATGTGACATCACTTTTGTTATATAAAGAAAAAAATTTAAAATTTAAAATTATTTTTATCCTTGAAATCCATCTGGTCTAAATCGACTCAGGTCAATTTTTAACTAATGTCAAGTCATTTTTCGTTGAGAGAGTTGGAATAATCGTTCAAGTCTTATTGTGAAAGAAAAAAGTCGTCTCCACAACAAGCAAGTTGCTTTTCTATGATGGACGAAAGAAAGCCTCGAGCTCTAGCAGTCGAGCCCTATGAGAGCTAAGCTCCTCTTTTGGCTTAGGAAAGATGATCGGAAAAAACGAAACTTTCATGTCCCAACCCAAAAGGTCAATTTGGTTATTGGGCCAATTTAGTGTTACTTAAGGAACTTGTTCGTTGAGCTTATTTTCTTGCCTCTTTATGATTAATTAATATACACTTTAATGAATTTCGGGTTCGATCTCGTTTTTAGACTTCCCTTATTAATTGCAAAAAGGGCTTAAGAAAAAAAGAATGATTAACTATTTATATCATATTAGCAAAAATGGAAATGTTTAATGTTTGATTGTGACTCACTATGTTGTACGTATCTTCACGTGTGAGTAACAATCAACATTTAGCTTATGAAATTTGACCAAAACTATCAAGACCAATTAACAAGTAGCAAGAATCAATCCCATCTGGTATAGACTTTTTAAAATTTATTTTTTCTCAAACTAATTTTTGAATAAAATAATTTTACACACCGACCCATAATTTTTTCTTACTTTTCAACCAGACATTCTATAAAAATATCAATTTTCATAAAATATGTTCTACAAAAATCTACATCAAATAGGATCTTAATAAAACATGCATAAAATTTGCGTACCTTAATACCTAGGCGAAAATTTGTTCAAAATGCTTACCGGCAACATCTAGTGTTTTATTACGAGTAATACGTGAATCATCTCACTAACCATGAAATTCACTTGTAATAAAATTTCTAGGTATAGTGATTCTATCCAAACTCATTAAAGTAGTTGTTGAAGAAATCAACTTTGGTTTGAGAATTGACAAGAGACTTGAGCTAGTTAAGAGAGCATTGTAGTTTTAACATATGCATAATACCTACTGAGTTTGATTTCATTGGTAGGGGGTAGAACTATGTGTGTGGCATGAGTACTATCCTTGGGGTTGAAACATGTCAATTCCGAGTAATGTTTGACTAATGTTTATAATCGGGTTAAATTATTTTTCATTCACATATTTTGTGAAACTCACAAGTACTACTCACATTGTTTTTTTTTCTACTTATTTATAATTTAAATCGGACTATAAATAACTTCCAAACATGCTTGCTTGCTTTAAAACTTATTATCATCTTGAGTTTCCTACCATCCTTTGCGTGATTTATCTCTAGTTTGAGGTAAGACATTTGGTATGAACTTGAACTCGATAAAAGTGTGAGCTTAATACTTCAATTAAGTATGACCTGACATGATTGAACTCATGCCATCCTTTTAACTCTGAGCTAATAAATTTTTGAACAATACTATAAGTACAGAAAATTTTCACAATTTTTTTTAATAAATAACACAGGACACCCATTTAAGTGGACGATGAGAAAAAAAAGAAAAAAAATACCATAGTTGACAGCACCCGTAAAAATCCTATTAATAATTCCACTATTCAAGGAATTATTGTAAAATTTTTATGTCAATAATGTCTCATCAGACTTTCACAGGTGTCAATTTAGGTTAGTGCTCCTTGTACTGCGTTAAATTGATAAGCATAACAAAATTAACGTATTTTCTTGATCGTCGGATCCGAAATCGCTAAATTGTCATCTTTTTCCAACTCTTGAAGCAAAAGTTTCCACTTTCGGACAAGAAAAAGTAAATGGTACGTCACGTAGAGCACAAATGAACAATCCTTATTTCTTGACTTGTACCATAAAGTATTTTATATGTGACAAGAGGAGCAAAAAAAGTATATTGTTTTACACAAAATTCGCCTTTTTAATAAAATAATTTACTTTAGTAATAACTAAAAAATGTATTGTTGGTTAGAGCCTTAGAGGGCGCAGTTGACTCAATAATTTGAACAAGCTGTAGATAAATTTACTGTTCAATTACCACAATTTTTTTTTTTTTTTAACAAGCAAATGGGGTAATCGATTTTGTTTTTTTTTTCGATTTACTCAATGAATAATAAGATTTTATATACCATAAAAATAAAATATGGAATTAACACAAGGCAAAAATAGTGACAAAATTGGTTTATTACTTTTAATATAAGAAATTGTTGATTCGGTTAAGAATTTTGAGTTTAAGGTTTAACAGTTATCAACTAGAAAATTTTGACTACATTGATTATTTTGCCTGTATTTTGAATCAATGGTAATGGCGATACCATTTATCTTTCAAGCTTGATCCACAGAGGTGGATCCCCAAATACACACGCTTGTGTCGCCTCATTGTTATCACCCCAAGGCCACCAACATCTTTTGTGTTAAAATGCGGGGTCCCTTGGTCTTTCCGATCAATCACCAAGCATCGAAAGTGCCTTGAGGTTCCCTGTTGAGAAATTGATTGTTCAAAACCAACTAATGAAATAAGAACATGAAGGCCGGATTTTGTTCTATGCAACGCATAGAAATGGACAGATAAGACTTCAAATATCTGTCCCGAGTATAACTATGCAACCGCATAATTTTGTACTATGCGGTCACATAATGCATTTTCAAGTTACCAATGGAGACGATTTTCTACCGTTGGTTACTTGAATTTTGGTGTCTTTTCAACATATTTTTGGCACCAATTCGTGTATAATACTGAGGAACCTATATATAGAAGAGTCATGTTCTTTGTGATTAACATTGAAAAAATATATGCTTTCACTATTCTCTTTATAATCAAGATCAAATCCTTACTCTACTCATATTTTCTTATTTCTTATTTGTGTTCTTAAGTTTTGGGTAGAAATACTTTGTGCTTCAGTATTTCTACAACAAGTCTTGATTAATCTTTCAAACCATTTTGCCGAAAAAATCTTTTAGCATCTCGATTTATTCAAAGATGGGGCAGAAAAAATTATTTGAGAACAACGATCACGTGTTTGGGTCTTTTGTTCTTGAAGTTTTGTTTCTAGAATTGTTGCTAGTTTTGTGTGTTGTTTCTCTCCTCCTCCGATTGAAGGTTTCCAACAATCTCAAACAATATTCTTCTTGCGATGGAAGAATGAAATCCCAAAGACCTTTCAAGTGAGGGCAATTTATTTGCAAAACATTCCCGAATACCTTGGAAAGGATACCGGAAGAAAATCATGCATTAGATTTTTTCCCTGAGGATTACTCTTTGGAACAATTACAAAAACATTTGTGCAGTTGAAGAAGAGTCAAGATGTGTGTGATAAAGAGTGAAAAACTCTTATGAAAAGGCTATTTCAAAAGCAAATGCTACTAGAAAAACTGAACCACCGAACAAAAGATTCAACATAATGAAGCTTATTCAACAAACTTCAACAAGTCTTCAAGAAGAAGATAAAAGGAGATTGTTGTTGTGGGTAGCAAATCTGGTTATTATGCAAAAGATTGTAGACACCGAAAACAAAGTAATATTCAAGGGCAACAGTGAACTCCATCAAAGAAGACTAAAATTTGTGCCACCGTTAGTGAAGATAAGATGCAATCAATGGAAAAGTTTCCTAGGAATGGTGGTATGATTATTGTGCTACGGTATAATGCATCATATGATAAAACTCTCCCCTTCAAGACATATCATGAAATTGATGGGAGACCAAGAGAATTCAAATGGGGTAACGAGGTTCGATCATAAAAGTGATTTGGAAAGGGAAAGTGGAATATCATCTTCACTTCTAGGGAAGAGACGTTACTTTTAACCAATGTAACTACATGGTTTCCCGTACATGACTAGAAAATTTGATTAGTGAAAATCTCTTAGGAAAATCGGGATAATCAAAAGTGTTATGAATTCCGGAAAACTTGATATTATCCGTTTTTTTTTAACCCTGAGAGAATTTGGTTGGAAAAAACTATCTCCCCTATGAAGGAATGGTCAAGTTATGTACATTTGACAAATTGAATGAGAATAAAACAAACTTTGCTTATGTTGTTGATTTATTTTCATTATGACATGTTAGATTAGGACATATTGAAAAAATTACCAATGAAACGTATGATGGAAACGTGATCAAAATTATTCAAATGATGAATAAAGATGTTATTTATGTGTAAAACTTGTGTAGTGAAGCAAAAATGGTTAAAAAAAGAGCTTTAATCAAAGTGTAAAAAAGGACTTCTAAAATTTTTAGAATTCAATTCATACGGATATTTTTGAGATTAAATGACATGTTTAACTAGAGGTGGTAAATATGTATTTTATTAACCGTTGATTTGATAATTGCACTAGATTATACCTATGATTTACTTAATGAAACATAAGAAGTGAAGGCTTTTGATATATTTAAAGTATATAAAAATAAGGTTGAAAAAAAAAAACACCTAAATAAGAAAATAAAATGTTTTAAGGAGTGATAGAGGTGGTGAATACTTCGTCTAGTATAACCAAATTTTGTGAACAACATGACATAATTCAACCAATATTCTGCACCTAGAACACCGGAACAAAACTGTTTGACTGAAAGAAAAAAATAGATACTTTTAGTTGAAAGTGATAAATGTCATATTTAGTTACCTATGCTAATAGTTTGTCATTAACTTGTGGGTGTGGGCCGTTAATTTAAGTGCATATAGGATACTAAATAGAATTTCTTCGTAAACAAACTAAGGTTTTTTCTCCTTATGAATTATGGAAAGGAAGAAAACCTAACATTGGATACTTCCAAGAAGTGTGGGTGTCTTGCTTATTTGTAAGATACACGAACCCTAATAGGGACAGTTGGATATCAAGAGACATTAAATGTGCTTTTTGTTGGATATGCTAGCACATAGCAAATCATATAGATTATTAAACTTGGAGACCAATGTGATTATTGAATCAAGTGATGTGGAGTTTTTTTGAAGATTCATCACATCTTCGTATAAATGAATTTGAGGAAAAATCTTTTAGAGTATCCCGATAGGCTCAAGCGGAACATAAGATAAAACATCTCTTAAAGATGTTTGATGAGTCTAGTGAACCACGAAAAAGTAAAAGAACTCGAATTGGGAGAAATCCTTGGGACCAGGGAGAAATTGATTCTCAACTCATTTCCTTTTTGACCTAGTAGAAGGAAAAATGAGGCGAATGTTGTAAAAGAACAATTTCTCGTATTGTTCTACAAGTGGAAACCGATCCTAAAATTTATAGAGAAGTTATGGACTTCTCGTGATAAGCAATGTTCTGTGAAAGATGCAAATCAAATATGGAAATGGATTCAATAATGTCAAATAATATTTGGGAACTTGTTTGAATCTAACTACCACCCGGATCCAAACCTATTGGGATGTAAATGGGTATTTAGGAGAAAATACAATGTTGATGGCTCTCTAAACACCTTCTTAAGGCTAATATTCGTAGTAGCAAAAGAGATATCGATCAAAGTAGAAGGAATAGACTAATTTTGTATACATATGCACTGTGTAGCTAAAATAACATCGATAAAGAACATTATTTGCACTAATTTATGGATAACATGAACTTGCATGTTCACTCAAATGGATGTCAAGGAACAGCATTCTTGAATGGGGATCTCGATGAGAAGGTTTTATAATGGAGCAAGCCTGAAGTTTTTTTGTATTACTTGTAAATGAACATAAAGGTGTTGTAAGTTAGTAAAATCGTTATAGAGGGAACGAACGGTTTCAAGAACGAGCTCCGAGGGCGGGGTGGGCAGACGTAACAAGTTGGAGGGCAATGAAAAAGAGATAGGGTGCGATTTCTGTCTTTAGATAGAGAAAGTTCTCCGGCATAGCTATCTCTGAAGGGTTAGTCACAGGAATCACGTATACTTAGGACGGTGAGTGGACAGTGCTGACGCGGCGTAGCAATATGATTACACATGATGTAAAACACAACTTGTGTAGATCTAAGCTTATGTCGAATTAACTTTATAGTAGCTACTAATATAAGTTCACATAAGTTACTCACTTGAATTTGATTGTATGAGTGATATACGCATACTTCTGTTAGATGGACATACAACTAACATGATGGAGACGACGAGAATAAGTCATCTCATGACTTACTCTGGCTACATTTCCAGCAAGTTCGATATGGGATACTTGGGATATCAGCGTAGGGTTACGACATGGAGTGGTATATCAGTGTTTCTTAGTTTCACTCCTACTCTTAGTCTCTTAGAGGTTACTCTAACTGAGTTCAATCAGCACAGAGCAATCACTAGTGATTGCGGCTTCAAGCCGGAATAATGTCGTTATAGTTAAGTCACGATGTAGTTAATCTGACGTCAATGAGGACTACACTGGCGTACATAGTTGCTATGAACTACTTTGAAAGCGGAATTGAATTAGTACGACTCTGGTTGACTACAGCGACCCTGAATTTGATTCTATTTGAGTATCGGCCTTCAGTTGTATATAAGAATTATTGAATGAGAGTGAGGTGTCATGGGTGGTGGATGTTAATGCAAAAAGTTGAGTTATGATGGATAGATTCTGTTGTATATGCAGTGTGTCAATGATCACATGGATCAGACATGAGTCACTCAAGTCCATAGTCATAGCTATAAGTCTTGTGGTAGTTTTGCTGTTGATGTGGCGTGGATTGTTGGTGTGGTATGGTCGTAATGATAGGTATGCCATTGGAAAGGGGTTCCTAAATACTCACTTGTGAGATGGGTTCTTGAGTATTTAAATATGACCAAGAAGCTCTAGCCTCTACAATATACTAAATTCTCCGGGTTGTATTGAGAAGATATTAGTCGATGCTAGTTGAATATTCTAGCACGTGGTGAACTATAAATATCAACTTCCGGTTGGGTGTTCATTCTATGAATATGGGTTGTTTCTTGGAACTTGCAATGTTGAGAAGCTTAGACATGGTATATACTGCACGTCTAGACCATAGGTATTCGAAATTTTCGAGTGCATTAGTCCTGGATATCTCGGGGAAAGTACCAGTAGTGATTTTGGTGGTTTCACGCCCTACCTCGGATCAAAAATACACATTCTTGCATGAAGCGGGGTCACATACACAATTGTGAAAGAGAGGTGTGGTGGGTTTAACCGACACAGATGGGTTATACCAGTTCTTGAAAGATATTCTAGGTCATCATGACTGTATAGAGGAAGTGGGTAATTGTCCACATTTAGCATATTGCATAATTGAATAAAAGGGTGGTTTTAAATACAACGATAATTTCCTTTACGGTTATATTTATATTGTAGTTCTAAATACTATAGGAATTCTTTTTACATAAATTAATATGATTAGATCATGAAGAGAGAAGTATTGTTTTCCTAAAATTAGGGTTTATTACCTATCGTAGAATCTAAGCGGATCCTTTGTACTAAACATCTAAATCAAGATTTAGTAACATCTACATCGAGTAGTGTATGCCGCCTGTGTTGAAACATCTTAAAATAGAAAGGTCCTCCCAATGATAGCAACCATACCTGTCATTACTCAAAAGTGCAATACCACCGTGTGTTCAAAAGGTAACGAATCAAGTCAATTTGAAAATGTTGGATAGTTTCAGCATTATTGAAATCCATAATAACCATATCCTAGTTAAAGAATAATGTTGGTTTATACTGGAAGTGAGTGGTTGGAGCTTCAAGCTCTTAATGAAGTTTAAGTGCTAAAATACAAGCATTTCTAAAAGTAACAAAGATGCGTGGAAGAACTTCACCCTAGACGAACTTTCGAGGTGGTGCCGCCTCAATAAAGAGTTAAAATTTCTCGTCTTAAAAGTTTGTCGAAAAGGATGAGCGCAAGACCATAAAAACGCTAACGTGTTGAGGAACTTGAGAACACATGGTATTTGTGTGTAGTTCTTACCGACACTATTTAACGATAACAAAGATGCTGGAAGAACTTCACCTAAACGAACTTCACGCGGTTTTGTGTGTTTCAAATCTCTGTCTGAGTATAAATGTGTTTTTATGCGTGCATAGTTTAAGTTACTGTTGTAGACAATTTGTTGGTCACTTGAATTTAGTGTATTTTTAACA